>OZ037996.1:10828138-10888138 GCA_964035705.1 Porites rus | reverse complement strand
ACAGCCACCTTGGGGAAAAAAGAAAGCGGCCGTTCTAAAGACGTTTGAACCAGAGTCAATGTATGGACTGTCCGCAGAAAAAGGGTGACCATTGTAGCGGGGTTGGCCATTGGTGGAGGTTCAACTGTATGTACATTTTGTGGTGGATTAAGTTGCTCAAAGAGCAAGGGTGATGCATTGATAAGAGCACTCGCCTCCCACCAATGTGGCCCTGGTTCAAATCCTGGTGTTGATGCCATATGTGGGTTGAGTTTATTGTTGGTTCTCTCCTTTGCTCCGAGAGGTTTTTCTCTGGGTACTCCGGTTTCCCCCTCTCCTCAAAAATCAACATTTCCTAATTCCAAATTCCACTTCGACCGGAAATGGTAAACAAAGAACCACTACAAGGATGTGCTACCTCTAAATCATTATTTGACTGCACTTTTTTAGTTGTCATTTAACTGCTCATTAAGGTCAGGTGGCCGTTGCATATACTACATAATTCTTCTTTTTAATGTAGGATCCAGAAACATTCACGAGCACTCACAAAGTTATGGAGACAACAAAGAATTGCACCACATTACGTTTGTTGAATTATCCTGTCATTTCTAAAGAAGCTGTTGTTAAACCAGGACAGATTCGCTGTGGAGAGCACACCGACTATGGCTCCATCACACTGCTTTTCCAGGATGATATGCCTGGACTAGAGGTATGGTAGTAACCTTTTCCTCCCTTAAGTCAGTTGTGGAGAAAAAAACTGTAGTTCTAATATATAGTACACTTTTGTGGTCGAAATCTGGTGGAGGGTATATGTACAAAAAGTGGACAACCCAACCTTGGGATACTAGGTAGCATCAAAGCATTATCTGTGCTGCCCTTTTTATATCGCCTGAAACTAAAGAGTTCATGATTTATCTGTGATTTGTCTAGAATGGAAAGAAAGGAAGAGCCTAAAGTTCGGATACTTGGTTTTTAGTTCATGTAGATAGCTGATGGTATAGTTACTAGAAGTATAATTTGCACTCCTTAACCAGTTGTGTTTCACTCTACAGGTCTTACCTCTTGGATGTACTGAATACATACCCGCCCCGCCCTTTCCTGGAGCAATTATCGTCAATGTTGCAGACCTCATGCAGAGATGGACAGCTGATAGGCTTAAATCAACAGTAAGCCCGTTACGTGCTCTTTAAAACTTATCCTGAGTACAATCGTCAACTTCTACTACTGCTACCTCTGCAACGGTCACTTTTTAGCCATGGTGGACAGTCTTTACATTCACCAGGGGGCGTAGCTAGGATTTTTCCAGTCGTACGCACAGTGTTTCACACCAACCGTATTCCGTCTCCCAAAAATCATTAGGGAGCTTAAGTAGAGCGACGGCGACGGCAACGAGAACGGAAAAAAAGCTATAGGTTTAGATTAGCAAAACAACAACTTTGCACATGCATCAAGATTTGTTTGTACATTTCTTTGCCGTCAATGCACGACTACAACGTGCAAGTGCCTATAATTTCACGTTTTGTCGAGGACGGGAACAGAAGACAACAACTTTCTTTTTCTTTTCCTGAACTTTGATACAGTCCTTTAGAATTCAACCCCAAAAAACTTTTCCGACATTTGGCGAATTAAACGAGATAGAATAAGCGTCATAAAGTTTAAAGCAGCCAGCATTCACTTTTTAAGTGACGTTTTCGTAGCCGTCTTATTTTGGGTCGACCTAAGTTAAGATCGTCCGTTGGGACAGACGTCGAACTTAGGACGCGTCGAACCAATCAACTGCCATGTCAGACCAAAAAGCAATTTTAATAAATTTTTCCCCGAACGAAGCTAAATATACCAGAAGCATATGCGTCTGAATATACCCATTATGACATTATAATACGTATCATACATTTGTCCCGGAGACGATCTTCAGACGTTCTGTCCGTCTGAAGCAGGCCAAGCGTTGAACGTTTCATGAGACGATCCAAACTTGGTGAGCTAAGTTCGACGTTTGGCCTAGGCGTAAGCTTGCAAAAACTAAAACTAAGGCCTTGTCCGCACGCATCCGGATATTTTCGAAAACGGCGCTTTTTTCCACGTTTTAGCGGTCCGTCCACAAGTAAACAGGTAAACAGCGTTTATCGGGCACCGAAAACGCTGGTTTTCAAAAGCTGTCCCCAGAGTGGAGCCCTGGGGGGTACTTGGGTTAATTTTTGCTGGCTATGTGCCGCTGGCCTCTCAGAGCCCCTACCCTATTATAGTCTATTCTGTGGCCAATTATAGACGCCATCTTAGTCACTCTTGGCCACATATGTAGTTTTCGCGATACCAACTTAGTCACTTTCAATTTTTATGAATTGAACAATTTTTTCGATTGAATGGAGAACACTTTACTTTTCATCTGCAGCACAAACATTCTGGTACGTTTGCTAACAGTATAAGGAACTGTCTTACCCCAAGAAATCCGAAAATGTGCGACCCCATTCAAGTAACTCTATTGAAAATGCGACACCATTATAGTACAAACGTTAACCACAAGGGACTGCAAAGGACCGCAAACGAATATGCCGAAGAACGTAGGATCTATAGTCAATCCAGTCGTGAAAATGCGCACCCATCCAGCGGCACATCCCCATTAGCCGTAAGGAAGTACCCCCCCCCCCCCCCGGGGACGGTCGAAAACGGAGGTTTTCGAATTCGATGATGTCATACATCATATGCAGTAAAACCGGCATATAAGAACAAATGGATTAAAAACATCAGCCTGAAGTTTGGCCCATAAAACACCATATATATAAGAACCAGTTCAGCCTGATAAATAATACATGTTCTTATATAATAAGGGACAGGGTGTCGGAATAGGAAAACAACGTAACTATGGTTGCTGCTA
This sequence comes from Porites rus, assembly GCA_964035705.1. Lineage (NCBI taxonomy): Eukaryota > Metazoa > Cnidaria > Anthozoa > Scleractinia > Poritidae > Porites > Porites rus. Next base: position 10,885,287 of record OZ037996.1, on the reverse strand, counting down.
GGCAATTACAATTGCTACTAGACAAATATAATCATTTTACTTATTGATTAACTGATTTGTTTATTTTCTTACTTATTTTTTTATAATAAAATATGCTAACTAAACCTCTGGTAACATGTTATGTGTAGTATTTCTAAAGCAAAGTTTAAGAACATATTACGAACATCTTCGGGCTGATTTCTCACAAAGCACCCAATAAATAAGAACTAGATCAGCCTGAACCCTGAAATCATGTGTTCTTATATGCGGGTGTTTCCTGTATTACTACAGAGGCTCCTGTTGGAGCTCCTGACTACTAGCGTGACGCATGCTCTCTGTAAGGAGTGCTATCGTATTTCTATCGTTTTAGCGTTTTCATCTGGACGGGCGAAAAACGATTTAAATACGCTACGTGCGGACGCGTATTTTTTGAGAACAAAGAAAATAATCTCCGTTTTCAAAAATATCCGAATACGACAGGGCCTCACTGGTGACTGTTGTAGCCTTGTATACACCTTTTACACGCTAAATACATCGAATGCGAAAAAATTCCGCCCATAATGACATCACTAATAACGTTACTTTGTGTTCCGTCTCTCTTTCAGCGTCACCGTGTTTCTATCCCAGAAGAGGAGTGTCACAGACGAGTTCCTCGACGCTCTATGGCCTTTTTTGTACATTCCGACGATGAAACCATAATAAAGTGCCTAGATGGGTCTGAGAAGTACCCCTCAATAACGGCCTATGATTACCAATGGGAAAGACTAAATGCAACTTATGAATACAAATAAGAATAAGATAGATGTATTCCAACTAGTTTGACTCCATCGATACTTTTTAAAACCAAATTTATAGTATAACATGGATAAAGTCAATTATGCCCACACTACCCAGTAGGAAACACATACACACTTAGACTAATTTGCAACGAACGACCATACGTATACGGTGAAACCAGCGGACACCCTCGGAAAATGTCGGAAATAGTACGCATTTTGTAACGCAACGAGCACTCCATTGCGTGATTTTAAGGGAAATGACACGAAATTGTAATTATCGCTAGAGTTTGCACGCGATGGATTAAACCGGATATCAATGACTGCATGACATGATTAATATTGATAGATAAATGCTTGGTTGTATTCTATAATCTATAGCTGAGGCATATAACAGATTCATTGTTTCTCATATGTATCGCGTGTTGCTGAAACCTTAGAACTGTATTTGCTGTATTTAAGATAAGTGATAGTAGAAGAAAGGGCAGATTTGGGAATGTTGTTGTTGAGTGTACATTGATTGTAGAACGTGTACGTCGAAGGTGAAAAGTTGGGAATAAAATATACAGTCCTCTAATTGTGAATGTTGTGAATGTAGATATTCCCGAACACAGTGGTCCTTCGAGCCGGATTGAGTTTACGAGACCAGTCAAGACAGTCTGAAATTTCGACAGAGAAAGTTGTTTATCATGGCCGAAAAGGCAGAGTTTGAGAAGAAACGAAGAATACGAGCGGGACACAGGAGTTCTGCGACAAAGCTAACGAACAGGATCAAGCATAGATTAGCTGATGGGAGTGCAGAGGAGGATAAACAATGGACGAAACAGTCCCTGCAGACACTGAAAGAAAAGATAGACTCGTTGAAGGGCCTCGACAATCAAATAATTGAACTGATTGGAAGCCTAGAGGAGGAAGACGTCGAGGTTCGCATCGCAAAAGAGATCGAAGACAGTGATCAAGTCAGAGAAGAGTAAAAACAGTGACAACAGTGACAATGGTGACAAGGGTTACAACAATGACAACAGTGACAACAATGACAATATTGACAACAGAGACAACAGTGACAATGGTGACAACGGTGACAACAGTGACAACAGTGACAACGGTGACAACAATGACAATGGTGACAACTGTGACAACGATTACAACAGTGACAAGAATGACAACAGTCACAACGTTGACAACGGTGACAACAGTAACAACGGTGACAACAATGACAATGGTGACAACAGTGACAACAGTGAAAACGATGACAACGGTGATCACATTCACGACGGTGACTACAGTGACAACAGTGACAACTGTGACAACAGTGACACCAGTGACAACGCTGACAACAGTGACGGCAGTAACAACGGTGACAACGATGACAACAGTGACAACTATGACAAAGAAGACAACAGTGACAACAGGGACAACGACGGCAACGGTGACAGAAGTGACAACGGTGACAACAATGACAACAGTAAAAACAGTGACAACAGTGACAATGGTGACAAGGGTAACAACAATGACAACAGTGACAACAATGACAATATTGACAACAGAGACAACAGTGACAATGGTGACAACGGTGACAACAGTGACAACGGTGACAACAATGACAACAGTGACAACAATGACAATATTGACAACAGAGACAACAGTGACAATGGTGACAACGGTGACAACGGTGACAACGGCGACAACAATGACAACAGTGACAACTGTGACAACGATTACAACAGTGACAAGAGTGACAACAGTCACAACGTTGACAACGGTGACAGCAGTAACAACGGTGACAACAATGACAATGGTGACAACAGTGACAACAGTGACAACAGTGAAAACGATGACAACGGTGATCACATTGACAACGGTGACAACAGTGACGAATTTTGTACCGTGGATAAATAAGGATTATCTATCTCTCTCTCTCTCTCTCTCTCTCTCTCTCTCTCTCTCTCTCTATCTATCTATCTATCTACCAGTGACAACGTTGACAACAGTGACGGCAGTAACAACGGTGACAATGATGACAACAGTGACAACTATGACAAAAAAGACAACGGTGACAAAAGTAACAGCAGTGACAATGATGACAACAGTTACAACAGTGACAACGGTGAAAATAGTGAGAACTATGACAACTGTGACACCAGTGACAACAGTGAGCACAGTGACTACGATGACAACATTTACATCAGTCACAACGTTGACAACGGTGGCAACAGTGACAACGGTGACAACTGTGACAACTGTGACAACTTTAACAAGGGTGACAACACTAACAACGGTGACAACAATGACAACAGTGACAACAATGACAACAGTGACAACGACGACAACGGTGACAGAAGTGACAACGGTGACAACAATGACAACAGTAAAAACAGTGACAACAGTGACAATGGTGACAAGGGTAACAACAATGACAACAGTGACAACAATGACAATATTGACAACAGAGACAACAGTGACAATGGTGACAACGGTGACAACAGTGACAACGGTGACAACAATGACAACAGTGACAACAATGACAACATTGACAACAGAGACAACAGTGACAATGGTGACAACGGTGACAACGGTGACAACGGCGACAACAATGACAACAGTGACAACTGTGACAACGATTACAACAGTGACAAGAGTGACAACAGTCACAACGTTGACAACGGTGACAGCAGTAACAACGGTGACAACAATGACAATGGTGACAACAGTGACAACAGTGACAACAGTGAAAACGATGACAACGGTGATCACATTGACAACGGTGACAACAGTGACGAATTTTGTACCGTGGATAAATAAGGATTATCTATCTATCTATCTATATATCTATCTATCTATCTACCAGTGACAACGCTGACAACAGTGACGGCAGTAACAACGGTGACAATGATGACAACGGTGACAACAGTGACAACGGTGACAACGGTGACAACAGTAACAGCAGTGACAATGATGACAACAGTTACAACAGTGACAACGATGACAACAGTGACACCAGTGACAAAGGTGACAACAGTGACAATGGTGACAACGGTGAAAATAGTGAAAACTATGTCAACTGTGACACCAGTGACAACAGTGAGCACAGTGACTACGATGACAACATTTACATCAGTCACAACGTTGACAATGGTGACAACAGTGACAACGGTGACAACTGTGACAACTGTGACAACTTTAACAAGGGTGACAACACTAACAACGGTGACAACAATTACAACAGTGACAACAATGACAACAGTGACAATAGTGATAAGAGTGACAACGGTGACAATGGCGATGAGAGTGACAACAGTCACAACAGTCACAACGATGACAATGATAACAAAGGTGAAAACAGTGACAACGGTGACAACAGTGACAACAGTGACAATGGTGACAACAGTGACAATAGTGACAACACTGACAACAGTGACAACTATGAGAAACACTGAGAAATGTGACAACAGTGAGAACGGATCCAACGGTGAAAATCGTGACCACAGTGACAACAGTGACAAGAATGACAATAGTGAAAACTGTGACAACAGTGACGACGATGACAACGGTGTCAACAGTGACAACAGTGACAACTGTGACAACAGTGACAACGATGACAACAAGGTCAACAGTGACAACAATGACAACATTGACAACGGAGACAACAGTGACAATGGTGACAACGGTGACAACAGTGACAACAGTGACAACAGTGACAACGGTGACAACTGTGACAACGATTACAACGGTGTCAACAGTGACAACAGTGACAACTGTGACAACAGTGACAACGATGACAACAAGGTCAACAGTGACAACAGTGACAACAATGACAACAGTGACAACAGTGACAATGGTGACAACAGTGACAATAATGACAACGGTGACAACAGTGATAACGGTGACAATAGTGACAACACTGACAACAGTGACAACTATGAGAAACACTGACAAATGTGACAACAGTGAGAACGGATCCAATGGTGAAAATCGTGACCACATGTACAGTGACAACAGTGACAAGAATGACAACAGTGAAAACTGTGACAACAGTGACAACGATGACAACGTTGTCAACAGTGACAACTGTGACAACAGTGACAACGATGACAACAAGGTCAACAGTGACAACAGTGACAACAATGACAACATTGACAACAGAGACAACAGTGACAATGGTGACAACGGTGACAACAGTGACAACAGTGACAACAGTGACAACGGTGACAACAGTGAAAACGGTGACAACTGTGACAACGATTACAACAGTGACAAGAGTGACAACAGTCACAACGTTGACAACGGTGACAACAGTAACAACGGTGACAACAATGACAATGGTGACAACAGTGACAACAGCGATAACAGTGACAACGGTGACAACAGTGACAAACAAAACGAAATAGAAAACAATACTGTACTGTGAAAGTAATCAAATAAGTTCGTCAAGTCACGTTTTTTAATGTAAAAAATCGAAAAATTTGTGGATGGCAATTCGAGGCAATCTTTCGCATTTCCGGTGTCTGGCATGTTGGGTGGTGGAATTTAATTACAAGTGTCTCTTTAGTACAGGTTGACAACAATAGAAATGACCATTTCAGGTACTTTTTAGGTGTCGGCATCCGCGTAATAGAGGTGTCCGCTAAATAAAGTTTTCATTTAAAGTAAATAAGCGAAATAAATTTGGGGACTGAGGCTACTGTCTGCTTGATAGAGGGTGTCCGCTTAATAGGCCCACCCAGTCCTCTGGTCCGTGCCGGCAAAATAGCCATTTCCTGTTCGGTGATACTACACTGTCAGAAATACGATTTGGCCTTATTAGATAAAAAGGGTGAAATAATTAATAAAAGACGCCCTGATTGGTTGCAATTTGTAGTATTAAAATTTATTTTCTTATGAGGTTTATATCTCTCATTACCACGGCTCCGCAAGCGAGCTATGCACGAAAATATATCCTGCAAGACTTTCAGGACTTTGAAGTTGTTAGTTTGTGGATAAAAAGCAGCTGTAATTTCGGCATTTTAATCTAACGAGAGAGTTTATGCAAGGTTTTTGCACAGCAGAGATTATTAAAGGGCCGTCAGTAAAATAGACCGTTTGCCCTTTCTAGCATAGTTTTAGCTACCGGCCTAATAACACAACTGCAAGAAAAAAAAGCCTGAAACTGGGAGAAAAGTTCTTAAAGTTACATCGGTGCTTGATTTCCAATTCATGCTCGCTGCCGTACGTTCTTTAAGGACTTTAAGGTGCATCATCGTGCGCCAGACTGTTGAAATTTTTCTTTTATTTTACTCTTTAAAGCGATGAAATGCCGTAATGGCGTAATAGAGTTCACCGTGTTTAGATAAGGAATAATAATAATAAAAGTGTGTCGTCGCAGGGAACTTTCGTGAAGGCGTACACATCGTACACTTCATGTTGCTCGACAAGATGGCGACCAACATTTCGGGGATTCCGGTTGTTGACTTCAGCGCGATGAGTTTGCAAAACGAGAGTTCCGTGAGAGAAGATAGTGATGCTGTGAAACAGTTGGCTGATCATGTTCATCAAGCTTTTAGCACGATTGGATTTGTGTATCTCAAAAACCATGGAATTCCACAAGAAAAGGTAGCCTGCAAACACGTATATTACAGATAACTGTACTGTCTTATTTATGTTTAACTAAACCAAATAGATAAAAACCCGGGGGCACTCCCGTCTATGAGGCCAATAGGTCAGGGTAGGGTTTTTGCGCCTTCTCGGTCTGAAAACGCTTATATTACCTATTGGGTATCCGTATGGTTTTCGTCCCGGCCGCGGGCCCAATCGATGAATTTCGATAATCGATAAAGTCGATGGCAAATTGAGTTTAGTCGATAGTATTAGGTAGTATTAATATCGGAAGTCGATGAAAATCGAAGATCAAAAGAGTGTTGAGTTTCGATTTTCATCGACTTGATCAATTTCTATTGATTATACAGGGACCGCGGAGCAAGGTGAAAAGTGGGAGGGCTGACAATTGAAAATATTTTTTTCATATTGAAAATCGAAAAAAGGAATAAAATCATAGTATTTGATTTGTTACTGTCGCGTGACTTTGCATACTTTATCCAGTATTTGTTGCTCTTTATAGGTCGGCATTCTTGACGACATCTCGTTTATCTCGCGCGAGTATCAGCGAGATCTCGTATGTATTTATGTATAGTATAGAAAATACTACACTTAAGTGATCTGAAAAATTTCTAACTATGGCCATTCACTGTTCAAGTAATGTAATTCTTCTTGCCATCGAATATTTCCTTGATTCGAAAGGAGAAAGACAAAATGTAAAACTTTTATCAACTCAAAACAACTACTCACCCTCGTTTGGCTTGAAAAAGCTAGTAATTTTCTTCATTTCGTCTGATAAAACTGATAAAAAAAAAAGTCTGCCGGAGCTGGAAGTACAAAACACGCTGCGGAAAGAAGCGAAGGGGCGGCCAAGGCATGGCATTTGGTCAAGGGGCAAGTCGGCCCCAGGGCACAATTACTGCGAAAAGCACAGGAGCCCCACAAAATGCCTGGGGTTTGAAATTAAAGAAAATACAGAGAATATATCGGAATATAGACGGAAAAACTTGTTTCAAGTCTTTTTTTTATTTTAATTATTTTTCTTTTTAGCGCAAAAAGTGGGGGCGGGGACGCAAAAAAGTGGCGGGGCCGCGGCCCTACCAGCCCCTCCCCCTCCGCGGTCCCTGTTATATTGATTGTCATTGTACACGTAGCCTGCGAACAGCAGACGTTTCTCCTCGTTCATCACCGTTGAGGGATGTTTTCCTGAGGAGCAACGTCTGCAACTCAGCGACAGAAATTCCATACTGATGACGCAAAATCTGTCTGGAATCCAGTAAGAAGCGCTAAGTGGTCGCCGAAGTAGTTTCTATTGTTTACAAATGACAGACAAAAGACAAAAGGCCACAAAGGTCAAATTTAACAGCAATTTAATCTCTAAAAAAATAGTCAATATTTGTGGAATATAGTATTCTCTAGAAGTAACATTTGAGTTTTGCAAGAGCTCATTTGCAGATGAACACAACACTTGTCCAAAATTGACCAGGAGAAACATAAAATTGAACAAATTTGCATTTGGAACCCCATGACTACCGCATTTATTATGTAAACATTGATTTATGTCATCAGTATGAAATTTCTCCCGCTGAGTTGCAGACGTCCCTCCTCGCGAAACGTCCCTCAGCGGCGATGAGCAAGGAGAAACGTCTGTCGTTTGCAGGCTATTGTCAATGGGGAAACCAGTCGTTTCGATACAAGTTGTTAACTTCAAGTACATAGTTTGTGTGTGAACAAGAAAAACATTTTGGGTGAATATTATTCGTTCCTTAAGCCAAGTTTGTGGTACCACTATTACACCTCCACTGAATAAACTTGTATCAAAACAACCAGTAACCGTCAATGGTAATCGATTAATAATGATTTCAGGCACATCTGAGCTACGCATTAATTACTGAGAGTCTTACCTACTGTAATTTTTTCTCTTCGTAAAAGGAGACTTGTCATTCAATTGCTGCTTTTCCACTAAATGTGTCAAAAGTACAAAAAACTTGAAAGTGTGTTGAAAACTTTCTTATAAAAGTCTGGAGCATTCATTTCACAAGTCATTTGACAACTCACAATACTTAAACAAGACTGACTTGAGTCCAAGCGAACGGATGCACAGAACGAATTACTGGAAATGTGTTTTGAATTTCCCTTCAACCTGTTAGGTAAATTGGCAAAGGCTTTTTTACAGTGTGACTACTACAACTGGGGCCACCTTGACAAAGTTAACCGATAGGATTACAGGAAAATAACAATACATTCCGAGCTAGTCATCTTTACGACCAAATGAAATAAACAATATGGATCGAAATAAACCAATTACAACCTACTGAGTCAGATGTGACCTTACCTGCTGAAGAAAGCCTCTGTTTCCTGGGAGTTCCATTAGAGTAAATGATGGAGGTGGAAAACAAACACTAGTTATATTTTGACTTGAAGGCGCATGTTAATGCAAAGCCCAGCAGTTGTAGCAAGGAAATTGCTTGTAGATGAAGGAATAACAGCTTGTGTCAAACAAATGTGTCTCCAGGGTGTTGTATTAAAGTTTCATATAGAAAAAAAAATAGTCTGGTAAAACATTCTGTTTTCTTAAAAAATATTTGCGGTCAACATTTAAATTTTGTGCTTTGAGTAAGTTATTGTTTTTTTTATGCTGCGGATTGGCCCACAACCAACTTTCTCGGAATGTATTGTTTTTTTTTTCCTGTAATACAATCAGTTATGGTTCAGTCCTTTAGTTTACAAAAATTACTTTTTAAAGTGAAACAAAGTCTTTCTATGAGCCAACTGGTTCAATAAATGGGTTTTTTTATTCCATTTACTAACTAGAGTTTGTTTGTTTGTTTGTTTTTGCAGCATTAATATTATATGATAACAGTGATGTTAGATAACTATTTTGCACAAACTTGATTTGTTTCAAAATTATGTATATTTTACTTTACAGATTGATTCTGTTTTTGAGACATATGATACCTTTTTTAACTTACATGTTCAAGTGAAAGAAAAGTATGCAAAGAAAGAAGGTACTTCTCCAAATGGCTGGGACGCAATTGAAAGAGAGAGGTGGGTGAACATGAGACTGTTAACTTAGTAAGCCTTTTGTGGACTATCTCAGCAGGGGTTTTCATTAAACAGTTCTAAAGGGTGGAATGACCAGGTGTCTCTCTCATTTAGGGGGGTCTGCTGATTATTAGAGAGGGCTTTTTGCTGGATTCAAAAAGTCTCTAGTGGGCATTTATATATTTATCCAGGAGTCTCCTAGTCTCCCATACAGGTCACCTAATCTCACAGATGAAATAGACTTTTAAACTTTTCTGTGGAATATTTAGTTTGGAATTTATCTCGTTTTCTCCCATAATTCAAAACATCATTTGATTCGTTTTCTGCGGGATTTATGCACGTCAAAATTTCTTCTACATATTCCGAATTTTGATAGTCTGTACTGTATGTAAGACTTCTAATAGTGTCTTAAGTCACACCCATGGTATAATTTGGGGACACAATTGAGTTGTGTTGGGGGTTGTTTAATGGTTGAGAGCTTGCAAGGGAGAGCAAGGGGGTGGTGGAATGCAGAAGAGAGAGTTTCAAGATTTTAGATCTCCAGAGGTTTTCATCCCCTGGCATTATGATAGAAATCCTCATGGGTCAAATATATTTGGTACAGACCCCACAGGGAAAGCTGCTTCACCAACATAATAATTTGTAGAAACTCTGCCAGAGACAACAATGATGTTGTAGAAATTATAGGCATCAATTTTGTCAACACAACACCAATTAAAAGTACATAGTGGTGACATTGAGTTGGTTAAACGCTGAAGAAAGATATTGCTGTCCTTTAAAAGCTCTGTTTTTATGAGGGAAATGGTTTTCATAGTCACAATGATTGTTACATTATAAGTCCAGACAAATGTTATTGTGACCAGAAGATTCTGATTGTTTCTGCTGTCTATGCACGTAGCTTCCCTGCGTTAGGCCCTGTTAGGCTAAAATTCTGACAAGAAACATGGCCTTGACATAGGAAAGCAGAAATGGCATCAAGCGACACAAAGATGGGTTGAAAGTGCGACAGCCACAGAGAAAAGCGCAAACAAATGTAAAATACCGACAGCAACATGGTTTCCTCCTCAATAAGCAAAACGACAGGCTTTGAAATCCAGACGAGGGACATAGGTACCCACCCACCCACCCCCACCCCCCCCTCCCCCCCAAGCGGGCCTACAATAGCTTCCCTCCTTTTGTTTACTGGCACTGCTATTCATAGTTTATGAGCAATACTGTATTGCCAACAAAGGATCACACATTTTTTAATTAACCCATTGCTTTCATACATGTAAATATTGATGGTATTTACCATCCTCCCAATACCCCGCCTGCTTAAAATCTGGTCAGTAACAATTGGCGGCATACTGCAGGGGAAATAAATCTACTTTCCCTCTTGACCAATGGCCAAACCAAACAGACGTTTAGAAAGTCTTTGTTCATAACATCATGGTCTTCATTCTTTTCATAAATCTAAAATATGTAATAAAATAAGGCGTCGATAGATGGCTGTGAGAAGTGTTGTAGGTGGCAATAGACCTCTGTTTGCCAGCTTTCGTTGAAATCCCTGTGTTCGCCACGGTAAAGTACTGTATTTATTTGATTAAACATCTCCGTCAATTAACCACTGCAAATGGAAGCAAAATTACCAAACAAAGCTTCCCTTGAATGAACGTCGCACAGAATTGAAAGAATGTGGCCTTTATTTGAGGCGGTCAACTTGGTAATTTACGACATCCAGACATGTATGATTCTATCTTAGCAAAATGAGAGACATTGGAACCTTTAAATTACATAATATTTTCAAATGATTTACACTGTAAAGTTCTGTTGTCAGTGATTTTAAAATTAAACTTCGCCCTTGAGTAAACTCTGTGGTGTTTAACAGAATAAATATGGTATTTGTTTAAGACATATGCTTTTCTGTTTTATTAGTTTTCTATTTTACCTGTTATGTGTATTCTTTGACAGTGCAAATTGTCCTGTTTTTGTTGTTTTTTTTTTTATCTGGTAGCACTAACCCTGACAGGCCTGGTGATCTTAAAGAATCATTTGATGTGGGAGCTGTCTATGATGAAAATTTTGTAAGTTAGTGGCAGTTGTTATTCTAGAACAGAATAAAATTGAAAAACAAGTTAATCAGGTTTTGTTCAGCTCACATATTTATTATTATATTATTATACATTGTAACTCACTATCTGTCTTCTCAGTGGCTGAGAGCTACAGCTAATTTTGGAAATCAGTGATACCTACAGATTAGTTAGTTATCTGCTAGCAGATAACTGACTAATCTGACTAAGTTTTTTGACGAAGGTTGCAACACCTGAAATCTACCTGAAAGATCTAACAGATTCAAGTGTGTGTATGGGACCAAAGACCTCTTTCATAATGGTGGCCTATTAATATATCCTTTTATATAATGATAATTAGCCTTCCCTTCAGATGATTTTCCATATAATTTTACCCTCAATAACTCAAACTTTTTTCTATTTCCCTTGAAGGTTCGAATTATTGGGAGTCGACGGTGATTATTACTGGACATGATTATTAATGTTGTTAATATTATTTATTAATTTATTAATGCCTCTTTGTTACAGAACTGGCCTAATACTGATGTGCCAAACTTTCAAGCCAATGTGATGTCTATTTATAAATGTTTATCAGACCTTGCTCTAAGGGTGCTGTCTGTGATGGCTGTTGGCCTTGGATTGGTAAGAAAAACCACGAATAGCAAAAGCTTTCACAGTTTTTCTTACCTCTGTGTTTTTCTCTTGCAACTAACCATCGCTTGAAAGTTCACTTTGTTGAAAATGGCTTTGTATGTGTATCAAAGTATTTTCATCAGCAATTCTTGTATAGGCCACAATGTGGTTAAAAGAGACAACATATTTGTTCCCTCTTGCTGTGTATCGAGTCATCTATGCAGTTATTTTGCAGGCTTGTCCCTCTCTCTGAATTCACCTCGCAACCAAAACACTTCACAGCATGGATTTCTACATTACATTTAGTGACCCCCCATATAAAATCTTAGCTATGCCGTTGTCATTAATTAATTCATGTATATACATATGTGACTTAGTACTGTATTTCCTTGAATGTATAAGCCTGAGAAAACAGCTGACATTTCCCAACACCACCAACCGTTTTCCTTATGAAATGATGACCAAGGAACAGTCACAGAAACTCCATACTGATGATATGTCTCGGCCTCTCAGATCTGGGTAGTGTTTCTGACTGGTTGAAGCAAAATGTCAGCTGTTTTTTCAGGCTATAGATGTAAAAGCCACCCCTCAAAAATGTGGTTTTCACAAACAGTAAATGAACATGGAGTGATGAAAAAGTGATTGATTTTCCTTTTTTTAAAACAGAATCCAGATGCGTTTGCCTATGCCTATGAAAAGAGGGGAACATTGTTAGGAGGGACTCAGTTAAGGTATAATTTCTACCCCATGATAACAGATATTAGCAAAGTCAAGCCAGGTCAGATTCGCTGTGGGGAACACACGGATTATGGTGGGATTACACTACTGATTCAAGATGAAGTTGGTGGACTGGAGGTTAGAATGTTACGATGCTTTTAAGCCTTAGCCTGTTCCAGGCATTCAGATAGTAAGGTGAGGTGCAAAGTTAAAGAGTGGGAGAAAAAATAAGGAGGACATCTCCTACCCCACCCCAACCCCTCGCTATTTTTCCCTCCCCACATCTCTTGGTACCGTCCCCACCATCTGAACGCCTGGAACAGGCTGTTTTAACCTTTGGTTAAGCATAAAATTGTTTTACAGCAAGGAGCCCAAAAGTGTCACCACTTTTGATTTATTCAAATTCTTTCCTGCAGATTTCATCCAATCAGAAGCCAGCTGAAACTGTCCTCGACTTCTGATTGGTTAAAGTCTACATGAAAGAATGTTAGTTAATTCAAGGAGGTCAGACTTTTGGGCTCCTTGATGTAAGACCTTGTCCATGAACAAACTTTAACTTTTTTTATATGAAACTTCAGTTGTGGGGAAAATTTATACCACCCAAGTTATTGACACTACAGTAACAAGTGATGCTCAATTGTGCGGTTTTTTCCAAAAAAAAATTATAGTAGATTAAAATAATTGAAATCAAGTCAGGTTAATCTTTCCTACCTGACAATCCTGTTGCTTTAACAGTTTGCACCAAGAAGCTGTTAACATATTGTTTAACATTACAACTTCACGCCGATTTAAGTGTGTATTTCAGAAATGGGCATAACCGCTGGATTTTGTACCCTGAAGGCTCAATTTATTCCTCCGATCTTTCCCTTCGAGAGTGCTCGTTTTGACTCGGTTTAAAGAAGGTGAGATTTTATGGCGGAAGACTCAGAAGCGAATTCAAAGGAATTGAACAATGGCTTAATTAACCTGCCCAGGGCCACGAAGTTTTAAAGGTATCCTTTTGTTCTAAATGTGTCAATAAAACTGCAGAGAATTATCGCACATATCGCGGTAGAAGTTTATGGATTTAAGTCTTTCGCAAAACTTCTTCGACTTGGGTACGTATTTTTCAAAAAGGAGAGTTTTGAGAGCTTCAAAAAGAGATCTTGAACGAGAAATTTCGACCACTGTGGACCGAGATTGGATTTTTTTTTCTTGCCGAGGTTTCGAAGTACAAAGCAAGGCGCCGAAGCATTTTTTCTCGCCTATCGCTTAATAAAATCCGGCCGGCCGAGAGTTATCCATTCATTCAGTCATAACAGTTTTTCATTTCTCCAGAGCAATCAAACTGTACAAGCGTTTCTACGGAATTATGAACTCCGCAAGTTTTGATCTTAGATATTTTCTGTCTCACTCGATTAGCTCCGCGAATCAAGTTGTCATGCAAATCGGTGAACTGACAATACGCGGTTATTTCGGGCCCTACAGTCACGTAACTGAAACGCAAGGTTTTTTTCAACCAAAAAAAAAACTGAAAGACAAGCGAACACGTCCAAAAAGGTGAAATTACACGCTAATAAATCTGTGTCATCCCGGTAAATGCATTCACCGCTTGCGTTGTTTACATTTTGAAGAGAGTTGTTCGCTCTTGATTGCAGAGCGCAGGTTTTGATAATACTGAATGAATAAAACGTTCTAATAAATACCTTCCGCAGAAATTCTTTAAACGCCAAATTATTTTCAAGGCAAGGGAGTATTTAATAAAAAAATACCATAGGAGACCAGGTATTTATAAGCTTTAATCAACTTCAAATTTATCAGGCTTGTTTCCTTTGTAATACGGTGCGTGACCGAAAATATGTTATGCAACCAGAGTTGTCCGCCGCGCTTAAAAGACTTGTAAGCGTTCCCACAGACCGCAGCAAATTTAACAGGCAAGTCCGAGTATTTTAATGGATAAATTTAATACTCATCAGGAAACAATGGGGATTAAAAAGTCAATCAAGCAACAAAATTTGAAACAAAAGAGACATATCGCACCTAAATCAAAGGAATTCCGCTCGTGGATTCTTCGGAAGGTAATCGACAATGGCAAGAACAATAGCCTGAATATATAAATACTTAATTACCCCAAAATTTGGGGTACACACTTAAATCGGCGTGAAGTTGTAATGAAGTGGCTTGTGTTGACATTGTTTTCTAACTGAAAAATTACATGTACCAAGGAAGGTTGTACATCTTTCTCTAACTTACTAGAAAGCCGAGAGGCCAGTTTTCTTAAGAAGGCATTTTGGTTTCATTTAGGTTACTAATATTGAAGGACAGTTTGTGCCTGCCAGACCCATGAAAGGAACAGTACTGGTGAATGTTGCAGATTTGATGGAGAGATGGACTGCAGATAAACTCAAATCAACGGTAGGTCATTTGAACTGCTCCTCAAGCTCATCATTTTATTTGTTCCTTTGCTTTCGAGGGTGAAAACGGGCAAAAGAGTACGGAACAGCTCGTTAATCTTTTATCCCCAGAATTACGAGTTTCTTTTTGTTCAAAAAGTCATGGCGCTCGAAACAAGTTGTTGTTACAAATGGCGCCGACAAGTCCGCATTTTTTGTTTCCAGACTCTTAAAAGACTTTTGAAGTTAACTGTCAATGAATACTGGATTTAGCATTAAACTATGAACATTGAATATCACGACCTAAGCTTTGAAGTACTTTGCTTATTGTGCAAATTTATCTCGTTTTACCCTGGTCAAGGCTTGAACAAGCGCTAAGGGCTCTTAGGACGTAAATGTACATTATCTTCCCTTGTTTTATTCACTCACTTTGTTTGAGCTTTGGACAATATACTGTGACTAATTGTTGCATTCTACAACTTCACATAGTAAAAGCTTGTTTCTTGTAGCACAAATACGTAAGAACAATACTGACCGAGGAAATGCCTGGTTTCTACTGAGAAGAATTTTAAAAGCATGTTTGCATTGACAGTTGCGATTACATCGAGACTTTCCGCGTGGAATTAGGCCGTTCACTCTAGAAAAAATAAAACTGCGTCAGTAACCACTTTTTTCTCGGGGTAAGTTAATGGCCTTACCCTGACAAACAACAATCATGAAAGCTACCGAAAATGTGTGTCCTGAAGTTTCTGCATCCCACAATAAAATAACTAATCAATAAATTGGCACTATGATATTCCTCGCGTAAAAGACTGCAAGTGAGTCGCGCGGGAAACAAGTATATAGCCAAGCTGGAACCAAAAAATCTTTGCAAGCGGTCAACATTCGCCGATTTTTAGTACTCTAACGTCATAGATTTATGGTTGCCCACTCTGAGACTTTTGGCGGGAAACAGGTTTATTGACAGATGTCAGATGACCTTGAAGTAAAAAATGAGGCAGCGCATTATGGGGAAAAATACCAGCAATCCCAGCTATATAACATTAAGGTGGCTCGATACAGTTTTTTCAAGGCCAATACCTTCCAAGTTTGAGCATAAACTACGTCGCCATAAACAAAGTTTTGGAAAAATTGCCACCACAGATGTATTAGATAAAGATGAAAATCTTTTATGAGCAGGGTTGCAATGACATCGGAGTTGTCATAGCAACGAAATGACGCTATTACCTATTTTACTTACAGAAGTATTTCTCGGCACTGGGAACTGTTCTTCCAAAATCATTCACGGGAGCTTTTTCCTCCAATAGCGACCTCGATGTTCGTGAAGTTTAAGCGAAATCTGTAAGAGCGTTATCGAGATATTTTGGGATAAAGATTTTGTGGTTAGAAATACGGTAAAAAATGGATAATCTTGATGTTTGGCTGTTATCTGTAGAAAATGAAGCGCTTTTGACATGCAATTTCACCTCATAGTAGTTTCAATCTTTTTAAAAACGTGTGTGAAAGACCGTGGAGATAGCTCCAGCCGATTGCTAGAAAGGAGGATTAGATTAGTATGTATCGAGGCGCTTTTGTTAGCGGTTTTGAACATTTTGGTCTACTTTAACAAATTAGCGAATAATTTTTAAACCACTCGATAGATTTTTTTAAAAATTTAATATTCTTGAGATTTACCTTTCTTTTATATGACCTTTTAGTTTCAAGATTATTGATATATTGTAAGGCAGTAAAATAAGGGCTACAATTCGCTAATATCTTGGCAGAAATTTTGTGTTTACAAATGTGAGCCTCTCATTATTCAGGGTATTGTCTCCAAGTTTCATATTTTCGCGCATAACAATAGCTAGCATTTTTGCATATGTCAAATGCATTGTTAGTTACTGTTGTTCACGTGAAAATGAAACTTGGAGACAATGCCTTGAATAATGAGAGGTTTTCACTTGTAATAACGAAACTTCCGGTAAAAAAGTAACGAATTGTAGCCCTTATTTTACCGCCTTACAATGTATCAATAATCTTGAAACTAAAAGGTCATATAAAAGAAAGGTTAATCTCAAGAATCTTAAATTTTCAAAACAATCTATCGAGCGGTTTAAAAATTATTCGCTAATTTGTTAAACAAGACCAAAATGTTTACAAAACCGCTAACAAGAGCGCTTCAATACATACTAATAAAACCCTTCTTTCTAGCAATCGGCTGGAGCTATCTCCCATGATCTTTCACACACGTTTTTAAAAAGATTGAAACTACTATGAGGTGAAATTGTATGTAAAAAGCGCTTCATTTTCTACAGATAACGGCCAAACGACAATATTGTCCATTTTTTACTGTGTTTCTAACCATAAAAACTTCACCCCAAAATATCCCGATAACGCTCTTACAGATTTCGCTTAAACTTCACGAACATCGAGGCCGCTATTGGAGGAAAAAGCTCCCGTGAACGATTTTGGAAGAACAGTTCCCAGTGCTGAGATATACTGCTGCAAGTAAAATAGGTAATAGCGTCATTTCATTGCTATGACAACTCCAATGCCGTTGCAACCCTGATCATAACAAATTTTCATCTTTATCTAATACATCTGTGGTGGCAATTTTTCCAAAACTTTGTTTATGGCGACGTAGTTTATGCTCAGACTTGGGAGGTATTGGCCCTGAAAAACTGTATCGAGCCACCTTAATGTTTCGAAACAGTTTTTTCAAGCAACATTGGCCTTACTAGTTACTCTTCATTATTTATACAGGTTCATCGTGTGCTTATACCAGAAGATGAAATCAGGCGACGTGTTCCACGACGCTCCTTAGTGTTTTTTGTTGATCCTGATCACGAGGCAGTTATTACCTGTCTGGACGGCTCTAATAAATATCCACCAATCACATCAAAGGATTGGATTAGCAAGAAACTTGAAGAAACATATAAATATTGATATGTGAATTATGGCATCTAACAAGTCTTCTATAACAATAGTTAGTGTACACTACTTGTGATAAACCGTTGAACTGATATATCAGATTTGGACTAGAAGCCTTTCTACTATTATGAAAAGCTAGTAGACTAAGGACCAGGGAAATCTCGTTACCGTGGTATCTCTACTTCCTGTCCACTGGTGCGAAAGAGAGGCGGGAAGAAGAGAGGCCCTTTTAACGAGTTTGAGACAAGGGACAAGGGGACATTGTTTTTCCAAAAAGAAACATTAACATGAAAATGCGTTAGTTACTGACTATTCTATGTAGACTACTCGTAGTCCCTTGCTTTCTGCGCGTTTCAAAATTTTTTCGTCCGCCCGTCAAAGAAGAGAAGAGGAGAAGAATCCAAACAGTCTGAAGGAATTTAAAATTAGTAAACTAGCAAAGACAAAAACGACTTGAGTTTTCCGTTTTTTTTTTGTTTTTTTTTTGACAGACAAGCTCTCCTTAAGGAAACAGGACGGCTTGTCCGTCTGAAATGTCGGTAAAAGTCAATTCTGTTTTGTCCTTGCTCTCTTATTATTAATGTAAATTTGTCTTAGATTAAACAGCAGGATTTGGATGTTGTCATCTTATACAGCTATTTCGAGAAAGGTTGTCGGAAAAAGTGCACGCGACAATCTCGAAAGGTATTGTGGGTGGTTTTGAGTTCACTCTTCTTCAAAGAAATTTGAGGGAATGGCACGAGAGGCCATGGAGGTATGTTTGCGAGTGCTAAGGAAAGTACAAAAGTAGGTTCGACAGCTACAGTGTCAGGAACAGTGAATTGATCGTATCCCATATTACCTTTCGGGATTGTCTCGTGCATATTTTTTACAACAACCTTCCTCGAAATAGCTGTATACAGCTATTTCCAGAAAGGTTGTCGGAATAAGTGCAGACGACAATCCCGAAAGGTTTTGTGGGTGGGTTTGAGTTCACTGTTTTTCAAAGAAATTTGAGTCATGCACAAGAGACCATGGACAGTGTTTGCAAGTGCTAAAGAGAAGCAACAAAAGTAGGTCCGACAGCTACAGTGTCAAGGAACAGAGAATTGATTAAAACCCAATCCAACTTTTCGGCATTGTCGCGTGCACATTTTTTTCCGACGACCTTTCTCGAAACAGTTGTACTAACCCTGAAGAAAAACAAGGGACTGCTCGTAGTCTATACCTTTTCTGAGCGTTGAAAGTCCATCCAATGGAAACTCAGCCGGTGATCCGCCATTTTGGATCACGAATGACGTCATATCGTCCGACTTAAAAACATTGGCGGGAGGCTTACATTGGCTGAAAAAATTGGCATGGTTGATATTTTCCATAGACGAGACCGGAACGAAATCTCACGAGATGCAAAATGGTGGATCGCAATGCTGTATTCTTACAATGCTTGGAGATAAATATGGACTCGGAAGAGTTAAAAACGGTCACCACTAAACACAATGTCATTTGTTATTAAAACAAAATAATCTTTTTGCCCAAGTGACCTTGTCCCTTAGTTGTCTCGTTCGCTTAATAGGAACAAATTTTGAATTTTGATCGGGCAAAGTCGAGCCAAAATTAGGATTTATCGCTAATCCGTTAAAAATTAATAAAAAATAAAACAGAAAATATGTAATGAATTGTTTTACGTGTATTATGGTTGCGTGGTAGTTGTTAAATGCAGACGAGCATACGTTTTTCTTGATTTTTTGAAACTTCTGCTTACAAATAGTGTCCCAAGAGAGAATAATCTCTCTTGAACATACGTATGCAGTACGTTCAAACCAGACGAGCACCACGAAAAGCTCTGTATGCGGGCGAAACAGACACGAACTGGCTGTCAAGTTCTGGTAAAGGGGTAAAGGGGAAGAACCACGGGATCCTTAGAAAGCTGTTTCTGGCCCTCATAAGCCGTAACAAGACATTTTTTTAATGGCCATGAAGCAGCAAAGAAAATAATGGAGGAATAACAACAAACTACAGGATAAAAAGACTTCTTTTTGGCGAAATACAACTGAATTTTAAGTGAAAGAGACTTCTACATAGACTGCTACAGGGCTTGTTTTCAAGCTTAAAAACGTCAACAAAACGAAAGCGGCCCTGAATCTATAGAGAGTGCGTTTACAGTTGAATTTTAAAGGAGAATGTATGGAGTAAAGAAAACACGCCCCAACTTTTATAAAGATTCACAATAAAAAATGACAGCGTGTGTTTGTGTTCTATTTTTTTTATTCTCGACCTACCTTTCTGTCGCTCTTGATGTACAAAAAGACGTTACAAATTAATCTTTAATCTTTATTGATAAATAAGTACACAAAGCACAAGTTAACGATAATAAGATGCCAAAGCCAGAGGCTTATATGGCGTAGGTCAGAGAGTTACAATGTGCTGCTAAGTACAATGAGAATAAAAATTGATAATTACAAGATTAACAGAGAAAAGGCAAACTATTACAACATATAAAGAACTATTACTGCATATAAAGCAAAATAAACAAAACAACGGAGGACCAAAGTTTACGTGTTCCTGATGATATGCATGCATGCTACTTTATTTTTGGAAGTTAACGTTCCATGAAATGAATCGAAGGTGCTGGAAACTAGTATGGTGCAACCTGTGTTTAGGAGCTCGAGTATCCGATGGTATTCTAAAGCGGAAACTTTGATGCGCAGATATTCTCGACCTACCTTTCTGTCGCTCTTAATGCACAAAAAGACGTTACAAAACAACGGAGGACCAAAGTTTACGTGTTCCTGAT
Organism: Porites rus; assembly: GCA_964035705.1. Lineage (NCBI taxonomy): Eukaryota > Metazoa > Cnidaria > Anthozoa > Scleractinia > Poritidae > Porites > Porites rus. The sequence continues at coordinate 10,864,463 of OZ037996.1, read as the reverse complement.
GTATTGCGTGCATGCTACCTTATTTTCGGAAATTAACGTTCCATGAAATGAATCGAAGGTGCTGGAAATTAACGCGAATTAACTACTATTAACTACTATTACACTACTCAGTACATACCACAAATGATCCCCAGACCGCAAATGATCCCAATTGTCGATCGCAAGTGATCCGGTGAAAAGTAGAGGAATGAAATGGATTTTAGGCATGGATGGTGAATATGCTGAGAACTTGAACAACGCGTAGAACAATGAAATGAATAATACTTTAAATAACCGAACTTTTTCTTTTGGTATTTTTTTTCTCCTTTCTTTCATACATGTGATGTTTCGTTGCTGTGAAAATTTAGGACTGGAGGAAGTAAACCTGTCTTTCATTTTAATGCCTAGGAACAGGGAAATATGAGCACTGTATTTATCACTCTGTGGAGCTTTACACGTTAGTTAACAATTACAGATCGTGAAAATGTCACGTCTAGTGTTAAGGACCCTGTCGGCGCAAACCTATGAATTCATTTACGTGCCTTTGCCGCTGGAGACAGAAACAGTTGACAAAATCAGGGAAAGAGAAAAGTAGAGGGAACGATTAAGTGAAAAATTTTGTGTCTGTGAGCAAAGAATTGTCCTAATGGGGTTGTACTAGAGCGAAGTTTTATTTGGGGGCGTTTTCAGAGACTTCCGCCGTTACAAAAGTTATCATTTTCTCAAGTTGATACGAGGTATCCGATAAATAGGATTTTGAGGAATGTTGTATCTCATTGAACTACAGTATGTGAAGTTTAGTTCAGTGTAGCTTTAATGCCAATTAAGCAAGACACACTGCACTGCTGTTCAAGAGCTATTGTTTTACTGATAATATGTCAGTTTTTTTTTTCTTGTTTGCATTTATTTGTGTTTTATTTATTGAACTAAGTTTTAAATGTAGCTTTATGGTTTCTTTTTTATTTCAGTCTTGGCATTTATATTTTTAATATATTCAGTTTAATTAATACTTTGTTGTTGTTGTTTTTTTTCGATAATAAACGTGACACGATGATCCAGTAACTTGATTCCAGGCCATTCTAATTTTCCTCTCGGGATCATTTGCGGTCGAGGATCATTTGAGGTCCATTTTGGGGATCATTTGCGGTCAGGGGATCATTTACGGTCGGGGATCATTTGCGGTACTGTACAGTACTTTTGATTTCAAGTGATGGGGATAATCGAACGAGTTTTTGGCGGTTTGAAATTTCGATTCCGGGATTTTTGAAGTAGGAAATTTTTTCAAGTATTTCTTTTTTTTGGGGGGGGGGGGGGGGCAGCTTGATTTAAGTAGGGATAAGAAAATTATGGCTCTTGGTAGCGATTTCTTTGGGGTATTCAAAACAATCTGAGGATTCGATTTGTTAGTGCCCGCGTATCCCGGCCGCGTAGTTCTAGCCTGCGAAAAAAGTGCAACCAAAATTAAAAGCTTTATTTTTCGTGTTATATCATTTAATGCTTTCTGGAAATTATTGAGGCTCGGAACTGGCATGGGATTTTTGCGGGGGTTAATTTTTGCTCCGGGAATGTTTGGGTTTTTTTTTAAAAGCCTTAGGAAGTATTTTTTGGTTTTGATTTTTGCCCCCATTTGATAATCTCGGTCACTTGAAATCCGGAGTACGCCCCCCTCCCCCCAGGAGATGTACTATGTTGATTATAACGATTGTTCTATCAATCTGAGGCATTGCAAGTCATCCTTGCTATCATCTTAACGCCATTGCTGCTGATTTGCATTGTAAGATAAATGCCGTTTATGATAAATCCAATCCTTCGCTATGATTGGTGGATATTGGCTAGATCCATCCAGGCACGTGACTATAGTTTCATCATCCGGGTCATGAAACAAAGCCAACGATCGGCGAGGAACTCTGCGTTTGATTTCCTCCTCAGGGATTAGCACTCGATGAACCTGTTTTATGAAAGAAAAAAAAGTAGATTACAACACACTAGCTACTGTACAATTTGCAAAATAAAAGAAACAGAAGTTGGGAAGTTAAGTATCAACAAGTGTCTTCAGATATTTTTAAAACTCTGTTGAAATGCTTTTCCGATTTTTAAAAAACCTTAAGGCGTTTCTGGGCGCCGTTTATCGAAAGCTTTTTTGAAATTTAGCTGCTCGTAAGTACGCAAACAAAACACTACTGGCATAAGGGGATATTCGATCAGATTGTTAAACCTGCTTGGTGGGATGAATTAGGCACCAAAGTTCACGTCTATTACGTAGATAGATTGTTTTCACTTGACCTCACGTTGGCTATTTTTGGTGTCCCAAGACAATGAAACGGCGGCCACGTTGGTGTCCCAAACCAACAGCTAAACCAATCCTGTGGGAAATAGACCTTTTTCTTCCGTAAAAAACTTTCTTTTGTTCCAACAAATAACAATGATTCACTGAAGTGGAGGTGGCGAGTGGGAGGGAGTACTTACCGGGCCGCGATAATTGTTTTAGTACATACTAAAACAGTGATATAATTGAGTAAGAAAAAAAAAATGATGGTTTTTAACTCATTCTGACTGCTGCCAACGATTACAATTTTGGCGCCAAATGACCGAACGGCCGTCGCGTTTTCTTGCCGACAAATAAAACTTATGAAGGCGTTTGTTTAGCTATTAAGGGGAGATTTCTTCTAAAGGAGTTACGAATTCTTTCTGTATTTGAAACCATTCTGTAAGAAACTATTAAATTTAGTTTGAAGCTTCATGTATGAACATGTCAGCTAAATAAAGTAACACAAGACTTAATTTGCATTTGTAAACAAAAAACTTTTTCAACGGTTTTATCGGTAATTTCAAGTCAAACAGAGAAAGCTTCGCCTGTTTAAGCTTCCAAACCGAATTTTGTCACATTATTCGTGAATTTCGGGAACAGCGTGTTTGATTATTTGTGAAATTTCTTTGTTTGTTACGGCAGCAAACCGGGAAACCATTACGCGCCGGCGTCGCTCGCTCGGAGGAGCTGGCGGGTGAGTTAGTGAATAGTACTGGATATCCCGACTTTGAGTAACCAATCAGAGCAATCGAGAAACACTATCCACTGTTTTAGTATATACTAAATTTGAATAGCCGCAGGCCACGTGAGTGAAAAGCCTCTTTAACAATTATTCCTGGAGCCCGAATGGGCTCTTAAACAATAGCCCATTCGGCCTTCGGCCTCATAGGCTATTGACTTATGGGCTTTGAAGGTTCCAGGAATAATTGATTCAGTAAAATCCAACTAGTTGGTCAACAATATCGCGACAAAACAACTTTAGCCAACAAAACGAGATTCACCCATAAATCGATGGGAAAAAATGAGGATCCGTAATTTACAGTACGGACCGAAAAAACGAGGCTAATAAGATGTTTATTATATGGCTTCCTCCAGTTTGGGGGACCGGAAACAAGTGCAGGACGCGCTATTTGACAATCATTTGACAGGCGTCAAGAAAGAAAGTTTTTATTGGCTCACGAAAACAATAGCACACAACAAAGGGTTTCCGAGAAAGTGAAAACAAATTCGCCATGTCGAAAATGTTTATTTGGTCAAAACTAAGAGCGCTGTAAGTTTTAGCTCTTTAATATAACGCTGGAGTATTTTGGAAACCGGGCACTGTCTTTCTCGAAGTCATTTCCCTCTTTCCTCCGTTGGTCCTTGTAAAAAAAGAACACTGCAAAAGGCAACGACGCTTTTCAAGGTAAGTTTGTTGTTATTATCGAAGGATTCGCTCGTTAATTTTTTTGGGAAAACCTCTCGAATTTCTGCCAGTTCATTCACGTCTTCAAGCGTGATCTGCGTTAAAATTTTCAAACAAGGACCATATTTTCTTGGTTACGATTCAGTTTCTACATCAGCTTCGTTCTCATTCAAACAAAGCTAGGTTAAAATCTGCAAAGGCAAAGTCAACATCCCAGTCCTCAGGGTTTATATTTACAGACATATTTTTAAGTATATTCGGTCAAAACTAAGAGCACTGTAAGTATTCACTCGTCAATGTGACGCTGGAGTCTTTTGAAAACTGGACATTGTGTCTGGCTCGGAGTCGCTTCTATCTTTCTTTCGTTGGTCTTTGGAAAAACACTGACAAAGAAGCTCGTCAAGATGATCGGGTGCAGGCATGTTTGTTATCATATTTGTCGCAGGAATTACTTATTTTCTCTTAGGCAAAACATCTCGAATCTCTGTCAGTCGACTTTCGTCTTCTTAACTGTGTACTACGATAAAATTTTCAAACACTTACTAGAATCCTCTTCGATAAGATTACGAGTTAGTTTCTTCATCGCCTTCGTTCACAAATGAAATGTATTCAAGGACAAAGTCAAAATATAAGTCCTCAAGGTTGACATTAATTTCAACTTTTTTTTCCGAGGTAAAGAGATCTAGAGCTCCGAAATGAGCATTTGCTTTGAAATTTTGGTCCGTATAGCAAGTTACGGACCGCAAATTGACCAATCGCATGGCGAAAACAGACTCAGCCATATAATAAAAATTATAAATATTATTATTATATAAACTGCAGTGTTTTACAAGGATTTCTACCACCGAGAAATGTGGTATCTGAACACACGTAAAAATACGATATTTTTACATGTGAAGATATCGATAATTTCACTGACATCAGGTTTGTCTCTTAAATTGTACTTAAATTCGTTGGTGTATCATCGAAAAATCTTCGGGTCTTCCTCGAAAGTGCTCGGCAATCTTCGGAAATCTTCGGACATTTTCGGACATTTTCGGAAAATGTTCGGGAACGTTCGTCTGGTCTTCGGGACAATTTGAAAAATCTTCGGAAATCTTCGGAAGGTGGTCGGAAATCTTCGGAAAATCATCAAAAACGCCGTCATCAGTATGTTTATATAATAAACAGAATAATACATGGACGTTTGGAGATATGGAATTTATCTTCTCGTGTTCACATTCGATATCTCACTCGTTCGCTGCGCTCACTCGTTCGATATCGATGTGAACACTCGAAGATAAATCCCATATCTCCGCGCGACCATGTATTATTCTCTATTTAACCGATCATGGATTGTGGTAATGTTTTTGGTCAAGGGATCAAGGTCGGTGTTATTTTTTAAACTCACTACAGACTTGTATCGGTCTGATGTCCATCTCTGCATCAAGTCAGCAATGAAAACTAACACTGCTCCTCTCATGGGTGTGGCGGATACAAACTGTCCATCAACATTATTGATCACCTGAATACATACATACGTGCTATTTAACTATGTTGGCATAAAACAAAAGGCGATTTGAAGTAATATGAAAAATCCTTTAAGAGCATATATCATTTATAGGAAGGCAAGGAGCATTTTCTTGCAGAGCGAGTATGTAATTTTGTTGAAATTCCCAACGCCATATACTCTTCAAATGCGTTGAAACTGGAGTGTTTTTAAATTACGGCTTTCACTGTCAAATCCCTGCTCATTTGCCTCGAATATATCTTTTAATTCTAGGTAAATACAGCTCCACCAGCTACAAATTGCGTCCACAGGTAAAATAAATATTTGATGACGTAGCGCAGTAACTCTTGCCCAAGGTGTCTTTTAGAACCTTTTTTGGCCGTTTTTTTTTTACCATACATTTTTTTTACCCATAGGCTTGTTTCTCTTTATTTACAATGCTGCCGCCTTACACCCTCGCGATAAATGCATTTCTAGTATAAAATGTAATGCGGATAGTATCAAAACTAGGTTTTCTATCTCTAACCTCCATTCCACCAACATCATCTTGAAACAGAAGTGTAATCCCACCATAATCCGTGTGTTCCCCACAGCGTATCTGACCCGGCTTGATTTTACTAAGGTCTGATATCATTGGGTAATAGTTGTATCTTAACTGAGTACCACCTTCGGAGGAGCCCGTCTTTTGCCAAGCAAAGGCAAACGTGTCTGGATCCTGGATGAGAAAACAAAAACAGGTAAGGCCGAAGAATGTTTTTGCATCATTTGAAAAGTGTACATGAAGAAAAATAATATAGCATTGAGGCAAACCAATAGCTGTCTTGAGACTAGAGCACGGGCTTACAGTTAAACAATTTTGTGCTCTTGCTATCACCGGCCTGCTTATTATGTCATATACAAAAAAGCGTGAATCGTAACCTGTTTTATGGAAAAAAGCGTTATCGTTTTTTTCGGGCCATGCATGGCGAAGAGCACGTTGCATTGTGGTTTGCATTAGTCTCGCCTGGCCGCTCCCACTCAGATGATTGACGGAACAGAAAAAAACAAAATCCCTTTGAAGTTTCCAAAAGGCGAAGCGCAATACAACGAATTTTCGCTGTTATGCGTCAAAGGTTACATTTTTGAAACGAAAGAACGATTCCTCGTCGCAGTAAAATTTTGCAGCCTCAAGGCGTTCTCATATCGGTACTACATTGTAGTTAATTTGGCAAGGCAGTTTGCTGTTGTTTATCAAATTCAATAGTGAATTTATATAATAATACTAATTCGTACACTTACGCACTGCGTGAATTTGCGATTTTTAGCTTCTTTTTGGGAAACACACCTTTTGCCTCAGCTTGCCCTGTCCATGGGGGCGGGGCTCTATGGAGGCTTTTGTACATGAATTTGCTGGCCTAGCCATGGAGTTTTTGCAGCTTTCTAAAGGAAATTTAAGAAATCCCCGGGGGGCTAGCCAGGCATGGAATTGACTATAAGCCATATTTCTCGAGGTTTTCACGTCTACCTCCATTTGGTTAACAGCTGTCTTAATTCAGATGTGGTGACCAATGTGGTGCGGGTTCAAATCCCTGCGTCGACGCCATATGTGGGTTGAGTTTGTTGCTCCGAGGGGTTTTTCTCCGGGTACTCCGGTTTTCCCCTCTCCTCAAAAACCAACACTTCCAAATTCTAATTCGACCAGGAATCAGGTAGACGAAGAACCACTTTGTGCCGGATTTACTACCTCCAAATCATTATTTATTTATTTTCTTTATTTATCAGATGCTTTTGCTTCTTTGTACAAAGACACTGAAAGCCTTTTCTAAAACACCCCTCTGTAACAGACCCTGTAAAATCTATATCTTCACTGGGTTCTCGGAGAAAACTTCACTGGGTTGGTTTATTTTCAACTAGGTTTTTCTTCTTAGTTGTGTACTTCCCATAAAAACGGAAAGGGACGGTAGGCCATATATCTTTACCGGCATGAAAATTTTGAACACCTTTTACATATTACTGTAGCGAGAAGGGTTAAACTATTTATACTTTTTATACAAGATTGATTACCTGTAGCCTACGTAGTTTGTTTTTGTCCATGGTAATAATGTTTTATATTTTTGCTTCTTTTAAACAAATAAGAACAACGAAATAAACTGGTCTTGTAAAAGTAATAATAGAAAGTGACCGGGGACGCAAAAAATCAGCCGGGTAGAAACAAACTATTCGCCGGGTATCGGGAGGCTAAATTTTCACTGGGTAGACTTAAATAAACCACTGGGTAGGGTTTCACGAGGTCTGTTACAGAAGAGTGTTCTAAATGTACTGGCTATAAGAACGAAATTTCACGTGGCTTACACACTTCAGTGAAATCTAAGATTGTTTTCCTTTCGTATACTTAGACCTTTGGATTGAATTACATTTTTAATATCATAGGTGACGAATTACTCCTTAATTTTGGCGCGAAATTTCAGCGTTAATTTGTAATTTCACATGTGAAATTACAAAATTGCCATGGCAACCCTTGCGTACGTCTCAGTGTCCAGATGGCGACGAAGTTTTAAAAATCCCGTGAATGAAGATGTCAGGGCAGAAAAAGACGCTTTAGAAAACCTGAACACACAAGAGAACATCAAGAAGGATTCTAACAGGTATTTTACCGAAAAAGTCTGAAAAATTCTGAACTTTGAAAGCCAAATTTAAGGTCTAAACATTTGAGAGAGTGGAGTTCTCGATCGGCACGATCCAGAAAAGGATAAACATGGCCGATAAACATGTCAAAAATCCAAGTTTGCTGACGTAATTCGTCACCCATGATATTAATAGGTAATCAAATGGTATACTCGTGAAATTGGGGAATAATTTCACTCGTCACCATTTGATTACACATACATACAGCATATTTTTATAAATAAGACTGCAAATAGGTTTTTAATTTATTCATATTTTATTACCAGTGGGATCTTTTTAATTATTTTAATGTTATGAATTGTAAAGCGCTTTGGTCAATTAGTGGAGTTAGCGCTATATAAATTATGTTATGTTATGTTATGCCATGTAAATACGCAAATCCTTTCGCTCATAAGATCATAATACTAAGAACTATAAAATCGATCGTACCAGATCAAGGCTTATGGCTATGACAGACATCATCCTTGAAGCAAGGTTTGTCGTGTCCTCGTAAAAGGTTTTCACAGTGTCTTGAAAGTTTGGGACTTCCTCATTGGGCCAAGTCTGTAAAACGACAAGTGACTACTGATTATTGAGAATGCTACATATACGTTAGTGTAACTTCTGTGCGGCAAATCAGAGCCAGGCAGAAATTGAGAATTAATAACAACTCCTGTTAGTCAAATGCACAAGTAGCTTATGACTAAATGACGTCACTTTGCCGAGAGTCTGCGAACAAGATCTTTGTGATCATTCAAAAAACCGTCCCTAATCAGATTCTGGTTTCACTAGAAAACGACATCTCTACATGGTAGTTCAGTTTGAGAGAAAAAGGAATGCGATTTTGAGCATAGAATAAGGTAACTAAGCTATGGAGATTTTTCTTAAGAGTGCTGAATTTCCTAGATGACTGGAACACAGATCCGCTGAAACTGATACACAGTTTTGCGGGCGGTCAGCGGTAACTCGCGTAACGGCGCGTGTTTTCAATTAGAGAAACAAACATGGCGGCGAAAAAGCAATGGTACACGGAAGACGATTTCTCAAAATCTACTCATTTGGCAGAATTTTTACTTTTATCGTATTTTAAATGATGAGAAATTTAAAATGGAAGTTGAACAGACAAATTTTATGACACATTTAATAATTACAGAACAATAATATTATACCTGGATTTTTGAAAACCGGGTTAGCAAAAATATCAACTGATCCTACTACTTACCCTGGGTACCAGAGGTTTTTCTCGCGTGTGGTGGGAATCTTCGGTGTTGGTCGAAGGCCGACACATCTTCGGCCGTAGGCCGAAGGCAAGAGCGGCCTATGGTGCAATGCCATTAAAAACAAGAGCGAGAAGTCCGAAGACTACAGCAAAGCTGATTTAAAACAACGTGTATTGTTTTTTATAACAATATTTCGGCTGGCCATACCAGCCTTCTTCAGGTTTACAGATGTTACTATGCCATTAGAGCCCGCTGAAACTGAGACCTAGATCCAATTTTCCTGAGTCAAGATTTGCTTTTCCAAGGTACAATCAGCTAAGCTAAACACCGACGAAACAATATTAATGGCTGGCACAGAATATTTTGGCGAAACTGCGGTTCAACCACGCAATCACATACCTGTAAACACCATGCGGAAATCACACAATCACACACTTTCGCGGCACTGATAAGACTATCCACAACCACGCATAATCTTCTCAAGTTTAACATAAGCGAAATATTATCGAATAACTCGGAAAAACTTAGCCTATTGCCAGATAAACACCTCTGGGCTTTTCTCTTACACTCGTCTTATTCAAGTTCCCGGGTGTAGAGTCACCCGGTCGGCGGATCACCTTAGCCTTGTTTTCACACCAGAAAAAAACGAAGTCTTGGCCCGGGTCAAAGTACACCCGCAATTTTGCTCTCACCTAATTCATTTGACTCCTAAGAGCCTGTTCCCAAAGCCAAAGACTTAGTGGTCACCATAGAAAAGTGAACAATGTCGTACCTTTCTGTCTCAGCCCGGATCAGGGTGATTGATCTGTTAAGCCAAATGAAACGAGAATATAATACGATAGTGGACGATGCAAACTCTGCAAATCGTAATAACTTTGTCCCATGTCAGAGCTTTACATGATGCTTTCCACGAAACTTTTCTCAAGGTGACCAATATATAAAACTAAACAGCTAAACGGCACCGAAACCAGCTTTAGGCGCGCGCTGATTTGAAATAACTGTCACTTGTGTTAAAGAAAGAATTGTGGATGGAAAAAAAAAATTGGGAGGGGTGGGGGCGGGGGTAAGATAGTAATTCTGTCTACATCCACTTCTACACAAATCCCTAACAACAAAACAAGCAAAAACAAAACAAAACAAACCGACATAAGCAAACAACACAGTAAACAAGCTATTAGACAGGGGAAGTCAAGAAAAATTACAGAATGTTTGCTAACCCGGTTTTCATAACTCCGGGTAAAATTATGTTATTGATTATCTAAAAACTCGTCTGTTAAAATTTGGTCAAATAAGTTTCATGGTAATGATTAATCATAGTAAGCTATGTGCAAGTTTACAGGAAAATCTAATGAGCGAATTTCATGTAAACTGAGCAAAAGTGAAATGTTAAAGTTGTATTCAATCGTTCATGTTGCCATGGAAACTACGAAACGTCAAATTTTACCTGTCAGTCAAACTCTTTCGTCAGTACATTATTCACATGCCATGTTTTAGCTTGTGAGCTGCAACCTTTCTCATGCCATGATTTGGTAAATGACATATACTCACAAACTGCCAAAACTGTGTTCAGCCACCTTAACAGTCAGTTGTATGTCGCGGATTCGGGTTGGTTCAAATTGTGTTTCTAAGTGGTTTCTCGCAGAGTTTCCGGGGCGCTGCCCAAAAACTTTTATCTTGATCGTAAAACAATGACTGACACTTACATAATTTTCATCTTCCAGTCCGCAGAAGTCAAACGATTCCTTGAGGTCCGCTGGTCTTTTCATATTGCCGGTGGCTCTACAATTTGACACACAGGTTCGGTGAAGTCATATTAGTTATTAGTTATTGTTTACATTTTTAGTTATGTCCAAATCTGTGAAGGTTTTCACTATGGGCTGGGTTGTTCAAAGCAGGGTTAAGATATCCCAGGGTCAGTGCAAAATTTCGATTCAGATATGAAAGCTTTAAAAAGCAAATCAGTTAAGTTTTATTCTTTTTGTCCACAATTTAATGATTTGATGCTCTAACAAGAATTGAGAAAATTATTCTGAAAAATGCTTTTGAACAAAAGAAATAGAAACGTGGGTTAAAGTTTTACACAGGGTTAGCGCTAATCGGCCTTCGAGCAACTGGGCCCAGCTGCAGGAGTCATTTCGTAAGTAGATTCATTGAGAATGGTCGTCTGGGTGAACGTAGTCCTGGATGGAAGTGTTTTTGACAGTGACCGTCTGACGTTTTGACAACCTCTGCGGTAGTCATCTTCACAGTTAAAGTGAGTTGTATCACGTCAGTTGATGGTATTAAACTCTGGTTATTGACCTGATTGTTCAGTTAAGTCGCGATGTTATTGGTCGCTCACTGTCAGTCGTAGAAAAAAAGAAGCGTAAACTTTTCGGATTCAAAAATGTAATAAGTCGTTGTACAGGGCCGGTAACTGCTGACTACGATTCAGTGACGTTTATGTATGTTGGCACTTGCGATTTTATCGGCCTGATATGTCATATAAGCATGAAACGTAACCTGCTTTGTCGAAGAAAATAGAGAGGACAAAGAGTGATTTCTTGCATGGAAGAATTAAGAATTTGTTCATGCTTAGCGTGCGTATATCGAGTTATGGATGCACGCAGGAAGTTTGGAGAGCACGAAAGATGCGTAAGAGTTGCACGAGGCGATAGACGAGTGCAACTCTAGCTTCTTGAGTGCTCTCCAAACTTCCCGCGTGCATCCATAACTCGATATACGCACGCTAAGCATGAACAAATTCTGAATATTTTGTCTTCGGATAGCCCGTGAACGCCATTTCTTTAAGTTCATTATTGCCCAAGTAGCCTCGTTTCCAGGCAAATATACAACTAAGTGGCGGACACTTAGGTCTCTACTTTTTGGACTCCTCATTTCAAAAGGAGGTTTAATTTGAAAGAATTTTCTTCGGTAGAGGTATATAATTCGAGTAAGAATACCTTTCGCTTTCAAGCTTATCCCAGCCATTCTTCAGGGTCGTTCCGGTTCTCTTTGCATACTTCTTCTTTACATCAATGTTCAAGTTAAAAAACTTGTCATAAGTTTCGAAAGTAGTGTCAATCTGCAAGATCACAGATACATTAACAAAGTGAACCACAAAGTGATTTAACAAATACTAGAGACATTGTTTCCTCTATAAAATTATCCAACAGACAAATAATCGAATTAGGTAGAAATTAGACGGGGTGATTAGAACAGGATAGACTTGCCGTTTCTTGTGGGATTCCATGGTTTGTAATATAAACGACTCCAATTGTGCTGAAAGCTTGGTATACTTGTTTAGCAAGGTCTTTAACAGCTTGGTTGCTTCGATCGGGATCCTTGACGTCTAGACTCATTGCGCCAAAGTCTACAACTGGAATTGGACATGCGGGATTGGGTGCCATGTTAAACTCTTCACAGTTGGTACAAGGAGACCCTATTGACGCTAAAAGAAAAAAAGATTATAATAAATTAGATTTGTCATGTCGGCCGAAATATTTTACGGCAAATGTATCCCTAAAATAAAGTCAGTATTCTTAATCCTCGAAGTAATAACTTATACTGGTCTCAGAAATTTTTTTCCGTGTGAGAGTGAGAAACATTTCAAGAAAAACGTAAGGGACGAGGGTAATACTAACATTTTCAGCCGGAGAACTTAGCTTCTAATCAAGACGCAGGAAACTGCAAGTCATCGCTAAACATTTAAATGACCTAATGTCTGTAATAGTAAAGAGTAATGCTGTTGCGAAGTATTTTGAAACAAGAGACTATAAAGGGGACAGAGAGGCCATCCCCCATATACACCCTATTCCATAGGTAATTCGTCTCGAGTTATTTTTAACACCACAGATCTCGAGGGGGATTAAACAACAGCCAATCACATAGCGCGAATGTGTTCCGCGTGGATGACCCACGCTGAGAGCCACGCGTCCTTCACGAAATGACGCAGAACAAAATGGGGGAAGACGCGGAGAGCGATTTTGCTATTCCTTTTGTCGACGAAAACGACCACAGCGAGATTTCTGCGAAAGCTGTGTCAGCGAAACCGAAATTAAAAAAGAATCGCCCTTCCTCTCTTGTATAGAGCTAACAGTAGAGCAGGGAAATCCTTAACAGACTGAATATTCTCTCAGGATCATTTATAATTTACAGTTTGACGAGAGCAATTTCTGGTTTGATGTTTATTTTTTTCAGTCTTTATAGCGATTATTCCTACCCACCTACTTTGTCAACTGTAGGCGAACCCTCCTAAAGCTGAATTTCAAGGGACCATATTCAAGCTCAGAAAGAGAAATAAAATTTCGTCATTGCTTATTTACGTCCTCCATAAAACGCGAAATTAGGCATTTTCACGTCGTAGTCGTGCAAAAACGGGAAAGAAATGAACAAAAAAGTGTGTTGCACGTGCGAAGTTGTTTTTTTGCTAATTAAACCTATTGTTTTTTTGATGTTCTAGTTGTCGTCCGCGTCGTTGGATCTTAAACTCCCTAAATTGTACAAACGACCGGTTTCGATAGACCGGCGAAATTTCTCATTTTATTAAAGCACCGAGGTTACGAAAACTTCGAGTTAAACTGATTTCACGGGTTTCATGGGGGATGGCCTCTCTGTCCCCTTTATAGTCTCTTGTTTTGAAAGTCATTTTTAAGATTTGTATTTTATTTTAAGTTTCGTTTTGTTTCTGATTAAGTAGGTTAAGGTTAGTCTTGGTTTTTCCACATACGTGTTTTCCTTGACCATATTTGTTTTTAATCGTTAAAAGACTTGAATTTTTGCTTAGTTCACGAGTTTACTTAATGTCATTTTAGGAATATTCTTCGCTTGCCATTGTCAGCTGTAAGTTTTTCATAGGTGGTCTGCGTGTTTGTGATGTTAGAGCTGACCTTGGTACATTAGTCTCGTTGAAGTTCCTGTTTGGGTTTTTTAACCAGCGTTTTAGTTTTTCATTGCCTTGGTTTGTAGCTTCTTGCCGATCGCAACTATGTAGGTTCAGTAATACCAGAACATTACCCACACCGAGTTCATCTTGATTTTATTCCCAAGGTCGGTTAACCCAAACACGCGCAGCTTTGACTATAAAAACCGCTACATAACTATATAGTTGAACTAGTTGGTTAGGATTGAGTAGAGAAGAAGAGTAAGAAGATTTTAAAAGATTAAGATTGTTAGCAGAGGTCGAAGATGAATAAAAACCAAGAGGTAAATCAGATTCCTCAGGCTAGTGCCTCATCGTGTAGCGGTCGAGTTGCTCGAACACACTCCTACAATACCTATAAATATTTTTGGTCATAAATTAAACGTATCAACTTTCAATTAATACATTTTGTGATTTTCTCCTTTATAATTTATTTTTACATATTTACTATTTTTTTTTGGATAGAGTAAACACTGTTCATATATGTCAAAACAAACAGGATTTTTGAAATTATGGGATCTGGGGAGAATTTTCAGAAAGAAACATAATAATAACAGCAGTATGAATCAGAGGGACTAAAAAAGTTTGCGCTCTTTGTTCCAGTTTTTACTGATTGCCATGGGCATGAAAGGAGCCACATCAAATAATAGCTGCATTTGGTGCAGGATTCATAAAAATGAGAGGTTAGAAGGCATATTTTATTAATTTTGACATAATACCAAAAAGGCAGAATTCTAATTAAGAAAAGAAATTATTTACACTATGAGCTTTGATTTTTGCAACGTACTGCAGTAAAGTACATTTTGTCCTTTTAAGATGATAGTGAGTCATATGATACATAGAGAATACTTCATAGAAAGTGCTGGCGTACGGTATTTACGCACGAGTTGTTGACGTATCCGAAATCGAACGAGTGAGCGCAGCGAACGAGTAAGATTTCTGATACAAAAACAACGAGTGCGTAAATATCGTACAAAGCACTTTCCATGTGGTATTGTGTTTATTATATACATACCGAGACATTCATCATTTTGGCGGCCTTTTTATTTTAAATCTTTTAAAAATGCTTATTTGCCGCTACACACTTGCCGCAAAATGACAACGAAAACGAAGTATCAGCTTTTTAGTAAAAACGTTTGTTAAAAACTTAAATGACGGTAAGGATATGAGGTAATGCAAGAACTATAAGTAATCTTAACTGTTTGTTGTCAATGCACAATTGAAAATGAGTGAATTTAAATAAAATGGCCGGTTTCAATATAAGCTTAAGCTTAAATGAAAGGCAAAGTAGCTCCGACAAAAAGCACAACAAAAGCTTACGTCTCGTTCTGTTTCTCCCTTTCCGCTGTTGTTTCGCCGGCTCTCTACAGTTTTCTTTTTCGACAGTAAAACAAACGAAACTATTCCACTCCATTTCCGAAATGTTTTTCACTTTTGTAGCGAGAAAAACTCTTTGAGTAAAACTTTTCTCGTTGAATGTGTGCGAAGCGGCGCTGCAAGCTGCAATAAAAGGCGGGAATTTTGGCGCGAAACTCACACACCTCTGTGGCCTCTGATTGGACGTATCATTTTTCTCACACGTGAAAAAACATCGTTCGCGATTCTGATTGGACGTATCATTTTTTTCACGTGTGAAAACCATCGTTCGTTCCTCTGATTGGCTAGAACTAATTTACGTTCGAAAATTTACGACATAGCTTTTTGGTGAGTATTTCTCAGTATGTATATAATAAAGCCTCATCCAATATTATTTTAATTTATGATTGCAATAGCAATATACACTGTATATTTAATGATGACTGCAATGAAGATAACTGTTTTTACTTACTGGTTTCTAGGTGCAACGCGTCACACTCCTGTGAGTACTTTCTTAATGGCGTATTGGCCAGAAGTCTCGATGATACATGGTCAAGGCCACCAGGATGCCATTCACTTCCATTTTTTAACATTCTAATTGAAAATTTGGTCTTGGATGAATTACATCTAATGCGGCGTATTACAGACAGGCTGGAAGAAGGGCTTATCCTTGACATTCTAAAATGGGATTCAGTAAGTAAAAAATATTACTCTAACAGAGACTAAGCTAAATCACGACCTATTTTCTTTTATTTTTTGAAGGATGATAATCAGAGCAGACCAGGAAATAAAAAGTCACAGGAGGCACCTGGATGCCTTCCTAGTAGTTGTACACTCTCTAGGTGTCAGCCTTACGGTGTACAAGACAAATGACAAGTGGGAATGGCTTTCCTTGCTAGGGGAAGAGAAGAAGATTCTACTACGAAAGCTGCCAGATCATTTTGAAAAGATTTTGCTACCAGCAAAGGTTAACAAGACAAGGCAACTATGGATTGTAAGTAGTAATGTCAGTTGTAAAGTTGTACATTTAACTTCCTATAAGGCAAACACCACTGACTGAAGAGTACCAGGGATAACCTATAAGTGTCTGTTTTAGGGTAGTTTTACAAAATCTGTAAGTATAATGAGCATGAAACAATCCCTTCCCTCTTCTTGTCTTCTCTGTCGAACTGCAGAGAGCTTATGAAGATTTTGAACATGGAAAGAATCACTGATGATCAAATAAAATCATTTGAAAATAAGATTGGTTTTTATCTTCTTCTGAATCAGGCAAAAAGTGAAATAATATTACACCCTGGAGTTTTTCCTTGTAAATCTTCACTGAGCTAAGAACCACTTTGGTGTTGCAGGCCGATAAGTTGGGGCAAAGACATGGTTGCAATGTCTGGGAGTGGACCCGGGTACATTCATTACACCCTACATGCACATCATGATTTTTCACGTTTCTGCCATGATGAAGAAGCATCAGGTACTTTGAGACAATTTCTTGGCCAAGGTGTGCAACATTTCTACCTTTCTTACCACAGGAAGCCAAGACGTAGTGGGTGTCAATATGTTAATATTGCCATAGACAAAATGGGATAAGTCGTCGAAACTCCCATGGTGTGACTAAAATAGTCCAAAAGTCAAAATATAACAAAACAAAGCTAAGATACCTGTAACTGAACGTCTCCTTCTTCTTCCTGGCCGGTTAAAGTGGCATTTTGTTGAGTTTTGCAAGCGTAGGTTACAAAACAAACACTGTTGACCTTTGCGCTTCGATCTGACCGCAAACTGCCAGTCCTGGCAGTTTGCGGTCATATCGAAGCGTAAAGGTCAACTGTGTTTGTTGATGAGCGAGCGATTATTGTGTAGTTACGATGGGTTTTGTGGAGCCAGCGAGCAAGAAGCCGGAGCGCACGTTACCTGCAGATTAGCCGATGGCAATTTGGAGCGGATTCCTAGATTATTCTCGAATTTATATTTAGCGTTTCGCGTGAAGGCGCGCGGAGATGGTCCCTTTGTTTTGTAGCCGGCCTTTAATTCTTCTTTAGTGGATAGTACCTACGATTGCAAATCTCAACAAAATGCCACTTTAACCGGCCAGAAAGATGAAGGAGACGTTCAGTTAAAGGTATCTTGCCGTCTGGGTGGCCTGTGCTCCGAACAGATATTTTACAGAAAACAGTCATCGGGTGCCCCTGGAGAATTCAGATTGATCGTTTGTTATAATGGTGTTGCCCTCTTGACAGACATTATCTGATTATTTTCGTGTTCTAGAGTTGAAACTGGAATGATATCACCTTGACTGTGCGTAACAACCTTACCACACCTAACTTTAAAAAGAATTTAAAACTTTACTTTTTAAGCCTGAATTGAATTAGCGCAGGATTCCCATAGGTTGACTGTTTGTCTATTTTTCACTAGTTTTGTATCCTTTATAGGACTGCCTGCATGTAAACTTACTTTAAAATCTTAGTTTTGTATTTTGTTTTAGTATTTGCAATTTAGCCAGGACAAGGACCGAATCTAATGAGTAGACGGACTACAGAGCTGTACACATGGAAACCTTTCCATGTCGGTGTTTAGATTATTGTTTCGTGATATATCATCCTCGATGCAGGTACATTAACGAGTAACTATTACATAATTTTTAACAATTCGTCACATATAATGTGAAGTTCGTAACCACCTTAGTCTCATGTATCTATCGATATCTTGAATCATAGGTCAAGTTTAACGGTTTTCACTGACGAAGGGTTATACACCCGAAACGTCTGTTCAGTTTGCAACCATTTATGACACTCTGATATTTCTGCATTATCATGACTTCGCCGCAGACTAATTCAGGTCACGTACGTGGCGAGCCTGTGCCCAAAGCCAGCCTCACTTGAGATTTTTGCCTCCATCCAACTCAGGTATGGGCGGGTCATGTCAGAGCATAAGAAAGAGTGCTTAGTGTGTCACGGAAATCTTTGCAATATCGCCCTAATTTGAAAGTCACAACCTATACCTTAATTTCCGGCAAATTCAGTTTGCTTCAGTTGACGTCAACACTCTTTACTTTATACAAAAGGCAAAAGATAAATTATAAAGAAGCAAATACAAACTGTATTAAAAGTACACGTTCTATGACGGACGTCTTGACACTGTCTTAAGCTGAAGTTCTGCACACGTATACTCTCGTAAACTGTACCATGAAAGTGACTTTAGTTCTCACGGCAAACCTAAATATTAATTTATTATTATTATAATTATTATTGTCTTATTTATTTATTTTACTAATTTAAAGGTTCTGCTTTTGTCAACCCTGTGAAGAGTTTAACATAGCGCCCAATCCGTCATGTCCAATTCCAGTTGTAGACTTCAACACAATGAGTCTAGACGTCAAAGATCCAGATCAAAGCAGCCAAGCTGTTAAAGACCTTCCTAAACAAGTATACCAAGCTTTCAGCACAATTGGATTCGTCTATATTACAAACCATGGAATCCCACAAGAAACGGCAAGTTTATTCTGTTCTTGCGAACTGTTGTAAGAACCGTAGAATGGACCGAATTTATACCTGTTGAACAAAACTTTTAACTTTTCGGGGAAACTAGCTCGTTCCTTTACAACAGTACTTAAAAAGCGTCCACAGCAGGATTGCCGTCGAGAACATCAGGTTTCATATACCTCTAGCGCTAGTTTTTTTATCAAGGCCGGTCTGAATCAAATCTAACTGCAATCTTTGTAACATGCGTATGCGACTATTTAGCGAGATCGTTGGTTAAAGTTTGGTAGAATTCTTGGAACATTGGTTGGAATTATTTCTTTTGATCGTCACTCATACTTAAATTTGTTGTGGTCGTTTGCTCACCATGCGGACAAGTTCAAAAATCGGTGTAGCTCTGATTACCTAAGGTTTTCTGTTTACGGCTATGTGAACGGGCCGGGTGTTAATTTGACATAAGGAACAGTATGAGGCATGCACCGAGTATGTTCCTATCGTGTTACGATGATGCATAACTTAGAATAAGAAATATCATTGTAGAAGAACTAGCTATACCACTGAAAAACTAAAACAGTGTTATCATAATGTTCGCTCACAAGTTCTTGACTTAGGCCTTGAACTGTCTCCCCTGCTTGGGCAGGTAAGGGTGGTCAGTCGGTTTCTGTCAAGTCCAAGGTAGAGGTGTTTTCGTCAACGCCCTGGAAAAATCCTGGAACTCAAACCTTCGGGACAACGCCCTGTCAGGGACAATTCTGGTCTGTCTGTTCTTGTATCTGGAATAACTGACGATACTGCTTGAAACGGAGGGCTTGCCTGCAGTACCCTCGGCACACCCGTTTCGCGGACCTGCTCTTTCAGATTGCATTAAAAAACAACCAGCGACACGTTAATCGGCTGGTCAGGCAGATTAGAAGGAGAGCGATAAAGATCACGGCCAAGTAGGACTAACTGCAAGTTATTTGGCCTACGAAGTGGAGTAGTTGGTTGCTGTAAGGTTCCACGGCCACGCCTAGACGTAAAATAAGGCGGGAAACAGCCCGGTTTTCGTCACTTTTGTCGAAGACACTTTAAACTTTTCGGAGAAACTAGCTCGTTCCTTTTATACAACATATGAATTGAAGCGTCTCTTTCACAACTTCATTAATTGCACAACTTCATCGTTTGCTGATTACAGTTCAGTCTAATACAAAGTCGGCTGAGGCAACTCCCTTCTATATTGACCAGAAAACCCACCTGTTTAACTCATGAGAAATGAATGTTTCTAAAGGCAAGTCTTCTGTGACTGGCTAGAAGAGACTCTTTAGCTTTAATGACTTTGTCAAAAGGATTTTTCTTTCTTAAATTTCAAGGAGAGTAACATGAAAATGACAAAGAATCGGCTTCTAAATAGATATCTTACAAGAACAGTAAGAAGAAAATTACAGTTTAAAAATCATGTCTAGTGGTTAAGCTTCCTCGTCGAATATGATTGGCTAAACGTTCCTTAAATCAAATATGGACGCCACCGGAATATTCAGAAGGCGTGATATAAACTAAAAACACAGTACGTAGTCTCGAGCAGAAATTTGAACAAATATGTTTATTTCAAAACACTTGTAGAGTCACCTCATTGCAACCACAACATTTCTAATCAAGGTAAAAAACTATGTACTTCGATCTAAATTCCGTTGAAAATTCAAGAAAATACAACAAAAAGGGTTAAAAAGAGATTAAGGTAACCATTTCCTGGAAAGCACAGACGAAAGGTTGTTAAGGTCCAAACTACCAAACCGAGCAACACAAACATGGCTTCGTTATCTTCAGAAATTAACCTTGATTAAAAATTTTGTAAGAATAGAAGTGTTGCCGCAGAGATGTACCAAAATGAGACAGACGTGTCTTCCACCGAATTCAAGTCAAGAGAAAATATAGTCATATAATTTTATTAAACTTTCAGGTTAAAACTACTAGAACAGTCAAGATAATAGGATAAGAATGCTTAAAACAACTTTACCATAAACATGCACAATTACCACAGGCGGCTAACTTAACTCTCTGAGCGAAATTTCCAGAAAAGATAACAAATGTGTTATCCAGTGAAAACTACTTTCTCAAATCAGGAGAGGTTAGAGATCGATCAGAAATATTCTGAGAGAACTGAAAACAGCAAAGGAAGCGTTAACTTATTTTTGTAAAACATATAGAGTATGTCTCACCCTAAATATAACTTTAAATTAATCCCAGACACCAAATAAAATTCGCTTGACAATTTTTCCTCAGAATTAATGTACCACAAAAATTTCAGTCATTATTTTCAATTTTGTATTGTTTGACATACGTAGTGTCTTTACAAAAGACTTAATCTCGCTATATTGTCTCCGAGAGAGCTGACTAGACAAATTCAATTCCCTTTTAGAGTGGAAACCGCCACTGTAAACCGTGTGAAACATAAGAATAGCTGATCAAAACATGAAAAGAAAGTATAAATAACACAGCGGTAAATACAATAAGCGGACCGGGTTTTCAAACTCGAAGAAGGTCAATGATAAGTAATTGATATGGATTGCACTGATTATGCTTTTTTGCAAACTTGTCAGTTAGCTTCAGTTAACAGTGTTTCAGAAGTTATTTTTGTTGTTTGAAACGTTTGATAAAATGCTTGGGAGACATATCAATCTATGAAAGAATAAATAAATACGCCGCCATTATGAAATAGGTCTATTCGTCTTCGAAATGATGAATTTTATGTCCGTCGTATTAATTTGATTAGAGCAAAAACTTTTCTCTAGTGTCTGACAATAATAAAGGAACAAGCAGTCCTGTGCCGTGTAAACATTCCCTCAAGAGATGGTGACGTAATGAAGTTAAAAATTCAGAAAGACTTCGAAAGACTGATGCCAGTTACTGTGAAGCATAGTAGAGGAGACTGGTTATGAAAGCCGGCAAACGTCAAAGTTGAAAACAACGGTGCTGTGTTTTATGTTGGAAGCTCCCTGACCGTATACAAAATAGTCTCCGCTTTTGTTTTGTTTTGTTTTTTCACAAGTTGTGACTGAATAAATTAATGCGATGTTTCTTTTTGTGATCAGTAACTTCAAAATGGTAGGAATGCTATTGAACGTTGTGCACGGTCAGGTCTAAAAAAGCTAACAAAAACATATAACAAAGGAGTCTAACAAGTTTCATAAGCATTCCACTTAAATGATGAATGATGTGTTGGTTTGTTAGATTGATTGATTGTTTTACTTTGTTGATAATCCTTTTATCTTGCAGATTGACACCACTTTCGGGACCTATGACAAGTTTTTTAACTTGAACATTGATGTAAAGAGAAAATATACAAAGAAAACTGGAACGACAAAGAATGGTTGTGATGAGCTTGAAAGGGAAAGGTATACTTACTTACGGAAAAAAATTCTTTCAACCTTTTACTACAATGGGATCCAAAAGGGACAGACCTTAGTGTCTGCATTTTAAAAGTGTCCGATGATACAGTGATATAGAGGTAGGACTGAATTGTGTGGATTCTCTTTCGAGCCGAGACCGATAGAACTAGCTAATAACCCGAAACCAGACAGGTGTTCATACATCTATAGACGCTCGATTGCGCTGATTAAATACCGTATCTATTTTAGATATTTTACTAATTAAAAGCACGATAAGAAATTATACTCACGAAACTCGTTTAGGCGTTTTTAAGAACTCATATAAACGTTTCCGTGCGTTCTAGATTAAACTGGAATTTAATTTTGGTTTTTTGAGGACATGGGAAAACTGGTCAGTGCCTGGAAAAAAACCTCTCGGAGCAATGGATAGAACGAACAAATAATAAATATTATGGGCACCTTTTTACATTTGCTTTTAATTAAAGTGCATTTACTGTAAGGGAATTTTTCAGTAGAGTGCACGACGTTGATTAATATGACGTCACCGAAACTTTGTGTCAAATTGCAGCACCAATTTAAAAGGACCTGGAGACCTTAAAGAATCATTTGACTTCATCGTCCTGGAAGATGAAAACTTTGTAAGTGGTTGTTGCAATTTTATTTCACAATAACATTTACAACAGCACCTTGGAAACTCTGTGAGAAATCGTTTAGGAACACTCGACTGGAACGGGTCCTCTGCTTTTTGCAGAAAACATATCGATAATTGTGTGGCTCGATTTTCTGGCGGAACTTTCTCCTGAAGTTAATCAGAACGGCGGCGAATTTCGTTTTGGAACTAAAACAATGGCACCATATGAAATTGCTAGTAAGGCGGGGTTTGATTTTCGAATGATTACATATAGGATTTTGTACACAGACTCACAAGAGTTAAAAGGAAAACTTAACACGACTTCGGTTTTGAAACGCTTACAATTGAATATGGTGGCAGAAGTCACCAATTTTGCCTCAAATGTCATTTTAGTCAAAAGTTACCTCTTCATGAAGTGAAAAATACCGAAATGAAATTTGGCAGGGGTTGTCAATTATTTCTATCTGGCTCTGATCTGCCGTAAAGTAATATTTATCTAATATGTAATCAATTGTCACTTCACAGACCTGGCCGAACGAGGATGTGCCAAACTTTCAAAGCACTGTTCGAACCATGTTTCAGTACATGACAAGCCTTGGTTCAAGAATGCTGTCTGTCATAGCCATTGGCCTTGATTTGGTACGATCGATTTTATTGTATATATTTTTTTCTTTTTTGCATGATAGGATTTAAGCACTGAAATGTAATTTCATTACTCTAAGTAAGAAGGGAAATGAATCTTATAGATAGTGAGTAAGCCACGTGACACTCTTAAGCCTCATGCAAACGGACGCAACATTGTAGGCCAACAACTCCCACCAATGTTGGATGCTACATGTTGCATCCGTTTGCACACCCTGTTTGTTGCGTTTGGTTGTTGCAAAGTTTGAAACCCGTCAAACGTTTAGCTACCGTTTACACGTGGTTTTATGGTGTGAAATGAGATGTAAATTTTACTATGTTGACAGTGCTGTGAAGTGAGAAACTCTTCAAATCTTTTATGATTATAGTCAGAATTTAAACCCGGGAGGGGGGGTACTCCGGATTTCAAGGGACAAGGAGATCGAAGGATTTTGTTGGGTTTGAAATTTTCGATTCCAAGATTTTTCGGGGTAGGAAAATTTGGCAAGTATTTTTTTGGATGGCTAGATTTAAGTAGGGATTTTGTTGGCCAATTAGAATAATCTAAAGATTCGTGGAAGTGCCCTCGATCTCAAACTTCTGTGATTAAAGTTCAACAAAACTTGTTTTCCTCTCTGGAGATTATTAAGGCTCAGAAATTCGGCATGGCATTTTTTGGGGTTTTGTTGGTAGCCCTAGGGATTTTGTGGGGTTTGGATTTTTGGTCCCATTTGCTCATCCCTGTCACATCAGAGACAATTCTTAGAAAGATCTGAAGACGCTCATTGAAAGTTAACTTCTAAGCTTCTGTTTCTTTTATTTTGTGAATTATTAGTGCGTTTTAACGATTTTTTTCCTTCCGTAAAACAGGTTCATCGAGTGCTGATTCCTGAGGAGGAAATTAAGCGCAGAGTTCCTCGCCGATCGTTAGTTTTGTTTCATGACCCAGATGATGACACGATGGTCACATGTCTGGATGGATCTAACAAATATCCCCCAATCAGAGCGAGAGATTGGATCTATCATCAACTGCATTCAACTTACAAATATTGAATAATACGCGTAGGCAATGACATCAACATGACAGCAAGGATAACAATGCCTCAGATCGATAGAATAATAACTAGCTTGAAAAAAAGAAAACTTCAGCTTCGCTATAGGACAGTCACATGACACGTGATCACCTTCTATTTAGTACCACCTGGCATTATAACTGTTACGCTGAGGTAGTCCACAAAATCAACCAATACCTATGTTCCAAGACAATGATTCTACCCCACCTTGGACTTAACCTGTTGCAGTCGTGCAGTGATGGCGAAGAAGTGTACCCAAAAGCGTGATGTACCTGAAAAGTTTATGGTTTGCTAATTAAATTTATTGCTCTTTTGACATTCTCATTCAAGCGAGGACAGCGTCTTGAATGAATTACTTAGTCTTCGAATACAGCCGTCTCTCCTTGTTCTTTGCCGTTACGGTACGTTTCGTCCCTAGCGGCTAGGAGCGAGGAAAGTCCGCTCTATTCGCAACTTATATATGAATTGACAGTATTGAATTAAATAGTATTGCACTGGTTAAAGATTATCCAGATGAAGCAGGTCCACCCAACGAGAGTATAGTTCAAAACCACTTAAACATAGCTTGTTAAACGTATTTTAGTATTTAAACGGTAGATATAGGCATATTTTTATCCCCTAAAAATTTTTCATGTGTTCGGATTTCCTAGCTGAAAGTCTTGTGATCCGAAATTATAGGGATCAAAACGTACCTTTTCGAAAGTTTTAGCCAGAAAAAAGACTCCCGAAAATTCTAGGTGACCTTTTTAGGGTAAAAATCCGTTAAAAATGGGCAATTATGCTATTTTTTAGACGTTCGAAAATCCTAGGAGAAGTAAACAAGCAAGAATTTCAAGAATTTTACCAAAAAATGTTCCGAAAATTCTAGATCTCAAATCGTCTTCCGAACAGATATTTTCCGAAAATTGACTTTGGGTGCCCCTGATGAAGCTAGATGATATCTCGTCTCCTTCTTGTACGGTTCATAGTTTAGTGATTAAAATCGAAGTCAAAATCCTTACCTTTCAAAGAATTACTCCAAGTGTCTATTAATCAAACGCATTCACTGAAGTGCGAGAAGGGCTGGCTCTCACTCCTCGATACCGCTGTAAAAGTTGTATTACTCTTGTATCCTTCTATGGGAGGAAAAGACACTGAACTAACATGCAGCTTACTTACGCAATTTATAATACAAACCAGGTATATCAAAAGAGACTCAAATGTGCGGCTCGTTGTAAACGGCAGGAGTGAGGTCCATAGGAAGCTAAAAGGGGAGTGTAACCGAAAGTTGAACTGTTTAGTTTCCGTCTGACTGATCAGTCGTCAAATGATTATAGAGGTTATTTATAAAAGGCCACAATGTGCCTACGTGCCTGTGTGCTCAAGGGTTCCCTATCGAAGCCAAAGATAGCAACGGAAAGGCGTTTCCGTTTTTAATCATTGTGTCACACTCAGCTGCACACCCTGTGGGAAAGGGAAGTGATAATTTTGATGCACCAATCCAATCGTGCACGACAGAAAAGGGTCGATTGTCGGTAGAGCTTTCTTTTCGCAGTACGAAACACAGTCCAGTGAATGTAAGCACTATTCGCAGGTTTGCTGTAAAACTATGATTGTTTGCAATACCCTTATTACGTTTCTCCTGGCTGCGCTTGATTGGCCTGAATACCATTCCCGGATCAATGGAATGACTTTACTTCCCACGCGTCGCTTTCATAACAAATAACCGGATGCCGCCTGAAGACGAAGCACTCCGCAGAAAAGGTGAACAATGGAGCATAGAAGAAACTCGTTTTCCTATTTCCCTAAGAATGAAAGCAGGAAGTTGTTGAAATTCCGTCCCCGTCGGCATAATCTAAATTGTGTCCTTTTAAAAACACAAGGCAACATGTTCTGTACACCAAGAGAGGATAAAGGGGACAGAGAAGGCATCCCCCATACACACCCTGTTCCATAGGTAATTCGTCTCAAGTTATTTATAGAATCGGGATAAAGTTACCTCGCGCGCTGCGTGGATGTTTCGTGGAGGTTTCGCATGACTAAGGGACCAGTCATAATTTAAGTTGGAGGCGGGGTTGGAGGAGAAATTGTTTTTTATCCCAAATTATTTCCAGACCCCTACTCAATAGCACCCATGTTTTTTAGGTACCCCCCCTTCAATCATGTTAAAAGATTTAAGGGCCCCCCTTTCTTACATAACACCCAAATGGTAATAACAAATAATATTTTCTTTACTTTACCGTTCTTACTCACTGTCTCTTCCGAATGTGCCAACTACATAATCGTCATCTGAGAGTGATTCGTCATCTTGCTGGTCAGCATAGGACATGGAGTCTGCCATTTCCAGCTGTTTCTCTTTTATAAAATTAAGCTCATTATTTCGCAGTACATGGCAGCTGATGGTTTTTATTTTGTCACTTTTTTTTACCATACTTGCCAAGTCCATGGGCAGTTAGATATTTCTCAAGTTCTTTGACAGCTAGTTGTTGCAATGTTCCTTTTAGAGACATGTCTAGCCAGTCATACTCATTGTATGTTTTTAGGTCTCGTTTGCTTTTGTCGGTTTTTTATATGAGCAGTACATGCTCTAATAGCAAAAAACTTAACAGTGACGCAGACAGTGAGTCCACATCAACCTCATCTACAAATAATGATTCAGATAGTAAAATTGCATAACATGACTTTATGCATGTAATCATTTGTTAAAATGCCTATGAAATTGTTTCAGTGTCACACAATAATGGATGTTGTGTTGATGCACCTACTATTTGAGCATTAAATCTTTTTGTCAAAATGCTGATTAAATTGTTTTAGTATTACACAATATATATAGGACTTAGTGTAAAACTAAATCAAAATCAGGTCCTTTAATACTCAAGCATCATGCTACTCAGTAGGAATGCTACTTAAAAGAAACTTGAAGACCCCCCCAAGGTCATCTTTTGGCATTTTAAGGCCCCCAATATTCCATCCAAAAAAAATTGACGGGCCCCCAATTTCTCCTCCACACCCCCCCCCCCCCCCCCCTTCACCTCCAACTTAAATTATGACTGGTCCCTAAACGCCGTGCACAACATGTCGGGCGAAAGGCAATGAAAGCGTAAAGAGATCGAGAGCATTTCTGAATATTGAAGCGAAATGAGTCGGCGCTCACCTGGGAAAAGGGAATCGCTGGACTCTTTGACAACCCGTGAAATCAGTTTAACTCGAAGTTATCGTAACCTCAGTGCTTTAATAAAATGAGAAATTTCACCGGTCTATTGAAACCGGTCGTTTGTACAATAAAGCAAGTGGGACGCCAAGTGTTATTTTTGTTGAATAATAAAAGACTAATAAGAATAAATATCAAACCAGAAATTGCTCTCTTCAAACTGGAAATTATAAATGATCCTGAGAGAATATTCAGTGTGTTAAGGATTTCCCTGCTGTACTGTTAGCTCTATACAAGAGAGTGATTCGTCATCTTGCTGGTCAGCATAGGACATGGAGTCAAGCTATTGGAAATCTAGAGAAAAGAAGATTACAAGGGAAAAGCCCTGGGGACGAGGTTGGTTTTCGTCGACAAAACGAATAGCAATATCGCTCTCCGCGTCTTCCGCCATTTTTTTCTGCCTCAATTCGTGAAGGACGCGTGGCTCTGAGCGTGGGTCATCCACGCGGACACATTCGCGCTATGTGATTGGCTGTTGTCTAATCCCCCTTGGGATCTGTGGTCTTAAAAATAACTCGAGACGAATTACCTATGGAATAGGGTGTGTACGGGGGATGCCTTCTGTGTTCCCTTTATCCTCTCCTGTGTACACCAAATTTCCTCCTTGTAATCTTCTTTTCTCTAGATTTCCAATAGCTTGTGATATCAGGGTTGCTGCAAAAACAACTCATGGATCATTACAAGCGAAACTACATAAGACGCGCGTGAAGAGTGGAAGGGAGCTGCTCTCGCCCCAGCCCAATACCGCGTGCGTCAAGGTCCCTCGGCACAGCACGCTACTATCCTGGACCGGCCAGTTGTTCGAAGGCCAATTAGTCAAGGCTTAACCCAGGGTTAAATTTAACCCGGGTTTCTTTTTCTTTTGTGCAAAAGCATTTTCTTGGATAATTTTCTCTGTTATTTTGAAGAGCATCCAATCATCAACTTGACGACAGAAAGAATTAAACTGAATTTAATTACTTTTTTAGCTTTCAAATCTAAATTCAAATTTCGCACTTATCCTGGGTTATCTTAACCCAGCTTTGAACAACACGGCCCTAGAGCCTGGAACAGGCTAGATTTTCAAAGATAGTTGAAACATAAATCGCCGGCTCCAAACCCGGGGGGGGGGTGGGGGTACTCAACAAGTTGTTAGACGGGGAGGCTCCGCTCCGAGGTCCAACCCCTTGCCATTTTAAATACCCCTTTCGTATGCCTTCTATTGAACAATGGCACCCCTTTCACATACGTCGTTTAGAACTTTGCATCCCTTTCAGAACTGCTGTAAATGCATTGTCATTCAAATAGGAATCAATCAAAACAATAGAACGTTTTCCCGCCTTCATAAAGCCACAAAATTCATCTGTTCGGCCCTTCGGGCCCTTTCACAGACCCAAATGACAGAGTCCCTACCCTTTCATATACTTTCATACCATGTTTTAAGAGCGTGACAAGTCGAACAAAAAGCAGTGACACCAGGCTGCGGTCCAAACCACTGAATTTATTTCAAAACAAATGTGTATCCTTCGCCTTTACATTTTCGGCAGTCCATTTCAAATACAATGTTTAGCACTTGTACTGATTTATCAAGCTTTTTCAAAATATCAATCTATATCTCTTGCTGCCCTTGAAGTGAAGTGTACATGATACATGAATTCCTTCCCTATACTTTGCTTATTTCCTTATTTCCGGTTATTTTCTTCTTCGAACTTCCGATAACTCGAACTCCTGATAATTAACTCGAACTTTTTTCGATTTCCCTCGAAGGTTCGAGTTATCGGGAGTCGACTGTACTTTAAGTGGTCTTAAGAGCCCCGGCGGAACTTATTACAGGTCGAATATAAGAAACTACTGCCAGTCTACAGAGAATGGTCAGTAACTAAACACACTGTCATGTGTAAGTGTGTGATTGGAACAAACAATGTCCATTCCTGTGTGACCTTGTCCAAAACTCGTTGCCGTGGCCTCCTTTTCCCTCTTTTCTCGCCCCAGGGGCCCGATACTCGAAATTCCCGGAAAATTTGCGGTCCCGAATCAAATGTTTAAATCAAAATCTATAGTCCACAACAACCACCTTCACGAGTGGAATCGAGTAAACAAGGGGACAACGCAGGGTACTGTGAGCGGTCCCCACTTATTTAACGTGTTTCTGAATGATCTTGAAATCAAGCTAAGTTCCACTCACGCTCTTTTTAAATACGCAGATGACTCAACCATTGTCGCACCAGTGTGGAAAGGAGGCAGTGATACGTCTACTGATTTAGTGGAGGCGTTTTTAACCTGAGCGAACTGTAATTCGATGAGCTGTAACCCTAACAAGTGTAAAGAACTTGTCATAAAGAAGAAAGGGAACTCCACATTCTATCCTGTTGTACGTAATATAACACAACATGCCACTCTTGATTTATTAGGCTTGACCTTTCAGAATGACTGCAAATTTTCTGCACACATAAAAGCTAAACTGCGCAAAGCCAACAAATGTGTACACGTGCTGAGAGTATGTAGAACAGAGCGCTACAGCCAGACAGAAATTGATTATCTCTTCTATAGTATCGTTCTCCCTAACATAACCTACGGACTATCTGTTTTTAGTAAAATCCAACTAGTAATCTATTATCAATGCTGCGTTCTGATTGGTTGAGCTGCTACTAGGCTATATGTTATAACCCACTAGTAGCGAAAAGCGCGGGCTTTTTGGCGGCAAAAAAGGATTAAAGTCCAGCTTTAACTAACTGAAATTTTTTTATTCTCGATATTTTTGACTATCTATTGTTGGATTATTGGAGTTGGATTTTACTAAAACAATTATTCCTCTCGCCCTCATGGCCTCTGACTCAATAGCCCATTCGGCCTTCGGCCTCATGGGTTACTGATTCAGAGTCCATTCGGGCTCGAGGAATAATTGTTAATGAGTAAAATCCAACTAGTGGTCTATTATCAATGCTGCGTTCTGATTGGTTGAGCTACTACTAGGCTATATGTTATAGCCCACTAGTAGGGAAAAGCGTGGGCTTTTTGGCGGCAAAAAAGGATCAAAGTCTCGCTTTAACTAGCTAAAATTTTTTTATTCTCGATATTTTTGAACTTCAAACTGTGATCACCTTAGGTTTGCCATTAAAATCTAAAATATTTAATAAAATAAGGCATTGATAGATGGCTGTGAGAGGCATTGTAGGTGGCAATAGACCTCGTTGAATGCGGCGTTTATTCGAGGCGGTCAACTTGGTAATTTACAACATCCAGACATTTATGACTCAATCTTAGCAAAATGAACCTTTAAATTACATAATATTTTCAAACGATTTGCACTGTAACTGTTGTCAGTGATTTTAAAATTAAACTCCGCCCTTGAATAAATCCCGTGTTGTTTAACAGAATAATTATGGTATTTATTTAATACATATGCTTTTCTGTTTTATTAGTTTTCTATTTTACCTGTTATGAATATTCTTTGAAAGTGCAAATTGTCCTGTGGTTTTTTTTGTAGCACTAACCCTGACCGGCCTGGTGATCTTAAAGAATCATTTGATGTTGGAGCTGTCTATGATGAAAATTTTGTAAGTTAGTGGCAGTTGGTATGCTAGAACAGAATAAAATTGAAAAACAAGTTAATCAGGTTTTCTTTAAGCTCACTTATTTATATTATTATACATTGTACTCACTACCTGTCTTCTCATTGGCTAAGAGCCTACAGCTAATTTTGGAAATCAGTGATACCTACAGATTGTTTAGTTATCTGCTAGCAGATAACTGACTAATCTGACTAAAACTGTGAAAGGTTTGAACCCAGGAGTCATTTCAAAAGTAGGTTGAGTTTGATCGTCCGGGTGAACGTAGTCCTGAATAGGACTGTTGTTGTTGACAGTGACTTTTTGACAAAGGTTGCAAAACCTGAAATCTACCTAACAGATCTAACAGATTCAAGTGTGTGTATGGGACCAAAGACCTCTTTCATAATGGTGGCCTATTAATATACCCTTTCATATGATGATAATTAGCCTTCCCTTCAGATGATTTTCCATATAATTTTACCCTCAATAACTCAAAGTTTTTTCTATTTCCCTTGAAGGTTCGAATTATCGGAAGTCAACTGTAATTATTACTGGACATGATTAATTTTATTGTTAATATTATTTATTAATTGATTAATACCTCTTTGTTACAGAACTGGCCTAATACTGATGTGCCAAACTTTCAAGCCAATGTGATGTCTATTTATAAATGTTTATCAGACCTTGCTCTAAGGGTGCTGTCTGTGATGGCTGTTGGCCTTGGATTGGTAAGAAAAACAAAGAATAACAAAAGCTTTCACATTTTTTCTTACCTCTGTGTTTTTCTCTTGCAACTAATCATCGCTTGAAAGCTCACTTTGTTGAAAATGGCTTTGTATGTGTATCAAAGTATTTCATCAGCAATTCTTGTATAGGCCACAATGTGATTGAAAGAGACAACATATTTGTTCCCTCTTACTGTGTGAGTCATCTATGCAGCAATTTTGCAGGCTTGTCCCTCTCTCTGAACTGACCTCACAAACAAAACACCTCACAGCATGGATTTCTACATTACAGAGTGACCCCCCATATAAAAATTATCTAAGCTATGCCCTTGTCATTAATTAATGCAAGTATACATATGTGACTACTGTATTTTCTTGAACTTATAAGCCTGAGAAAACATCTGACATTTTCCAACACCACCAACCGTTTTCCTTGTGAAATGACAGCCGAGGAACGGTCACAGAAATTCCATACCAATGACATGTCTCAGCTACTCAGATCTGTTTCTGACTGGTTGAAGCAAAATGTCAGCTGTTTTTTCAGGCTAAAGATGTAAAAGCCACCCTTCAAAAATGTGGTTTTCACAAAGTTAACAGTAAATGAACATGGGATGATGAAAAAGTGATTGATTTTCCTTTTTTTAAAACAGAACCCAGATGCATTTGCCTATGCCTATGAAAAGAGGGGAACATTGTTAGGAGGGACGCAGTTAAGGTATAATTTCTACCCCATGATAACAGATATTAGCAAAGTCAAGCCAGGTCAGATTCGCTGTGGGGAACACATGGATTATGGTGGGTTACACTACTGATTCAGGATGAAGTTGGTGAACTTGAGGTGAGAATGTTACAATGCTTTTAAACCTTAGCCTGTTCCAGGCATTCAGATAGTGGGGTGAGGTGCAAAGTCAGAGAGAGCGGGGGAAAACCCAACCCCTCGCTATTTTTTTTTTCCTCACATCTCTTGGTACCATCCCCACCATCTGAGCGCCTGTAACAGGCTATTTTAACCTTTGTTTAAGGATAAAAATGTTTTACAGCTAGGAGCGCAAAAGTGTGACCACTTTTGATTAATTCAAACTCTTTCCTGCAGATTTAATCCAATCAGAAGCCAGCTGGAAACTGTCCTCGCCTTTTGATTGGTTAATGTCTGCATGAAAGAATGTTAGTTAATTCAAGGAGGTCAGACTTTTGGGTTCCTTGCTGTAAGACCTTTTCCATGAACAAACTTTAACTTTTTTATATAAAACTTCAGTTGTGGGGAAAATTTATACCACCCAAGTCATTGACACTACAGTAACTACATAAAGTGATGCTCAATTGTGCGGTTTTTTCCAAAAAAAATAATAGAGGATTAAAATAATTGAAATTAAGTCAGTTTAATCTTTCCTACCTGACAATCTTGTTGCTTTGACAGTTTGCATCAAGAAGCTGTTAACATATTGTTTAAGTGGCTTGTGTTGACATTGTTTTCTAACTGAAAAATTACATGTACCAAGGAAGGTTGTACATCTTTCTATAACTTACTAGAAAGCCGAGAGGCCAGTTTTCTTAAGAAGGCATTTCGGTTTAATTTAGGTTACTAATATTGAAGGACAGTTTGTGCCTGCCAGACCCATGAAAGGAACGGTACTGGTGGATGTTGCAGATTTGATGGAGAGATGGACTGCAGATAAACTCAAATCAACGGTAGGTCATTTGAACTGCTCCTCAAGCTCATCATTTTGTTTGTTCCTTTGCATATGAGGGTGAAAACCGGCAAAAGAGTATGGAGCAGCTCGTTAATATTAAATACGTTTTCTTTTATCCCCAGAATTACGAGTTTCTCTTTGTTCAAAAAGTCATGGCGCTCGAAACAAGTTGTTGTTACAAATGGCGCCGACAAGTCCGCATTTTTTGTTTCCAGAGTCTTAAAAGACTTTTGAAGTTAACTATCAATGAATACTGGATTTAGCATTAAACTATGAACATTGAATATCACGACCTAAGCTTTGAAGTACTTTGCTTATTGTGCAAATTTATCTCGTTTTACCCTGGTCAAGGCTTGAACAAGCGCTAAGGGCTCTTAGGACGTAAATGTACATTATCTTCCCTTGTTTTATTCACTCACTTTGTTTGAGCTTTGGACAATATACTGTGACTAATTGTTGCATTCTACAACTTCACATATTAAAAGCTTGTTTCTTGTAGCACAAATACGTAAGAACAATACTGACCGAGGAAATGCCTGGTTTCTACTGAGAAGAATTTTAAAAGCATGTTTGCATTGACAGTTGCGATTACATCGAGACTTTCCGCGTGGAATTAGGCCGCTCACTCTAGAAAAAATAAAACTGCGTCAGTAACCACTTTTTTCTCGGGATAAGTTAATGGCAAACAACAATCATGAAAGCTACCGAAAATGTGTGTCCTGAAGTTTCTGCATCCAACAATCACTAATCAATAAATTCCTTGCGTAAAAGACTGCGAGCGGTGAGTCGCGCGGGAAACAAGTATATAGCCAAACTGGAACTAAAAAATCTTTGCAAGCGGTCAACATTGGCCGATTTTTGGTGCTCTTACGTCATAGATTTATTGTTGCCCACTCTGAGACTTTTGGCGGGAAACAGTTTTATTGTCAGACGTCAGATGACCTTGAAGTAAAAAATGAGGCAGCGCATTATTGGGAAAAATGCCAGCAATCCCAGCTATATAACATTAATGTTTCGAAACAGTTTTTTCAAGCAACATTGGCCTTACTAGTTACTCTTCATTATTTATACAGGTTCATCGTGTGCTTATACCGGAAGATGAAATCAGGCGACGTGTTCCACGACGCTCCTTAGTGTTTTTTGTTGATCCTGATCACGAGGCAGTTATTACCTGTCTGGACGACTCTAATAAATATCCACCAATCACATCAAAGGATTGGATTAGGAAGAAACTTGAAGAAGCATATAAATATTGATATGTGAATTATGGCATCTAACAAGTCTTCTATAACAATAGTTAGTGTACACTACTTGTGATAAACCGTTGAACTGATATATCAGATTTGGACTAGAAGCATTTCTACTATTATGAAAAGCTAGTAGACTAAGGACCAGGGAAATCTCGTTACCGTGGCATCTCTACTTCCTGTCCACTGGTGCGAAAGAGAGGCGGGAAGAAGAGAGGCCCTTTTAACGAGTTTGAGACAAGGGACAAGGGGACATTGTTTTTCCAAAAAGAAACATTAACATGAAAATGTGTTAGTTACTGACTGTTCTCTGTAGACTACACGTAGTCCCTTATTTTCGGCGCATTTCAAAATTTTTTCGAGCGCCCGTCAAATTGCCTCACAAGAGGAGAAGCATCCAAACATTCTGAAGGAATGTAAAATTAGTTATAAAATAACAAAGGCAAAAGCGACTTGAGTTTTCCTGTTTTTATTTTTATTTTTTATTTTTTTTAGGGGAAGGGGTGGGGGGGGGGGGGGGGACAGACAAGCCCACCTTCTTTAGGGAATAGGACGGGTTGTCCGTCCGAAACATCGTTAGTAGTCAAGTCGGTTTTGTCCTTGCTCTCTTATTGTTAATGTAAATTTGTCTTAGATTAAACAGCAGGATTTGGATGTTGTCATCTTATACATGAAAACCTTCAACTTGCTGGTCGCCTTTGCCCTTCGTCGCCGGTGGCGATTTGCGCGCGCGCTAGCGTATTTCCCCCGATCTACTAACCCTAAAGGAAAACAAGGGACTGCTGGTAGTCTATACCTTCTCTGAGCCTTGAAAGTCCATCTAATGGAAACTCCGCCATACACAATGTCATTTGTTATTAGAACAAAATAATCTTTTTGTCCAAGTAACCTTGTCCTTTAGTTTTCTCGTTCGCTTAATAGGAACAAATCTTGAATTTTGATTGGGCAAAGTCGGGCCAAAATTAGGATTTATCGCTAATCCGTTAAAAATTAATAAAGAAATAAAACAGAAAATATGTAATGAATTGTTTTAGGTGTATTATGGTTGCGTACGTGGTAGTTGTTAAATGCAGACGCGCATACGTTTTTCTTGATTTTTTGAACCTTCTGCTTACAAATAGCGTCCCAAGAGAGAATAATCTCTCACGAACTGGCTGTCAAGTTCTGGTAAAGGGGTAAAGGGGAAGAACCACGGGATCCTTAGAAAGCTGTTTCTGGCCCTCATAAGCCGTAACAAGACATTTTTTAAATGGCCGTGATGCAGCGAAGAAAATTATGGAGAAATAAATGTAACAACAAACTACAGGATAAAAAGTCTTCTTTTTGGCGAAATACAACTGAATTTTAAGTGAAAGAGACTGCTACAAGGCTTGTTTTCACGGCATAGTGTGTTCTCGTGAGATTACATAAGCTTAATTAAAAACGTCAACAAAACAAAAGCAGCCCTGACTCTATAGAGAGTTCGTTTACAGTTGAATTTTA
>OZ037996.1:10808138-10818138 GCA_964035705.1 Porites rus | reverse complement strand
TGAGCGTACACGTTTGCTTGTTTGAATGTAACAACGTATTGTAACAGTTTTAGCCAAACTGAAGAGGTTTGAATAAACGAAACTTGTCTTAAGGCTAAAATAAAGGCTAGTGCGTGAAAGACTATTCGAAAAACTCAGTACAATAGTTATGAGGATTATTTCCAAGTCTTTTGAGGTCTCAGCAAGAGACGTTACCCAGGGACACTGAGCGCCTTTTCTAAAACACCCCTCTGTAACAGACCCAGTGAAATCTATTTCTTGAGTGGGTTCTCGGAGCAAAATTCACTGTGTTGGTTTATTTTCCACTGGGTTTTTCTTCTTAGTTGTGTATACTTCCCATAAAAACGGAAAGGGGTGGTAGGCCATACATCTTAACCGGCATGAAAATTTTGAACACCTTTTACATATTGCTGTAGCGAGATGAGCTAAACTATTTACACTTTTTATGCGAGATTGATTACCTGTACCCTACGTAGTTTGTTTTTGTCTATGGTAATAATGTTATTTTTGCTTCTTTTCAACAAATAAGAACAACGAAATACACTGGTCTTGTAAAAGTAATAATAGAAAGTGACCAGGGACGCAAAAAATCAGCCGTGTAGAAACAAACTATTCGTCGGTTATCGGGAAGGTTAAATTTTCACTGGGTAGACTTAAATAAAACACTGGGAAGGGTTTCACTGGGTCTGTAACAGAGGAGTGTTCTAAATGCACTGGCTATAAGAACGAAATGTCAAGTGGCTTACGCACTTTTGTGAAATCTAAGATTGTTTTCCCTTCTTATACATAGACCTTTGGACTGAATTACATTTTAAATACCCAAATCCTTTCGCCCATAAGATCATAATACTAACAACTATAAAATCGATCGTACCAGATCAAGGCTTATGGCTATGACAGACATCATCCTTGAAGCAAGGTTTGTTATGTCCTCGTAAAAGGTTTGGACAGTGCCTTGAAAGCTTGGGACTTCCTCATTGGGCCAAATCTGTAAAATGACAAGTGACTACTGATTATTGAGAATGCTATACATTAACGTTAGTGTTCTGTACGGCACATCAGAGCCAGGCAGAAATTGAGAATTAATAATAACTCCTGTCAGTCAAATTCACAAGCAACAAATGACTAAATGACGTCACTTTGCCGATACAATTTTCGGTCTCTGCAGCCATAAACTTGAGTCTGCGATCATTGTGATCATTCAAAAGACCCTCCTCCATCAGATTTTAGTTTCATTGGAAAACGATTTGACTGCTTGATAGTTCAGTTTGAGAGAAAAAGGAATGCGATTTTGAGCATAGTATAAGGTAACTAAGCTATGGAGATCAGTTTTCGAAAGACTGCTGAATATCCTGTATCACTGGAACACAGATCCGCTGAAACTGATATTAAGGTGGCTGAACACAGTTTTGCGGGCGGTCAGCGGTAACTCGCATGACGGCGCGTGTTTTAAATTAGACAAACAAACTTGGCGGCGAAAAAGCAATGGTACACAGAAGACGATTTCTCAAAATCTACTCATTTGGCGGCGTTTTACCTTTTATCGTATTTTAAATAATGAGAACTTTAAAATGGAAGTTGAACAGGCGAATTTTGTGACACATTTGATAATTACAGGACAATTATATTATTGATTATCTAAAAACTCGTCTGTTAAAATTTGGTCCAATAAGTTTCTAATGGTAATGATTAATCATAGTAAGCTGTGTGCAAGTTTATAGGAAAATCTAATGAGCGAATTTCATGTAAACTGAGCAAAAGTGACATTTTAAAGTTGTATTCAATCGTTCATGTTGCCATGGAAACTACGAAACGTCAAATTTTACCTGTCAATCAAACTCTTTTATCAGTACATTATTCACTTGCCATGTTTTAGCTTGTGAGCTGCAACCTTTCTCTTGCCATGATTTGGTAAATGACATATACTCACAAACTGCCAAAACTGTGTTCAGCCACCTTAAAGGGTCAGTTATATGTCGCAGATGCAGGTTGGTTCAAATCGTGTTTCTAAGTGGTTTCTCGCAGAGTTTCCGGGGCGCTGCCCAAAAAATTTTATCTTAATCGTAAAACAATGACGGACACTTACATAATTTTCATCTTCCAGTCCGCAGAAATCAAACGATTCCTTGAGGTCCGCAGGTCTTTTCATATTGCTGGTTCCTCTGCAATTTGACACACAGGTTCAGTGAATTCATATTAGTTATTGAAAAAAAGCTCTCTCTAGAGAGCACTTGTTTACATTTTTAGTTATGTCTAAATCTGTGAAAGGTTTGCACCCTGGGATGGGTTGTTCAAAGCAGGGTTAAGATAACCCAGGGTCAGTGCAAAATTTCAATTCAGATATGAAAGCTTTAAAAAGCAAATTAAGTTTTATTCTTTTTGTCCACAATTTCATGATTTGATGCTCTAACAAGAATCGAGAAAATTATTCTCAAAAATGCTTTTGAACAAAAGAAATAGAAACCTGGGTTAAAATTTTACCCAGGGTTAGCGCTAATCGGCCTTCGAACAACTGGGCCCAGCTGCATGAGTCATTTCATAAGTAGATTGAGCATGGTCGTCTGGGTGAACGTAGTCCTGAATGGAAGTGTTGTTGCCAGTGACTGACGTTTCGACAACCTCTGCGGTAGTCATCTCCAGAGTTCAAGTGAGTTGTATCACGTCAGTTGATGGTATTAGACTCTGGTTATTGACCTGATTGGTCAATTAAGTCGGGATGTTATTGGTCGTGTGTCAGTTAGGCCGTTTGCAGTTGAATTTTTCAGATTTCACTTCACAGGTTAGGCTATGTTTCGTAGAGAAAAAAATCGTAAACTTTTGGTATTCAAAAATGTAAGACGTCGTTGTTCAGTGCCGGTAACTGCAGACTACGATTCAGTGGCGTTTATGTATGTTGGCACTTGCGATTTTATCGGCCTGCTATGTCACATAAACATGAAACGTAACCTACTTTGTCGAAGAAAGTAAAGAGGACAAAGAGTGATTTCTTGCGTGGAAGAAAAAAAGTTCGACACACATATGACGCTCATTTATCTGACGCATTAAGTTACCCAGTTCACCTTCATGCATACATGCAGCACGCCGAAGACTAACGTCGAAAAGAAAATGGAAAACTCTTCGCATCGAGCAAAACAAAAAAATATCGACGCCAGGCCACGCCCATTTTTCTGGCGCAACATGTCACACTTCGCCTTCATGTTTACGTAGCAAACACGGATGACCACAGTTACCCTTTTTTGCAAAATTTCTTTTCACTGGAAAAAATAAATTCATATAATGATAAGCAACGACTTGAGCGTAATATATTTTTCCTTGTTCACGAAATGAATCATACGGTATTTTGCCTTTTTGGCCCTCAGAATTATCGCTTGTCTTACTTGAGGACTTTAAGGACATTACAAACACATGACAGGGCTGCATAGTGTTTTACAGTTTCTATGCAAACTGCATGTAAACACAACAATTATTGAATAGGCTGAGTCTCATTCGAGAGCCAGTTCCAATAATTATTTTATTATTCATTCAAAATATTTTGAGTTATTTACAAGCTTACCTCCTCGCAGCCATTTTTCAGTTTTTTTTGCCTATTTCTCAGCACTATTTTAGTATAAAAACATCAAGCAATGTGTTTACCGTAATCTTGTATTTCTTAACTTGTGTTTAGCTCGTCTTCGGATAGCACGTGAACGCCACTTCTTTAACTGAGTTCATTATTGCCCAAGTAGCCTGGTTTCCAGGCAAATATACAACTGAATGCCAGACATTTGGGTCTGTACTTTATCGACTCCTCATTGTAAAAGGTTTAATTTGAAAGAATTTTCTTCGGTAGAGGTATCAATATAATTCGAGTAAGAATACCTTTCTCTTTCAAGCTCAACCCAGCCATTCTTTAGAGTTGTTCCGGTTCTCTTTGCATACTTCTTCTTTACATCAATGTTCAAGTTAAAAAACTTGTCATAAGTTTCGAAAGTAGTGTCAATCTGCAAGATCAAAGTAATTTAACAAATACTAACCAGAGAGATTTTTTCCTCTAAAAAATGATCCGACAGACGTATAATTCAATTACGTAGAAATTAGACGGGCTAATTAATCAGGTACCATTGTTCACGGGGTTCTACTTCCCCATAAAGACCCCATAAAGACCAGCAAGAAAATAGAGTCCACTCTACCTTGTTAGAAACGTAAAAAAAAAAAAAAACCTGCAGTCTTCCTTTCACAATTTTGAGAAAAAGACCCAAAAACAAAAAAGCGTGAATAAAGCTTTCTGAAGCCATTTTAAGCATTTTGGGAGATTGCTGGGAAAAAATTTATCTGTTCCTCACTCACAGCAAGACTGATGGAAGAGTTCCCAGTTAGCAAGGTGCACCTACAACATGCAACCTGACTTACTGGGAAGTTTCCCAGCAGACGTATTGTCCAGATGCAAGAGCTAAAACACTACAAAGACCACTTAATGTGTATCCTGAAACAGATTTTTGCTTGTAAAAGCTTTATTTGTGTAAGGTTATTTGTGTTTTTCATGTTGCAAACGGTGTTGAAATAAATACGACAGTATGATAATCTCATCTGGAGTTTATTTACTTTATTTGGTTTTACCAAGCCTCATAGTTTTCTCATACACCGTCCTGTAATAATTAACCTTTACAGATCCTGCACCACAATGTATGCATAGGTAAGATTTCCATACAACCCCAAACATTTGTTATGTGTGTTAAATAATATAAGCTTGCTCCATGGATAATAAATGTAGTTGAGGTTTGGATGCATAGGACCCTTTGATGTTGTGTTTGCCACTTATAGATTCAGCAAGTTTTGTCTACTTTTGTAGGCAGTCTTTTCTTTTTTTCTCTATAGAAAGCACTCAGAAGTGTTAAGAATATAAACTACTGCAATAAGTTCAAGCTGTGTATAGCTTCTTGTTTATAATTATGTCTTATTTCTTGTACCTCCCCTCCTCAGTGAAAGCCTAATTAACTAATTTTCTACATTGTATGGTGAAACCGGTATTATGCAGACCCCATATTAAGCAGACACCCTGTATTCAGCAGTCAAATAGCTCAAAATGTGGCAAAACGTTTCTTTCCATAATTTAAGAAAAACAAACCTGTATTTAGTGGATATCTCTAATAAGCAGAAAGCAGCAAATTTTGTGTGGATGTCTGCCTAATTCTAATTATACAAGTTTTTCTTTTTTATTTATAACAACCTCATGCATATGCATAAAAATAGATGGTAAAAAGAAGGATGAGTGAGGGGGCAAAGAGAGAAGAACTGAGTCCTTATGCCAGGCTGGCTGCCCCCTGAAGGTATAATATAAAATACAACATGTATAAAGGTTTCATAAAACTGCTACATCATTTTTATGTTGTATGTCTTTTAGACTGTG
The DNA here is from genome assembly GCA_964035705.1 of Porites rus. Taxonomy (NCBI): domain Eukaryota; kingdom Metazoa; phylum Cnidaria; class Anthozoa; order Scleractinia; family Poritidae; genus Porites; species Porites rus. The sequence goes on along the minus strand of OZ037996.1, from coordinate 10,812,752 downwards.
AGCTGTCTCTCTTCAGCTCAAAAATCTGTAAGCGAGAGTATTTGAGCAGCGAAGAAGAAGTTGTGAGGGTGCGAATTCGAATACGTTGCTCAAATACTCTCCCTTACAGATTTTCGAGCAAAAGAGACTGCTTGCAGTCTATATGTCTTTCAGTGTCTGCAAACTTTTCTGTTGTTTTCTGACAGGTTGAATTGAAGGAACAATACTATTAGCAATCATGAATTATCTTTTAAGATGTCTGGATGACCTTGCCATGGAATTAATAGTGGGGAAAATAATGTAAAAGCTTGACAAACAGTGCAAGTTCTATATTTTGGGGCAAGGGAGCACTTATTTATTTATTCATTAATTATTTTCTATACTTTTGTTAAACTATGTGGCTGCCAAAGCATTTAGGATTTGAAATTTGAGGAGTACTGGGAAGAGTGTGACCAACTGAGTGACACACATGTTATTGTACACAATACATTAATATTAATTTGTCTCCTTCTAGATGCTTTCCTTGACATTGCCTCTTTCAAGCCATGGCATGAAAAGATACATTGATTCAGTCACACATACTGTTTTATTGTTCCAGAATGTCTCTCTCAATGCAACCCATGCAGATGCATGAATTGATTAACTCACCAATAAAAGAAACTTGACCTAATTAAGAGGTCAAGGTGTGACCAAAGGAAGTTCTTATTGATTTTTATTTTAATTTGATACTGCCATTTTTAACTTAAAGCCTTCCTCAATGAAGGTCATATGCTCAATACCTAAATCTCCTGTGATGTCTTAGTGGTTGCACGAGGCTTCTACAGGCCTACCCTGATCAATCATAATGTGAGTTTATTAGATTATTTAAAGGGAAAGATTGGGGTGTCATGGTGGTTGCCTTAAAAGCAAAAGATTACGCAAACTTGCTCTGCCTGCGGACTCGGCTTTAAGAGCATTAGAATGCAACATTAAAATCAATAAAGTCAATGTTTAAACATGTTGAAATACAAAAAGGTGCTCACTTTACTATTGTCTGTACTATACTTCTGATTCGTTAAGGCAGCAAAATTCAAGAAAACTTTGCAAAGCAGCATGTATATGAATCCTTATAACAAATTCTTATGAGTCTGAATAAAACAGATATCCCATGTCAGGAACTTAAAATTTACGTAAAGTTTTCTTCAGCCGGCTATTGTTTGCAGCTCTTATGATTGGTTGAAACCTTTTAACACAAAGAAAATACCCCTTAAAATGGGTATGGATACATTTATTTTTGAAAACATTTTTTTCTGAAAATATGGTTAGAAACTTTTCAAACATACTGAGCTATTCATCTGCTTAACATAGGATGTAACTTTTAATATGGAGTCCACTTAAATATACAGGTTTTAGCGTACACTATAGAAAAAGAGTAAGTAGGTTTGTATTTTTTTTCTGTGTGGAAGGGGGGTATAAAAAATAAGACACAATTCAGCGAGAAGCCATACACAGTTTGAACTTATCGTAGTAGTTTTTATTCTTCATACTTTTGAGAGCTTTCTATAACGAAAAAAAAAAAACACTACATTCAGCAGCCGACACCTAAAACCATAAGTGCTTAAGTAGTACAATAGAGAAAACTTGCTGGATCAATAAGTGGCAAACACAACATCAAAAGATCCTATGCATCCATGAATGCCTGAAGCTTGAATTATGCTGTGGTACGATTTGCAGTCAAACCCCTACATTTATTATTCATTGCAGCAAGCTTATATTATTTAACACACATAACAAATGTTTGGGGTTGTATGGAAATCTTACCTACACATTGTGGTGCAGGATCTGTAAAGGTTAATTATTACAGGTCTATGAGGAAAATATGAGGCTTGGTAAAACCACATAAAGTAAATAAACTCCAGATGAGATTATCATACTGTCGTATTTATTTCAACACCGTTTGCAACATGAAAAAATACAAATGACCTTACACAAATAAAGCTTTTACAAGCAAAAACCGTTTTCAGGATACACACTCAGTGGTCTTTGTCAGCTTTGTAGTGTTTTAGCCTCGCGAGTAACTAATGCGTTAGATCGGTGTTTTGCCAGTCTTTTTTAGAGTAAGAACCTTTCACACAGGAAAAAAATAACAGATTCCCATTTTTGGATATTTTAGGGTATTCAAAGAATACCCACAAAAATCCCAAATTTGAAAGAGTGAGACAAGTCCCAATCAGGGAACTTGGTTGGGAATTCCCTGATTGGGACTTGTCTCACTTTGCCAAATTTGGGATTTTTATGGGTATTCTTTAAATACCCTAAAATATCCAAAAATGGGAATCCGTTATTTTTTCCTGTGTCAGAATTCGGCGAAATCCTAGGGTCCATTTTTTGTAGTAATAATATTCATTTTATTTACATTTAACTCTGGGGAGGAAGGAAGCCTGGGTACTAGTTTACCGGAGTCTGCGCTTTAGAACTGTCAGAACGCTGCTAGAACTCTTAACATGTGCTTGATTTAGCTGGCTTTCCCTCCCTCCCCCCCCCCCGTCATGGTTAGTTATTGTTGTTTAGTCTGTAGTGTACTGGTTCTGCTTGGGCAGTTTTGTTTTCAATAAATGGGAGGGCCTGCTTTCTGGCCCTTTCCTCTACCCCATACCTGTTGTTGTTGTAATCTCGCACTGGAGTTAAGAGGGTAAGAAAAGGCTTCAAAGTATTCAAAAGAGCGTTTTCCGATTAACTTTACTGAGCAGTATATTTCGTTCGATGGAATGTTGACAATTACAGTTTAGTTGAATAGAAGAGATGGTTTTGTAAACTCAACGTTTCCTTCAAAGGCGGATTTTCCCCAGAAATCAAATTCAACTTATGACAAAAAAAATAAAAGCAAATCTTTACGAAATTTCGAGATTTCAATGTCAAGAAAACTACAGAGAAACGGCGCCTTACCTCGAGCAACCGGGCCACCATTGTCTGCACTTATTAAAGAACAACACAAGCTGCACAATGCAAGAAACCTTTTTCCCTGACTTCGCGAGTCGCGAGAGACAGATGAAAACAAACCTCTTCTTTTCTTCACAGGCTGGGAAGCAGAAATTAAAGTTCTGGCGATTCCATATAACCCATTAGGTCATTGTTTGCGAAAGAATTTTTTAACTGCAATTTGATTTGCAATGCTTCAAAATTCTGTAAATCAAACTTTTGCACATACCGATTTTCACACATGAATTGATCCGTCAAAACCGTCAATCAAATTGAACTTAAATAGTCTCCTTACTGATTTTTAATCTTGGTGAACAGTGGCTTTAGGAATATTAACCTCGCCGCGAATATTCCGCTTCTATTCACCTCGTGTTCAAGAATATTAAAGTGCTTAATTGTTAATTGTCCAATGTGAAGCACGGTACAAAATATCAGTCAAAGCAGGAAAAGGTGTTTTCCACATGATCCCTGGTCATGTCCTTGACAAAAATACTGGAAACCTTTATACGTTCTTTTCCTTCCTCTTTCAATAGAAAATACGTCCACATGGTTGCTTGTATGGTCGTCTTTGTAGGACCCGATTGTTTTGTGTGCAACGCTTTATATCCGGGCCGCAATGCTACTTGTCCTCTTTCCAGCTGTTCAAACAAAAACGATGGTCACGCGGTCCCTTTAACCGATTTCTACCATTTCTTGTAAAGGATCCGTTTGTGTAGAAGTTTTAACCAGTTTCTATGGTAGGTTCTTCGTTGAAGAAGGACAATTTATCAAGTATCGTCCCTCCACTTAGGCAGCCATTTTATTCATTTCTTGACGCGGCCTCGCTTTGGCGCTGAATCTTCCGGAAGTCAACCAGGTAACCGGAAACTGTTTCCGCAAGGTCCGCATAGTTCTAACAATAACTTCTTTGAAATTAAGATATCCCAAAGGCGTGACTGGGAGAGTCCCTCTCTATCCTATTATGGCTCTTGCCAGACGTTATTGGCCACTTCGAGTATGGTCATAGGGCAAAAAATTCACCCCACGCAAGAGGTTTGTGACATATAGCCCATAGCCGGCATGCCAACTATTCTCACTGCATACATAATTAGCCCGTAGTACGGGAAGGTTTAAATCAGTTAAATTACGTCCTGCTGGGCCTGCGTGCTGCCGCGCATAATGCCTTGCGGCCCTCGCTTCAAATAGCTCGATTTTAGCCGCTTCCTGGCCAGTTCTACGGAGTTCGGTGAAAGTGGCGTTTAAGTTTCGCCCCTCCCACCTCCCCTGGTGGCGGTTGGCTTCACCTTTACGCTATGTTCGGCACGCCTATTGCCCTCACAGTCGCGGCATCTTTCCATAACTTAGTTCTCCGTGACGGGGTAATAGGTGTGCAGTGAGGGTATTTTACTATTCTAGACACCAAATCCCCTCAAACACCCTTATTTGTCCATTTTCCAGCAACGTTTTCCTTCTATGGACAGAATATTTTTTCAAAAATCTCCCAATCAGCAAAAATTTGCCTCAAGAACAGATATTTTGAGGAACTGATCGATTGGATGCCCCAGCGTATTTCAAGACCGCCTAAGAGACGATTTTACTTAAGGCGAATTTTGACCCATAATTTCTCTAAAAGGTGGATCGAATTCCCTTAGTATCTCTCAGAGACACGACTGTGAAGTATAAATTTAATTGGGTCCG
>OZ037996.1:10685638-10798138 GCA_964035705.1 Porites rus | reverse complement strand
TTAGCAACATTTGTTAGGAGGTATAAAATATCTGGGTTTTTCATTGTTAAAAGGTGATTCTTTAGGTTTCCAAATGGTCAGGGTAACTAAATAGGAGTGTTTTTTTTTTTGTAAAAAATGCCTTGTCCTTTTGGCCTGTATTATCTAAGGAAATAGTACCCGCCTAAATGTAGCAGGAAATCCTAAACTATGTCAGCAGTTGCTTGCATGTATTACTACATGACATGCAGCTTGTTATTGTTACATTGTAATACATATCTTGCCCTCTGAAGGCTTTTTCCTACCAGCTGGGGACAGCTGAACAAAGATAGTTTTATTCATTCCATGTTGTTTTAATCACCCAAGAATCTCCACCCAGGGGGACAATCTATAGGGAGTACTCAAAACTGACAGCTAGAGGTGCCGTTTTATCGCCAGGGAAGCGTGATTTTACGGTATACTTTGCGATGTTTGAGATTCTCATGTTCTTTGAAAAATTCTTGATTGATCATATCAGCAGTCGATTTTGTAAATGATATCCTTTCATTCATGATAAACTTCCATCCTTACTACATCCAGGAAAGGCCAGTTACATCTATTATTATCATAAATATTATTGTTATTGTTGTTGTTATTATTATTTATTATTGTCATAGAATCATTGTTATTTCCTATCCTCATTATTTGTGTGTTGTTTGACTGGTCAGTATCACTCAGCGGAAAAAAGGTTGGTACAGTTGGCTGTACTCTCTGGCTGGCACTATCAGAACAAATCAAAATTCTTTTTTTTTTTTTTGTGACAACAACATTATTCTCACCCCCTCCACCTCTCCATACTGAAATTATGGTTCAATTTTATCCTTGGTCTAAATTTTATTTTCTTTTGTTTCAAACTCATTATCACACATTACCATACCCAAAAACCTACCTGCCTACCTTGGCAACAACTAACCTCGGTTGTTGATTCTGGAGACTCTATTTTTAACGTCCCCCCTCTCCCCAACTGTCAACAGCCCCAATAACCCCACTACCGGTCGGAAAATAAATCAAGTAAACAAGATCCTCGCGTTGCTTAATGCTGCTCAATAGTGTTCATTTAAAAAAAATTGAAAAAAAATTGCAAAAAAAAAAAAATTAAACACTTTGAAGAGGAAGCTACAGTAGGCTAACTAGACAGTACATTGTATATTTGTTCTTTGTTCATGGACGAAATTACAGAAACTCATCAGTGACAAGTTCTGTTCAATTTCTACATTACAGATTTACCACAGCAATTAAACTCAACTGATTGTGGTGTATTGTCTGTATGGTACACTGTAGGTTTTGCTATTTCATCACCTTTGCAATGAAGATTATTGAATGGAAAGTCATTCATTATGCAATTCCATCAAAATAAATGTGAACTTTTAAGTATTATCCATCAAAACAATTTTCATACATGTACATCACTACTGTTACTGATTAGTTTCCAGAGTACCTCAGTAGGAGGATAATGCCCAACTATAAACAGGTATTAAAACAGTTAAAAGTTCAGACACCGTTGATGAAAAGAAGTTAGTTTCACAGTATTCTACCCCCTTTGAAATACAAGTCTATTTTTACTCTAAGACCTTGGATATTAACTAATACTCTTTTTTCTCTACTCTTTTATCTTTTCAGGATTTCCAAAACATGATCAAGCAATAGCTGTTGCAAACGTTTTTGTAATAAACTTAAAGTACCAGGTGCAGATTCAGGATTTTTGAATGGTGGGTTGATGATACCAATCGGCCATCAAACTATACGTTATTAAGTTGAAGGTGTTGCACTTTTGTCCCAAAGCATGCCGATTTAGGAAGGACGATGGTTGGTTAGCTTCACAAGGTTTTTGCTTCCCACGTATTTCCATTTATTTCCCCAAGTATTATATTTTTTGGTAGACTGTTCTAAAAGAGGGTGGCTAGCCACTCAATGCACCCCTCCTGGATCCAAACACTGACACATATACTACCAATTATTGTTGATGAGTGGAGAAAATAAAGCTTGAAAGCAACTCCAAACTCATCGTGCTCCTTAATAATTAAGTAACACAAGAAATCTAACGAGCAAATTATTTTATCTCAGGTAATTTTTGTTTTCCATTTGTTTCAACGTTATTAGCATTCATTACCATACCCCAAAACAAAAGAAAAACAAAAATTACCGGAGATAAAAAACTAACTTTCAAAACACTTTCAAATGAAGATGAATGAAAATATTCCTATACAGTTATCCTAAGCTTTCTCGATCTAATCTCCAAGCAAGCGAGACTGAAGGCTGCTGCAGGCGCGTTCTTGTCTTTTATCAAATCATGGTATGACGTTAAGGTCTCTAAATAAAGGCCCCGAGGGGGTTTCTCATTTTTTGTCTAGGATTACTCTGGCGAATCGTTTCTGTAAATTGATTACGTCTTGGACGTGCGGCTTCGGTTTGCTTCATGTCCTCAAGACAATAACCCCCGTAGTCAAGTATTAGCTGGATAAGTGAGTTGTAAAACAAACTTCTCAGCTTTCAGTCACAGAAATGTATCTGTTTTTTCAAAAGGCGAAGTCGCTTTCCTATATTCGATACCGTTGTTTAAAACCAGTTGTCTATCTTTATGCCAGGTAATCTAGTATCGGCTACAGAATCAAGCTGAACCTCAACTGTTCTCACATTAAGATTTCTGCCGTTCAAGCAGTTAGCCCCAACTTATGCTGTAGACAATCTCTTAGACTTTCAAAAAAGTCCTTCGTCGAATTTCATATGGAGCGGAACGAAGGACTTTTCATACTTGATTGGCGCCAATTTTACCGACCCAAAAACGGGTCGGTGCGCTTGGACCAATCAGAGTAGCTCCCAAGGACCCTTGGGGATAAAGCTGTCACTCACATGTACTAAGCACACTGAAACGTGACTTGCGGTTTGTCTCATAAGCTCGTGATAGTGTGATACATGACCTTATAGTTTTGCTCTAACGAGGATATCTCCCAGCGATTTTGCTCTTTTATATGAAATGATGAGAGGCTTGTTGTATATTTCTCTTAGTAGTGGTTGATCTTCAGGACTCCATGTAGGGTCTTCATCACACTCAAACTCCTCATACGCGTCGTCCTGCATTTCCTGCTCATCTTCTGATTCATCCTCTAGCCCTAACTCTGTCTCATTTGTTACTGGCCATGGATCAGTTTGAATAGCTTAAACAAATAGAATTAAAGAAATTCTATCACCATTAAAATTTTAATTATTATTAAATAATCAAATATTGATAAAATATAATAAAAATATAAAGATAGGCAGTTATGCCTATATGACTCATCAACATCAATTATTGTTGACTCACCAGCATTCACCATCAGCAACTGCTTCGGCTCTTGTATGCTCTTAAAGGTTTCAACCCACTGATCTTGATTGGAGATTAACTTACTCTTCAGTCTTGTGACTTTGCGCCTTAACTGAGTCACCTCACTCCTCAGGGTTTTGCATGTTGTGCAATTCCTAGCATGTCCAGTTGGAGTATCCTACAAAAAACAAACTTTCAACATTAATACAGGCTGTAATAACAAGACTTTAGAATTTTTGTGTTTTAGTATTGTTGTAAAATAACTGCACATGTAGTTTTCCATTGTTATGATAATACAAAGATGCAAATAAACATTAATTAGAGTTATGCGCCTACCATAGAAACCTGTTCAAGTTCAGGAATCGTTAATGATTCATCGATCTGCATAACTTCATCCATATCCTGCACTTTTTCGATTCCCTGAGCCTCCAGGATCTGCATGGTCTCAGTAACCTCATCAGTGCCTGAAATCCCTTGGCTCTCGAGAGCTGTCTTATCACCAGGAGTACCTAGGACCTCTGAAGCCATCTCAGAATCAACACTTATCTCACCCGTCTCAGTCTCAGGGATGCAGCCCTCCTTTTCAGGATTTACCTTAAGCAAAGAACCCTGACTTGTATTCAGAACACCCTCGACTTCTGGAGACTCCTCAGGGTTGAGATTGGGAGCCCCATAGTGTCAGCACTCTCCTCAGGTGGAGAACTTCCTTTCAAAGAGATCACCTCTTCTTCAGGATTGTCTTCTTCCTCTGTATCCTCATTAGTAGTTTGACCAGCCAGAATTTCATTTAGTAGCTAAAAATGAAAATAGGCACGACCATTTTTTATATCTCCCCTTCAAAGCACGTTTAAATTTGAGCTTTATGTCGATGTTTTCAAAACTAGAAATGGAAGCAAGGTTTAAACACATCTTTGCCTTAAAATGTATGCATCATTTGCAGACAGTGAAAATAGAATTAAAATACAAACGAAAAAAAAAAAAAAACCCGCAAACAGTAACTGAACTTATAGAATGTAGAAATCAGACTAAGTTCATTTTTGGTCGTTTTAAAAGACTCGCGTGTAACTCTTAATTTGCTATAAGATTTCTTGGAGGGAAGTTTGGAGTACTGTCAAATCTCAAAGTAACAGCAAGATAATCTCTCAAAAAAATAGAGAGCCGGATTTCTATGTAGCTTCACTTTTTCTAAATTTTACGCTTGAGTGGAAAGGTCTGGGAATTGGGGAATTGACTTCACGTCCACTCAGCGCAAATGCCCGTTTTACTATAACTATGAGAAGAAAGCAGAAAAGTATGAAAACACATGCAACAATATGGGAAGTCCAAATAGTCAGAGCATTCATTACACGAATATTGAACAACGATGCCAGAAAAAATCATGTCACAGGTAAATGGGGAAATAAATATAATGGTGATAAAGAGCACAGCGCAAATACATTGTAATTTCACTCACCGATCGTCGACTCCGCTTTGATAGGTCTTGATAGTGTTTGAGAGGATTTTTTCCAAATGGTTGGAAACGTCCCCTTCTTCAAATTCCTTTTCATGTCTTTCATCGGAAAAGCAAGCGTAAAACAATCCCTTGTAAAATGCTCCGATCACACAGCAAATTTTCCCACTGGGTTGAAATCCTTCCGATGAATGGACACGAACCTTTTCCACGTTAATCTAACGCTGCCCGAATCAGGAGAATTATGAATAGAAATCCCCAATTCATCGTTCTTTACGTTTCCACAGTCCTGAACAACACAACGTCTACCAGGCATACTTTCGCTTTAAGTCAAAAAAAGCGAAGAAAGGCACGAGGAGCCGCAAGGGGTGATATTTTTGCACGGCATCTGGCGGCACATCAAAGAATTTGGAATTGAAGGGCAAATTCCTAGAATATCTTCGCCAGTTAAGCTAGAGAAAAGGTGTTAAAAAAACCTCAGGATCCAAAACAACACGTCAATCAAAATATCACTTGGACCTTTTCGCTAATGAAGAGCTATCACGCGGCTAAGCTTGAATTAGACATATATCGAAATAGGAACTCGTGTCAATAAAGTATCAGAAGTGAGTGGGAATCGCTCCTGGTTAAAAAACTGGTTCACAGGGATATGCATCTCTTCTAGTTAAGAGAAGGGAATCAGAACTGCTTTTCATGCAGGAACAGGTTTTCTACGGGCTAACTACAAAACTTCAGCTTATTTCACTCCTTGACATCGTCAAAGCGCATTTTGTAAAGATAACTTTTTCCGCTTTATCAGCTTTTTTTTATATTCTATTCCATTAATGTTTAACCTCCCTCAAAAAGCCAAATAATATAAATGCTGTTGTTAAAAAAAGCGTTTTACCTGTTTTCGTGAATTCGCTATCCAAAGATCACTATGCTCAAAGGACAGGGAAAAATTTCCAGGAGAGAGACATTAATTTTTTTCCCACGAGGTTACAAAGAGAAAATGCAATTATTATTATTAATGTAACCATCAGGTATACTCTACCCACGAGGTTACGGACAGCAAATGTCGTGATTATTATTAATGTAACCATCAGGTATGTTCTACCCACGAGGTTACGGAGAGCAAATGCAGTGATTATTATCAAATGTAACCATCAGGTATATTCTACCCACGAGGTTACAAAGAGAAAATGCAATGATTATTATTAACGTAACCTTCAGGTATGTTCTACCTACGAGGTTACAGAGAGAAAATGCAGTGATTATAATTAAATGTAACCGACAGGTATATTCTACCCACGAGGTTACGGAGAGCGGAAATGCAGTGATATTATTAATGTAACCGTCAGGTATGTTCTACCCACGAGGTTACAAAGAGAAAACGCAATGATTGTTATTAACGTAACCTTCAGGTATGTTCTACCCACGAGGTTACAGAGAGCAAATGCAATGACTAAATGCAATGACTACCCACGAGGTTACAGAGAGAAAATGCAATGATTATTATTAACGTAACCTTCAGGTATGTTCTACCCACGAGGTTACAAAGAGAAAATGCAATGACTACCCACGAGGTTACAGAGAGAAAATGCAATGATTATTATTAACGTAACCTTCAGGTATGTTCTACCCACGAGGTTACAGAGAGCAAATGCAGTGATTATTATTAAATGTAACCATCAGGTATGTTCTACCCACGAGGTTACACAGAGAAAACGCAATGATTGTTATTAACGTAACCTTCAGGTATGTTCTACCCACGAGGTTACAGAGAGCAAATGCAGTGATTATTATTAAATGTAACCATCAGGTATATTCTACCCACAAGGTTACGGAGAGCAAATGCAGTGATTATTATCAAATGTAACCATCAGGTATGTTCTACCCACGAGGTTACAAAGAGAAAATGCAATGATTGTTATTAACGTAACCTTCAGGTATGTTCTACCCACGAGGTTACAGAGAGCAAATGCAGTGATTATTATTAATGTAACCATCAGGTATGTTCTACCCACGAGGTTTCAGAGAACATGCAAATGCAGTAACAATTATTAGATTTTAGTGCAATTATCACGTTGAGTTCCTCCATTAAAAGAGTTTTTTTGCTAGGGTTAAACAAGTTTTGCTTTCATGAGTTTCAAGGTACAAACATTGTCATCTAATTTTTTGCACGTAGCCGGAATAAGCCAAGAAATGAAGCATATATAACGAAAAATCGTTCTCAGATGATCTCAATATTAGGTAATTTATACTAAACGTTGCGAAAGAAATTATTATTTGTATCCGTCTTATCCATCGTAAAAGCGAGGGGTCATCGCATGACATCCGGTATATTAAACAGAGGTAATACTCACGGGTTTCACGAGTTGTATGCACTATTTTTCGCCGAGAAACAAATTTAAACTTCAATTCTTACCTTACAGTAGTCCGTTCTTTTACCTTGCATTCGACAACAAATCTGTTAAAGGCGAACAAAGCGATTCCGGCACTCTTCTTTATGATGAGTAGCAAGCCGCATGAACTGAAACCGCTTGACTGAAGTAAAATCCACCGATATGCAGGGCTGCTTGTTAGCTCTAATCAATGGTCAATTTCCTGTACGAGTCATAGAACCGTGAAATCTCGACATTTTGACTCTTTCCAACCGTGAGGTAATGAACCGTTCACCTTCTAGATCATTCTTTCTGTTGACATTTGCTTGAAAAAACGATCTTTGATCCTAGCGCACTTGTAAAATGAATTAAAGATAAGAAGGCAGTCTTTGCCAAATCACTGATATCGTATCAGAGGATTATAGTCTTTGTTTGATATTAGTCAAAAGTAAATCAACTGCGGTAAACTGAAGGTACAGTCCAGTTCAGAACATCAGGTTAAATTTTCAAAGCTATTCCCGGCGTTGTTTAGGATTGGTCACCCAGTGAAGGCCCTTACACAATGGAGACCGCAAGAAAAGGGTGGGCGGTTTTGAGTATTTTTAGAGTCTGGGGTATTTATTTTTAGTGCCTATTAAAAGCCATCTGTGCATGATTTTAAAAAAAGCCATCGTTTATGATTTTTCCAAAAAACTGTTATCATTAAATAGTTTTGAAATGAATAAACTGACGATAAATGGCGAGATTTAGAATTGTAGACCAGACGTCACATTCCCATGTTCAGTTTTAAAAAAGACACGTCATTCACGTTCACTGAACTGGGAATGGACCCGAATGACGCGGGTGTTTTGTGGGAATAAACTTCCTTCGTGGAAACAATCATATCGCTGGGCCGAAAAGTCCCAAGTACATATTTACTTAACGACTTGCCATTTCATTGACTTATTCTAGTTTTGGCTTTAAACTAGGGGTTTTTCCTACTTATAATTCCGAATATATTGGCATCTCTGCGGTAGCAGTCACCTGAGTTTGACTTTTGGGAGCCAGTTGCATAATCTCAACGTGAGACACACCAGCTAATCCCAATTTCAAACAGTACAAATTATTAGCTAGAAATGCTCTACTTTTTTCACCACTCTTATATAATTACTGACAAAAGTAAATAGGAATAATTTCTATTTACTTTTGCCACCTGTCGAAAAACGACTCATCTTTTCCTCAACCTTAACCCGAGCCTTTAATACGCCGATGGAATGCAGACGAAAGCGGGTTTAAAGCGATCAAAGAAGGACTAGATTCCCTCCAAATACAATAAAATATAGCGGGAAGCGGCCAGAGAAGTCAGAGAGAGCGTTTCGTCGTGCGGAGAAGATCTGGAAAAGGTACTTACTGAATTGGGGAAAATTAAAATGAGGGATTCGTTCGAGAAGCAATTTCGTATGGTTTCCTGACGGTGGCGGATGACCGTCGAGTCAGAAAATCGGGCATTCATGTAGTTGTTGATTATGTAAGCTTAAATGATTTTTTGAGGGTCGCTGACTGGATTCAGCTGTACGGTGATGCTCTTCAGTCCTTTTCAATTTTCTAAACATCAGCCGAAGCGGGGTAAGTCTATTTTGGGTTCCTTTGTATCATCTTCAAATGGATATTTATTATTATTTTAGCACAAAAACGTGTTATGGTCGACACCGATCACTCGATAACTTTATAAATTCTCAATAACTACTAATTGTGTGAAAGTGTAATGTTCATGGAGAATGTTGATGGAGATCACTATTTCTTAAGCCTGATCGCACTGAAAAAGTTCAGTTCAGTCACAGTTCAGTTTTTAAGTGTGGATCGTAGTGGATATTTTTACACTGATTAAATCTGTGAAGTTAATTGTTTTAAGGGTATGAGGAGTGTAACCACATGAATCAGAGATTTTTAGTTAACAAAGTAATTGCACTTTTGAGCTTTGGTCAAACTCATGTGGTTGTGAGTTTTAGGTTTGTTTGTGTTTTTGCGGTGATTCGAATCTCAGTTTGAAATGTCTGTATTTGTTTTTTTTTTTTTAAGTTGAAATCGAGTTTTGTTTCTTATGCGATGATTTAAAGGTACTCGAAGTTATTCATAACTTGTGATGCAATAATAGATGGTATAATCAGGGGCACCCAACGAGAATATAGTTCAAAACCACTTAAACATAGCATTGTTAAACGTATTTAAGTATTTAAACGGTAAATATAGGCATATTTTTATCCCCTAAAAATTTTTCATCTGTTCGGATTTCCTAGCTGAAAGTCTTGTGATCCGTATAGGGATCAAAACTTACCTGTTCGAAAATTCCAGCCAGAAAAAAGGCTCCCGAAAATTCCAGGTGACCTTTTTAGGGTAAAAATCCCTGAAAAATAGTCAGTTATACCATTTTTAGATGTTCGAAAATCCTAGGAGCGGCAGACAAGCAAGAAATTTTACAAAAAATGTTCCGAAAATTTTAGATATCAAATCGTCTTCCAAACAGATATTTTCCGAAAATTGTCGTTGGGTGCCCCTGTATAATTGTTAAGAACTTCCTTGAATGCATTGTAGTGTTGTTGAGAGAAGATGGTGATGACCAGCCTTTAATTTTACAAACAAAACTAATCCTAAGATAGTGCATGTCCAGCATTAAGTAAAACAGTTTGGCCTTCCGGATGCAACAGAGCAGCTTAGCCTTTTTAGGCTGTGGCTCTGTGAGAATTTTATTCTCCAGGTGTCTCAGAGGGAAATAAAAAATAGCTTTATTTTTAAGACATTGTTTAAGTATTTAGTTCCCAGTACTGTATCGTGTTCCTCAAGTGCTCTTTCAAATATTGCAAGTGTTTCGCTTACATTTGAATTTAACTCCATCCACATCCAGTGAGGCCTTTAAAACTAACGCGTCAATTTTAAAAGTTTTCGCATGAGGCAGTTTCCGTTTGGCGGTTAGTGTTAGTTCTGGCCTTGAATGAAGGTCCCATAAAAAGGTTGCGTTTACATAAAATTATGGAGATCTTGTAAGCACGAATTGAAATATATGAAATGATTCATAAATTGTTTTGAACTGCGGATGAAGGTATGAAAGTGAACATGATCATCGCAGTAAAATGTGCAGCCTATTCGGTTACTTTTGCCAGTCTGAAAAGCGTTAATCAAATGTACCCGCCGGATACATCTGGAAATCCGTTTTAACCTTGCCTTGTGTTTCATTCGATCCTCGATCTTTTTCAGAAAACCTCTTTTTGAGCAACGATAACCATTTTATCACATTATTTTATCATATTTGGTTAAAAACAGTATCCAAAGGAACATGAACAGAAGAGGTGAGAAACGCGTAGGCGCCGGGCGGGAGAAATCGCCTTCGTTTACCAAAATAACAAAAGAAATGAATCAATAACACTGGCGAGCAAATAATCATTATATAAATTTGGAAAGTCGATGGAAAATGTTACATAAGTTTGGAAAATCAAGCTTTATTTTTCGACCTTGAACTTTCGACAATGATTCATGCAGACTCCGTGTCATTTCTCACCTCTACTAATGATCGAATTCAGAAGTATTCATGGTTAAAAATTAATAAAAAAATAAAACAGAAAATATGTAATGAATTGTTTTAGGTGTATTATGGTTGCGTGGTAGTTGTTAAATGCAGACGCGCATACGTTTTTCTCAATTTTTTGAATCTTCTGCTTATAAATATATAGCGTCCCAAGAGAGAATAATCTCTCTTGAACATACATATGCAGTACGTTCAAAGCAGACGAGCACCACGAAAAGCTCTGTATACGAGCGAAACAGACACGAACAGGCTATCAAGTTCTGGTAAAGCCGGAAGAACCACGGGATCCTTAGAAAGCTGTTTCTGGCCCTCATAAGCCGTAACAAGACATTTTTTTAATGGCCGTGATGCAGCGAAGAAAATAATGGAGAAATAACAACAAACTACAGAATAAAAAGACTTCTTTTTGGTGAAATACAACTGAATTTTAAGTGAAAGAGACTGCTACATAGACTGCTACAAGGCTTGTTTTCACGGCATAGTGTGTTCTCATGAGATGTACATGAGCTTAACCCTTTAAGTCGCAATAGTGACTAACATCAATTTTCTCCTAACAATATCCATACAATGTCAAGAGATTAGGTTATGAGTATTAATGAAATGATCACCTAAGAGACGATGATTTGATCTTTTATCAAATTCTATCAACTCATTCTTTAAGGAAATGTATAGAGATCAGTTTGGAGAATTTGTATTTGGATATTGGGGCGTTAGGGGGTTAAAAACGTAAACAAAACAAAAGCAGCCCTGACTCTATAGAGAGTTCGTTTACAGTTGAATTTTAAAAGAGAATGTATGGAGTAAAGAAAACACGCACCAGCTCTTATAAAGATTCACAATAAAAAGTGACAGCGTGTGTTTGTGTTGTATTTTTTTTATTGTCGACCCACCTTTCTGTCGCTCTTGATACACAAAAAGACGTTACAAAACAACGGAGGACCAAAATTTACGTGTTCCTGATAATATGCGTGCATGCTACCTTATTTTCGGAAATTAACGTTCCATGAAATGAATCGAAGGTGCTGGAAATTAACGCGACTACTATTAACCTACTGTACATACCGCAAATGATCCTCAGACCTCAAATGATCCCAATTGTCGATCCCAAGTGATCCGGTGAAAAGTAGAGGAATGGAATGGATTTTAGGCATGGATGGTGAATGTGCTGAGAACTTGAACAATGCGTAGAACAATGAAATGAATAATACTATAAATAACCGAACTTTTTCTTTTGGTAAGTTGTTTCTCCAGTTTCTTTCATGCATTTGATGATGATGATGATGATGATGATACCTTGTGTCAAAACTGTAATAGCGGTGTATAATCACTAAGTGGGGACACTAAAACAAGTTAAAAAAAATTAATTAATTAATTAAAAATGAAAAAAAAGAATATAAGAATTAAGAAATTAAGAAAAACTATGATGTTTCGTTGCTGTGAAAATTTAGGACTGGAGGAAGGAAACTTGTCTTTCATTTTAATGCCTAGGAACAGGGAAATATGAACACTGTATTTATCACTCTGTGGACGTTTTCGGTTCATTTCAAAATACACTTTAGTTAACAATTACAGATCGTGAAAATGTCGCGTCTAGTGTTAAGGACCCTGTCGGCGCAAACCTATGAATTCATTTACGTGCCTTTACGCTGGAGACAGAAACAGCTGACAAAATCAGGGAAAGCGAAAAGTAGAGGGAACGATTAATTGGAAAATTTTGTGTCTGTGAGCAAAGAATTCTTCTAATGGGGTTGTACTAGAGCGAACTTTTATTTGGGGGCGTTTTCAGAGACTTTCGCCGTTACAAAAGTTATGATTTTCTCAAGTTGATACGAGGTATCCGATAGATAGGATTTTGAGGAATATTGTGTCTAATTGAACTATAGAATGTGAAGTTTAATTCAGTGAAGCTTTAATGTTAACCAACAATTAAGCTAGAGACACTGCGTTGCTGTTCAAGAGCTATTGTTTTACTAATAGTATTTAAGTTTTTTTTTCTTGTTTGCATTTATTTGTGTTTTATTTATTGAACTAAGTTTTAAATGTAGTTTTACGGCTTCTTTTTTATTTCAGTCTTGGCATTTATTTGGCATTTATTTTTTAAATGTATTCAGTTTAATTAATACTTTATTTTTTTTTAGGCGATAATAAACGTGACAGGATGATCCAGTAACTTGACTGGAGGCCATTCTGATTTTCCTCTCGGGATCATTTGCGATCGAGGATCATTTGAGGTCCATTTTGGGGATCATTTGCGGCCAGGGGATCATTTACGATCGGGGATCATTTGCGGTACTGTACAGTACTTTTGATTTCAAGTGATGGGGATAATAGAAATTTGAAATTTGAAATTTCGATTCCGGGATTTTTTTTGGTAGGAAATTTTTTCAAGTATTGTTTTGGGGGGCAACTTGATTTAGGCAGGGACAAGAGCCATTATGGCTCTTGGTAGGGATTTCTTTGGAGTATTCCAAACAATCTGAGGATTCGTGTTAGTGCCCTCGTATTCTGGCCGCGTAGTTCTGAGAATAAAGTACAACCAAACCTGAAAGCTTTACTTTTTGTGTTATATCATTTAATGCTTTCTGGAAGTTATTAAGGCTCGGAAATTCGGCATGGGATTCTTGGGGGGTTAATCTTTGCTCCGGGAATTTTTTTGGGTTTTGATTTTTGCCCCCATTTGATAATCCCCGTCACTTGAAATCCAGAACCCCCCCCCCCCCCCCCTGCTAGGAGGTGTACTATGTTGATTATAACGATTATAACGATTGTTATGTTGATTATAACGATAAAAACGATTGTTCTATCGATCTGAGGCATTGTAAGTCATCCTTGCTATCATCTTAACGCCATTGCTGCTGATTTGCATTGTAAGATAAATGCCGTTTGTAATAAACCCAATCCTTCGCTATGATTGGTGGATATTGGTTAGATCCATCCAGGCACGTGACCATAGTGTCATCATCCGGGTCATGAAACAAAGCCAACGATCGGCGAGGAACTCTTCGTTTGATTTCCTCCTCAGGGATCAGCACTCGATGAACCTGTTTTATGAAAGAAAAAAAAAGTAGATTAAAACACACTAGCTACTGAACAATTTGCAAAATAAAAGAATCAAAGGTGGGAAGTTAAGTTTCAACAATGTAAGTGTCTTCACATATTCTTAAAACTCCGTTGAAGTGCTTTTCCGATTTTTTAAAAAACTTAAGGCGTTTCTGGGCGCCGCTTATCGAAAGCGTTTTTGAAATTTAGCCGTTCGTAAATACGCGAACAAAACACTACTGGCATAACGGGATATTCGATCACATTGTTAAAGCTGCTTGGTGGGATGAATTAGGCATCAAAGTTCACGTCTATTACGTGGATAGATTGTTTTCACTTGACCTTACGTCGGCTATTTTTGGTGTCCCAAGAAAATGAAACGGCGGCCACGTTGGTGTCCCAAACCAACAGCTGAACCAATCCTGTGGGAAATAGGCCTTTTTCTTCTGTAAAAACTTTTTTTTGTCCCAACAAATAACAATGATTCACTGAAGTGGGGGTTGCGAGTGGGGGAGAGATATTTACCGAGTCGCGATAATTGTTTTGGTACATACTAAAACAGTGATATAATTGAGCAAAAAAAAAATGATGGTTTTTAATTCATTCTGACTGCTGCCAACGATTACAATTTTGGCGCCAAATGACCAAACGGCCGTCGCGTTTTCTTGCCGACAAATAAAACTTACGAAGGCATTTGTTTAGCTATTGAGGGGAGATTTCTTCAAAGGGAGTTATGAATTGTTTTTGTATTTGAAACCATTCTGTAAGAAACTATTAAATTTAGTTTTAAGCTTCATGCATGAACATGTCAGCTAAATAAAGTAACATAAGACTTAATTTGCATTTGTAAACAAAAAACTTTTTCTTTGGTTTTATCGATAATTTCAAGTCAAACAGACAAAATTTCGCCTGTTGAAGCTTCCAAACAGAATTTCGTCACATTATTCGTGAATTTCGGGAACAGCATGTTTGAGTGTTTGAGAAATTTCTCCGTTTGTTACGCCGGTAAACCGGGAAACCATTACGCGCCGGCGTCGCTCGCTCGGAGGAGCTGAGGGGTGAATCAGTGAATAGCACTGGATATCCCGACTTTGAGTAGCCAATCAGAGCAATCGAAAAACACTATCCACTGTTTTAGTATATACTAAATTTGAATAGCCGCAGGGCACGTGAGTGAAAAGGCTCTTTAACAATTATTCCTAGAGCCCGAATGGGCTCTGAGTCAATAGCCCGCCCATTCGGCCTTCGGCCTCATAGGTTACTGACTTAAAGCCCATGGGGGTTCGAGGAATAATTGATTCAGTAAAATCCAACTAGTTGGTCAAAAATATCGAGACAGAACAACTTTAGCCAGCAAAAGGCGATTCATCCGTCATTGTTTTGGTTTTCAAAGCAGGCGCATTTCGCTACTAGTGGGCTATAACATATAGCCTAGTGGTAGCTCAACCAATCAGAACGCAGGATTGATAATAGACCACTAGTTGGATTTTACTAAATATTATTAACCGATCATGGATCGTGGTAATGTTTTTGATCAAGGGATCAAGGTCGGTGTTATCTTTTAAACTCACCACAGACTTGTATCGGTCTGATGTCCATCTCTGCATCAAGTCAGCAATGAAAACTAACACTGCGCCTCTCATGGGCGTGGCGGATACAAACTGTCCATCAACATTATTGATCACCTGAAGCAAACGTACATACATGCTATTGAACTATGTTGGCATAAAACAATAGGCGATTTTGAAGCAATATGAAAAATCCTTCTGGGCTTAAGAGTGTATATCATTTATAGGAAGCCAAGGAGCATTTCTCGCAGAGCGAGTTTATAATTTTGTCGAAATTCCCAACGCCACATATTCTTCAAATGCGTTGAAACTGGAGTCTTTTTGAATTACGGCTTTCACCGTCAACTCCCTGCTCATTTGCCTCGAATACATCTTTTAATTGAAGGTAAATACAGCTCCACCAGCTTCAAATTGAGTCCACCGGTAGAATAAATATGTGATGACGTCGCGTAGTGACTCCTGGCCAAGGAATCTTTTTTACACTTTTTTTGGCCGTTGTTTTTTTTTTAAAACCACATATTTTTTTTACCCATAGGCTTGTTTCTCCTTATTTGCAGTGCTGCCGCCTTACACCCTAGCGATAAACGCATTTCTAGCATAAAACGTAATGCGGATAGTATCAAAGCTAGGTTCACTGTAATTTTCAGGGAGTTATAATAACTCCTCTAGTTGGGCTAATTTAACTCCTTACAGTGGAGTTATTTTTCGTGGAGTTATTTTAACTCCAAAAAGGAGTTTAAAGAACTCTTTTTCAGGAGTAAAGTGACCCCAGATATTGAGGAGTTAAAATAACCCCAAAAAAGGAGTTATCCTGTACCTAAAATTTTTACTCCACTTTCAGAGTTAAATTAACTCCAAAAAGAGTAAAAACAACCCATGTAAGGAGTACAAGTAACCCCATTTCGGAGTAATTTTAACTCCAGACTGGGAGTAAAAAGTACTCTTTTTCAGGAGTAAAAATGACCCCAAATTCGGAGTTAAATTAGGAGTTAAAATAACCCCAAAAATGGGGTTATCCTGTACCTAAAATTTTTACTCCATTTTTGGAGTTATAATAACTCCCTAAAAATTACGGTGTTTGTCTATCTCTAACCTGCAGTCCACCAACATCGTCTTGAAACAGCAGTGTAATCCCACCATAATCTGTGTGTTCCCCACAGCGAATCTGACCCGGCTTGATTTTACTAAGGTCTGATATCATTGGGTAATAGTTGTATCTTAACTGAGTACCACCTTCGGAGGTGCCCATCTTTTGCCACGCAAAGTCAAACGTGTCTGGATCCTGGATGAGAAAACAAAAAGGTAAGGCCAAAGAATGTTTTTGCGTCATTTGAAAAGTGTGCATAAAGAAAAATAACATAGCATTAAAACAAACCAATAGCTGTCTTGAGACTAGAGCACGGGATTACAGTTAAATAATTTTCCACTGGGTTTTTCCTCTTAGTTGTGTACTTCCCATAAAAACGGAAAGGGGTGGTAGGCCATACATCTTTATCGGCATGAAAATTTTGAACACCTTTTACATATTGCTGTAGCGAGAAGAGCTAAACTATTTACACTTTTTATGCGAGATTTATTACCTGCAACCTCCGTAGTTTGTTTTTGTCCATGGTAATAATGTTTTATCTTTTTGCTTTTTTTAAACAAATAAGAACAACGAAATACACTGGTCTTGTAAAAGTAATGATAGAAAGTGACCGGGGACGCAAAAAATCTGCCGGGTAGAAACAAACTATTCTCCGTGTATCGGAGCTTATCGGGGACGCTAAATTTTCACTGGGTAGACTTGAATCGAAGGCCACCAGGTAGGGTTCCACTTGGTCTGTTACAGAGAAGTGTTTTAAAGGCAATGGCCATAAGAACGAAACTTCACGTGTCTTACACACTTTAGTGAAATTTAAGATTGTTCCCCTTTCTTATACTGAGACCTTTGGACTGAATTACATTTTAAATACCCAACTCCTTTCGCTCATAAGATCATAATACTAACAACTATAAAATCGGTCGTACCAGATCAAGGCTTATGGCTATGACAGACATCATCCTTAAAGCAAGGTTTCTTGTGTCCTCGTAAAAGGTTTGGACAGTGCCTTGAAAGTTTGGGACTTCCTCATTGGGCCAAGTCTGCAAAATGACAAGTGAGTATCGATTATTGAGAATGCTACATAAACGTTAGTGTAACTTCTGTACGGCAAATCAGAGCCAGGCAGAAATTGAGAATTAATAATTACTCCTGTCAGACAAATGCACAAGTAACTTATGACTAAATGACGTCAGTTTGCCGAGAGTCTGCGAACAAGATCTTTGTGATCATTCAAAAAACCCTCGCCCATCAGATTTTGGTTTCACTGGAAAACGACTTAATTACATGGTAGTTCAGTTTGAGAGAAAAAGGAATGCGATTTTGAGCATAGAATAAGGTAACTAAGCAATGGAGATTTTTTCTTAAGAGTGCTGAAAATCCTCTATCAGTGGAACACAGCCCCGTTGAAACTGAAATTAAGGTGGCTGAACACAGTTTTGCGGGCGGTCAGCGGTAACCCGCGTAACGGCGCGTGTTTTAAATTAGACAAACAAACATGGCGGCGAAAAAAACAATGGTACACAGAAGACGATTTCTCAAAATCTACTCATTTGGCAGAATTTTTACTTTTATCGTATTTTAAACGACGAGAACTTTAAAATGGAAGTTGAACAGACGAATTTTGTGACACATTTAATAATTACAGAACAATTATATTCTTGATTATCTAAAAACTCGTCTGTTAAAGTTTGGTCAAATAGTTTTTAATGGTAATGATTAATCATAGCAAGCTGTGTGTATATTTATAGGAAAATCTAATGAGCGAATTTCATGTAAACTGAGCAAAAGTGAAATTTTAAAGTTGTA
This sequence comes from Porites rus, assembly GCA_964035705.1. NCBI lineage: Eukaryota > Metazoa > Cnidaria > Anthozoa > Scleractinia > Poritidae > Porites > Porites rus. The sequence goes on along the minus strand of OZ037996.1, from coordinate 10,779,950 downwards.
TTCAATCGTTCATGTTGCCATGGAAACTACGAAACGTCAAATTTTACCTGTCAATCAAATTCTCTCATCAGTACATTATTCACTTGCCATATTTTAGTTTGTGAGCGGCAATCTTTCTCTTGCCATGATTTGGTAAATGACATAGACTCACAAACTGCCAAAACTGTGTTCAGCCACCTTAACGGGTCAGTTGTATGTCGCAGATGCGGGTTGGTTCAAATCGTGTTTCTAAGTGGTTTCTCGCAGAGTTTCCGAGGCGCTGCCTAAAAACTTTTATCTTGATCGTAAAACAATGACTGACACTTACATAATTTTCATCTTCCAGTCCGCAGAAATCAAACGATTCCTTGAGGTCCGCAGGTCTTTTCATATTGCTTGTTCCTCTGCAATTTGACACACAGGTTCGGTGAAGTCATATTAGTTATTGAAAAAAAGCTCTCTCTAGAGAGCATTTGTTTACATTTTTAGTAATGTCTGAATCTGTAAAAGGTTTGCACTCTGGGCTGGGTTGGTCAAAGAAGGGTTAAGATAACCTAGGGTCAGTGCAAAATTTCCATTTAGATATGAAGGCTTTAAAAGGCAAATTAAGTTTGATTCTTTTTGTCCGTAATTTAGTGATTTGATGCTCTAACAAGAATCGAGAAAATTATTCTGAAAAATGCTTTTGAACAAAAGAAATAGAAACCTGTGTTAAAGGTTTACCCAGGGTTAGCGCTAATCGGCCTTCGAACAATGAACTGGGCCCAGCTGCAGGAGTCATTTCACAAGTAGATTGAGCATGGTCGTCTGGTCCTGAATAGAAGTGTTGTTGACAGTGACTGACGTTTCGACAACCTCTGCGGTAGTCATCTTCAGAGTTAAAGTGAGTTGTATCACGTCAGTTGATGGTTTTAAACTCTGGTTATTGACCTGATTGGTTAGTTACGTCGCGATGTTATTGGTCGTGTGTCAGTTAGGCCGTTTGCAGTTTAATTTTTCACATTTCACTCCTCAGGTTAGGCTATGTTTCGTAGAAAAAAAGAAGCGTAAACGTTTCGGATTCAAAAATGTAACAAGTCGTTGTACAGTGTCGGTAACTGCTGACTACGATGTATGTTGGCACTTGCGATTTTATCGGCCTGATATGTCATATAAGCATGAAACGTAACCTGCTTTGTCGAAGAAAATAAAGAGGACAAAGAGTGATTTCTTGCATGGAAGAAAAGATGTTCGACGCACAAGATGACGCTCATTTATCTGACGTATTAAGTTACCCGGTTCACCTTCATGTCATACATGCAGCACGCCGAAGACTAGCGTCGAAAAGAGAATGGAAAATTACTCGCATCGAGCAAAAAAAAAAAAACATTTTCGACGTCAGGCCCCGCGCTCATTTTTCTGGCGCAACATGTCACACTTTGCCTTCATGTTTATGTAGCACATACAGGATCACCACAGTTACCCTTTTTGCAAAATTTCTTTTGAGTGGAAAAAATAAATTCATATAATGACAAGCAACGACTTGAGCGTAATAGATTTTTCCTTGTTCACGAAATGAATTATACGGTATTTTGCCTCTGGCCCTCAGAATTATCGCTTGTCTTAATTGAGGACTTTACGGACATTACAGACACACGACAGGACTGCATAATGTTTTACAGTTTTTGTGGAAACTGTATGTAAACAGAGCAATTATTGAATGAGCTGAGTATCATTCGAGAGCCAAGTCCAATAATTATTTTATTATTCATTCAAAATATTTTGAGTTCTTTACAAGCTTACCTCCTTACAGACGTTCTTCATTTTTTTTTTTGCCTTTTTCTCAGCACGATTTTAGGATAAAAACATCAAGCAATGTGTTTAACGTAATCTTGCACTTCTTGTGTTCAGCTAGTCTTCGGGCAGCACGTGAACGCCACTTCTTTAACTGAGTTCACTATTGCCCAAAGTAGCCTTGTTTCCAAGCAAATATACAACTGAATGCCGGACACCTGGGTCTGTACTTTTTAGACTCCTCATTTTAAAAGGTTTAATTTGAAAGAATTTTCTTCCGTAGAGGTATCAGTATAATTAGAGTAAGAATACCTTTCGCTTTCAAGCTCATCCCAGCCATTCTTTAGAGTCGTTCCGGTTCTCTTTGCATACTTCTTCTTTACATCAATGTTCAAGTTAAAAAACTTGTCATAAGTTTCGAAAGTAGTGTCAATCTGCAAGATCATAGGATCATTAACAAAGTAAACCACAAAGTAATTTAACAAATACTACAGACATTTTTTCCTCTAAAAAAATGATCGGACAGAGATATAATTCAATTACGTAGAAATTAGACGGGCTATATTAATCAGGTACCATTGTTCACGGGTTCTACTTCCCCATAAAGACCCCATAAAGCCCAGCAAGAAAATAGAGTCCACTCCACCTTGTTAGAAACGTAAAAAAAAGACCCTGCACGGTCTTCCTTTCACAATTTTGAGAAAAAGACCCAAAAACAACAAAGCGTGAATAAAGCTTTCAGAAGCCATTTTAAGCATTTTGGGAGATTGCTGGGAAAAATTTATCTGTCCCTCATTCCCAGCAAGACTGATGGAAGAGTTCTCAGCCAGTGAGATGCACCTACATTCTGCAACCTGACTTACTGGGAAGTTTCCCAGCAGAAGTATTGTTCAGACGTTACTGGCCAGTTCGGGTGTGTGGTCGTAGGACAAAAAATTCACCCCATGCAAGAGGTTTGTGACATATAGCCCATAGAACATACCAACTATTCTAGACACCAAATCCCCTCAAACACCCTTATTTGTCCATTTCCCAGCAACATTTTCATTCTGAGGACAGATTATTTTTTCAAAAATCTCTCAACCAGAAAAAAATTGCCTGATTAACAGATATTTTGAGGAACTAATCCATTGCTGGATGCCCCAGCGTATTCAAGACCGCCTAAGAGACGATTTTACTTGAGGCGAATTTTGACCTATAATTTCTTTAGCTGAATGTGAATCGAATTTCCTTAGAATCTCTCAGAGACACGACTGTGAAGTATAAATTGGTTCCGATCCACTCTATAGTTCTTACAAGAAGTGATTAGCAGTGGTTGATCCAGACCTTCAGATAACGGGGGTGGTGAGGACGGTCTCAAGCCGCCTTTTTGAAACTAAGGAGGGGGTACCGGACCCCCCAGGCCCCTTCCCCTGGATCTGCCTCATTGATTAGAATAGGATAGACTTGCCTTTTCTTGTGGGATTCCATAGTTTGTAAAATAAACGACTCCAGTTGTGCTGAAAGCTTGGTACACTTGATTAGCAAGGTCTTTAACAGCTTGGCTGCTTAGATCTGGATCCTTGACGTCTAGACTCATTGCGCTAAAGTCTACAACCGGAATTCCACAAGAAGGATTGGCTGGCATGTTGAAAACTTCACAGTTGGTACTAGCAGACCCTATTGACACTGAAAGAAAAAAAGAATAATAAATTAAACTTCCGGCGTGTTTGCCGAAATGTTTTCAGGCAAATGTATCCGTAACTAAAGTCAGTATGCTTAATCATCCAAATACTAACGTATAATGCTCTCAGAAATTTTATTCCACGTAAGAAGGAGAAACATTTCAAGAAAAACCTCGAGGACCAGGGTTATACTAACATTTCAACCGGAGAACTTTAACTTCTGATCAAGACGTAGGAAACTGCAAGTCACCGTTAAACATTCAAATGACCTAATGACTGTAATTATAGTTAAGGGTAATACTGTTGTGAAGTATTTTGAAAGTTATTTTTAAGATTTCTATTTTATTTCAAGTTTCGTTTTTTTTTTAATTACGTGAGTTAAAGTTAGTCTTTATTTTTCCACATAGGTGTTTTTCTGTTTTCATCTTAAAGTTTGTTTTTAATCGTCCACTGACTTGAATTTTTGCTTAGCTAGCAAGTTTACTTAATACCATTTTAGGAATATTCTTCGCTTGCCATTGTCAGATGCTTTTTTTTTGTCAGAGGTTTTTCCGTCATACAAATCACTATATTTCGAATGTTAGGCAACAATGCCGATGCTCGCAAAAGCTCATATTTCGAGCTTGCGCTACCTGTGGTTTGAGTGTAGTGACTGGAAGTGAGACAGCCAACTTTCTTCTGAGATTGGCAGGGTACCAGCCTAGTCCCTAGGCGTTCTCGGCTCGGTCAATCCTGGACTCCATCGTGTGCTGTGACGTCACCGAGAGATAATCGCCGAGAACGGCGTTCTCTCGCCCGCTCTTTCCCAGACTTCGCGCGGACAACGAGGTAAGAGAGAACGCCTAGGGACTAGGCTGGCAGGGTACTAGTTTCGTTCATAGAGCCATCCTTCGATTTTAAGCAGTTCCAAAAACAGCGGCTGTTTGAGTTATCTACCATGTTTTTCAGTTCCGAAATCTTAGTATGGTAGTATTCTTTTCTCTTTTGTTTCAGAACGTTTTTGTACTGTTTTAAGACGAGTGATATTTTTCCCTAAGCGTAATATTGAGAGGATCTCTGTGTTTTAGATTAGCAAGTTTCCTCAATGCGTGACGCGACATTCCTTATCAAACCATCTTCTGTTAGAAGAAACAGGAGATAATCTATTATCGCGGGTGGACGGAGGATTTTGTGATAGAGGGGGCCTAGAGATATAATATACATTAACAATATGGGCTCGATAACGCCTATTAGGACTGCGAACGGCGCACTTTTCTAGGGAGTTTCAAGCGCATGCTCCTCCGGGAAAATTAATGGGATTGAAGTTCTCTGAGATGCAATCTCGTGCATTCTGGACTTAAATTTAGCAAAAGCCTGGATTCCATATTGAACATATAACTGCTGAAATATTTAGTAAAACAAAAGCGTGGTTGTGATCAAAGAAGTACTTAACACTTTATGATGCTAGCAGGGGCCGAAGCGATAGCGGCGAGAGTACAACCACCCGGCAAAGGCGGCAGCATTGTCTCCCTGAAAATTGTCAAATCCAGTTTGTTTGAGACGGATATTTACTGTATTCTTGGAGCTTTGGTCAGTTGCGACTAGAAATGTAGGCTTCGAACACGGATTCTTCTCTTATTAACAATGTTTATTAACGATAATATATTCAAATAACAAAGCTCGAAGTACCATTCCACATACGTTTACAAAAGACGAAAAAATTCCAAGAACAAAAGGGGGAGGGGGGACCGGCCCCTTTGGGACCACCCCTAAACCCCCCCGAGAGTATATCGTTTTTTAATGTTCTTAATTTTTGAACAATGTTTTGAGGTTGTAAAAAGAATCGTTTTTACTGCATCGTGACAAGAATCAATGTGTTTGTCTGGCCTACTATCAACAATAAAATCATGTATCATTCTCTGTATGTCTCTTGTTTGAAGTGCTGTTTTATGTTTTTGTGATGAATCATTTTCACATATAAACTGTTTGGATAAACGAATTAATGTATCATTGGTCTTTTCTGTAGCTAAGTGATTTTTTACCGTATTAATGTTATTAGCTATGTCATTATTGGACTGTGATCTGATAAACTCGATGGCTCTTTAACAATGAAATTCGCGATAGAGTGGAATAAGTCTTGGTCGCATATTGCATAGTCAACAACGCTAAGTAAACTCCTAATTTACCATAAAATGTTTGTCTTCCCAGCAAATCACCACGATATTTACCATTCATAATCTTAAGATCTACAATCGTACATGTTTCTAAAAGCCGTTTTCTGTGGTTATTCAATTCGTAATCAAAGCTGTGTTGCTTAGGGGCACATACCGAGAATTCAGATTAATCGTTTGTTATAATGGTGTTGCCTTCTTGACAGACATTGTCTGAGTATTTGCCAGTTCTAGAGTTGAAATTTGGAATGATATCCCCTTGACTGTGCGTAACAATCTTACTACACCTAACTTTAAAAACAACTTAAAACTTTACTTTTTAAGCCTGAATTGAATTAGCGCAGGATACTAATAGGCTTATTGTTAGTTTATTTTAAACTAGTTTTGAATCTTTTATAGGACTGCGGCCATCAGTAAACTGTCTTAATCTTTGTTTTGTATCTTGTTTAATTTGGTACTTTGTAATTTAGCCTACAGTCTTCTTTTCTATATAATATAATTTCTGTCATTCTGACCACAGGCCGTAAGCCCCTTTGGCTTTACTGATATTTTGTACCTATATGAACGATTGAATAAAGTTAAGTTAAGTTAAAAGCGTCGAACTCGGGAAAACTCACCTGTCAGCTTTTGGCCACTTGATCCTCGGTTTGTAGTTAATTAAACACTATTTACGCGCAAAGGGAGGCTTGCATAAACACTGATTCTGATCTACATTTGCATATCAAGGAACTCTACTTGCGGGGAAAGCTCATGGGACAACCTTTAAATGTCTACTGCTCAATAAAACAATAACCACTTCGACACATCTCTTGAATGAGAGACATATTTTTTGAATGAGAGATAAAGAATGAACTTTATTGCCATTGATAGAACACCGAATAGAGAAAGAGTAATATAAACAACTATATTTAAAATGAAAAAAGTCGATCAGTCCTCATCTTGGTTCCTGGAATATTTATAGGGCAAGATTTCCGTGTAAGCCCATACATTAATGCATGCATTCATTGTTCTGATCAAGAAGTAGGAAACTGCAAGTCACTGTTGGGTAATACTGTTGTGAAGTATTTTGAAAGTTATTTTTAAGATTTGTATTTTATTTTAAGTTTCATTTTTTTTTTCATTAGGCGAGTTAAGGTTAGTCTTGATTTTTCCACATGGGTGTTTTTCTGTTTTCATCTTCGTTTTTAATCGTCAAGTGACTTGAATTTTTGCTTAGCTTACGAGTTGACTTAATGCCATTTTAAGAATATTTTTCGCTTGCCGTTGTCAGATGTTAGTTTTCATAGGTGGTCGTGTTTGAGATGTTAGAGCTGCTGACCTTGGTACATTAGTATCGTTGAAGTTCCTGTTTGGGTTTTTTATGCAGCGTTTTAGTTTTTCATTGGTTTGTAGATCCCTAGTTGGGTAGAGTTAAATGCCAGTCTTTTAGAAGGCTCAACAACTTAATGAATAACCGCAAACAAACAGCATTAGTTCGTTTAAGTTGGATTTGTTCATTTCATTTTTAATTCTTTCGAAATACGAAGATTTGTTGTTTTTGAGTTTGTTAGCCGCTGTGCGTATTTCGAGTTCAGTTATTGGGTAGTCCAAGGAATGCGGTTGAATGTGTTGTTGCGTCTTCTAATCTTTTCAACTCATCGATAATCGCTTCTTGGTGCGAATTATTAAAGAAGCTCGATCGTTTAAGCACAGGTGACCCAAGCTCGAAATATGACCATCGGCACTGTTGTGTAACGTTCAAAATATAAGGATTTTTATGGAAGAAAAACAATTGTTTCTGTAGCCTACGAATGTAAAAGGATTTAAATAAAAATCGGCTAACCTTGCTTAAGTTGCGTGTTAACTTTCTTCTGGGTGTTATTGGAACCGGTTTGCACAGTACAACCGGTAAAACGGCCATAAATCGATTCTTTTCTTATTAACAATGTTTATTAACGATAATATATTTAAATAACAAAGCTCGAAGTGCAATGTGACATACGTTTACAAAAGACAAAAAATCCAACGACAAAAGGGGGAGAGGGGGCCGGGCCCCCCTGGGACCAACCTTAAACCCTCCCTTGAGTATACGTTCAACCCAGAATACAAGTGTTTTTAATGTTCTTAATTTTTAAACAATGTTTTGCGGTTGTAAAAAGAATCCTTTCTACTGCCTCGTGACAAGAATTAATGTGTTTTTCTGGTCTACTATCAACAAGAAAATCATGTATCGTTCTCTGTATGGCTCTTGTTTGAAGTGCTGATTGAAGTTTTTGTGATGAATCATTTTCACATATAAACTGTTTGGGTAAACGAATTAATGTGTCATTGGTGTTTTCTGTAGCTAAGTGGTTTTTTACCGTATTAATGTTAAGCCATGTCATTATTGGACTATGATCTGATAAACTAGATGGCTCAGAAACAATGAAATTCGCGATAGAGTGGAATAAGTCTTGGTCGCATATTGCATAATCAATAATACTAACTCTTGATTTACCATGAAATCATGTTGGTTTTCCCAGCGAATCACCACGATATCTACCATTCATAATCTTTAGATCTGCATTCCTACATGTTTCTAAAAACCGTTTTCCGTGGTTATTCAATTCGTCAGTCAAAGCTGTGTCGCTGAGGGGCACATACCGAGAATTCAGATTAATAGTTTGTGCGTAACAACCTTGCTACACCCAACTCTAAAAAGAACTTAAAACTTTTAACTTTTTAAGCCTGACGGAATTAGCGAGGGATTCTCACAGGTTTATTGTTAGTTTATTTTTCACTAGTTTTGTATCGTTTATAGGACTGTGGGGATGTAAACTTTCTTAATCATTGTTTTGTATCTTCTTAATTTAGTATTTGTAATTTAGCCTACAGTCTTCTTTTCTGTAAAATATAATTTCTGTCATTCTTACCACAGGCCGTAAGCCCCTTTGGCTTTACTGATATTTTGTACCTACATGTACGATGGAATAAAGTTTAGTTAAGTTAAAAGCGTCGAACTCAGAAAAACTCACCTGTCAGCTTTTGGCCACTTGATCCTCGGTTTGCAGTTAATTAAACACTATTTACGTGCAAAAGGGAGGCTTACATAAACACTGATTCTGATCTACATTTGCATATCAAGGAACTCTACAAGTGGAGAAATCTCATGGGACAACCTTTAAATGTCTGCTTTTCAATAAAACAATAACCATTTTGACACATTTCTTGAATGAGAGACATATTTCTCGAATGAAAGATAAAAAATATGAACTTTATTGCCATCGATAGAAAACCGACTATAGAAAGAGTAATATAAACAATTATATTTCAAATGGAAAAGTCGATCAGTCCTCATCTTGGTACCTGAAATATTTATAAGGGGAAGATTTCCGTATAACCCCTACATTCATTGTTTAAAGAAAAAATAAGACAGAACAATACTAAGCCTTTGGAATTTTAGCTATTGTTGTAGAAATTTTTAATTTTTTTTAAAGTCTTTTTTTAAAAGGCAACTAAATTTGGGGCATTCAACTATGGTTGAAACACAGGCATCTGTGCTGCAACTCAAAGCCGACCTCTTTGCTTTTCTTTTTCATCTTTACTGAGATCAGTGCGAGAGAGAACATCATCAATACTTTCTTGTACCTCTTGCATTGCAGGAAGAGACAAACCAGTCGATATATTTGCTCTTTTAGATACCGTAAGAGTTGTTTTGAAATTTTGCCTTGCGTTTCTGCTTGACTAAACCCCTCTTTACTAGGTACCACATTTATCGGCAGTCTACACTTATCTGGTGTATAGTTGTTTTCAAATCTACCAGAAGATAACTGGAGGTTATTTTTACATAAGTTTGGATTCCTTTGTTCTTTTGGGGAGGAATATATTACATAACTCCCGAACCAACTGTGTATGAAAAGCTGGGTGCGGCTTTGATTGTTTGAAGGGAAGAGCGTGGCTAATGAACAGCTAATTAAAATGCGAGTGGATTATGTATTAATTTGCAAGGGGGATAAGTGACTTATTCCCCTTGCATATTAATACATAATGCCCTCGCTTTTCAATTAGCTTTTCATAAGGAAAAAATTCACAAATGTTTATTGGAAATATTAAACCCGACGCTATAATTACTAAAATAAAACTGAGCGGCTTTTTTTTGCGCCACATTCACGGATTTTCATAGTTGTTGGTCCATCGATTTCCACAGCCAGAACGACCACAGGTACACCCAAGCTCGAAATATGAGCATCGGCGAGCATCGGCATTGTTGCGTAACATTCATAATATAAGGATTTGTATGGGAAAAAAACCTATCGTTTCCGTAACCTACGAAAATGAAAGGATTTCAATAAAAAACAGCTTACCTTACTTAAAATGTGTGTTACGTCTCTCCTGTGTGGTCCACGGGCGGATTTTTTTTACATAAAAATCCATAAAACGGCCATAAATCGGCCCGTGGACCACACAGGAGAGACGTAACACACATTTTAAGTAAGGTAAGCTGTTTTTTATTGAAATCCTTCCATTTTCGTAGGTTACGGAAACGATAGGTTTTTTTTCCATACAAATCCTTATATTTTGAATGTTACGCAACAATGCCGATGCTCGCCGATGCTCATATTTCGAGCTTGGGCTACCTGTGGAACGACAGTTCGAAATTGAACTGCTTGTTTAAAATTCTACGGTTCCACGAAAGTGTCACTGTCATGGTAACTAAGGTGTTCTGTCATCCCAACTCGTGTACTCCATGAAGACATGTGGTTGACCTCTTTGTGTTTTGTGGTATTCTTGCTTCATTCCTCGACTGAATTTCCTTGTCAGTTACAGTAGTGATCCCTCGCCAGGAATCTTCTTTGTCTGTAAACATGCAGGTCGGTCGAAAGATCCTCGGTGCGAAAATTGAAATTGTCAACTGCTTGCTCGTTTTCTGCACCCGCAAATGAAGATTCCATTTTTTTCCGAAAGCTCTTGCTGTAGCGCCACTGAAGTTGCTTTAGTTTGAGTAATAAACGGCTCTACTTCTGGCTCTGAATCGCTCGACACTGCTAGGCTCTTTAGGCTGTTTCTAGCATTCACTGCCCTCGGGCAACACGCGAGGGCAACGCACGCAAATCACATAACCCCTCGCTTCAGGCCGATAACCCTTACGTCTTTGATTTTGACTGCTTCCTCACATTAATTTATAAAGAAATTAGTCTGCCCGGGATACCTTTGTTTGGCCAATGTCACAATTTGCAATCTACCTCTCGGGTTCTTAAAAAGTATTATTAAAAGAGTAGTGACTGTTTAAACTTATCCTTCGAATATCCTTTCTTTGATAAAACAAATTCTGTTCGATATAAATTAAAGTCAAGTTGCGATGATGAGAACCCTATAGTATAGAGGTTAACAATGCGCTTGTCAGTTTCTTGAATCAATCATTTTATCGTCAAGCACGTAAGTTCCGCTTGCTCTCAGTAAAATGTGTCGGCCCATTTTGGCCGCCATCTTGAATTTAGACAAGATTTAGAAATCAGGTTAAAACCGCAAGAAATCGTAATTTTTTGTGCTTGACATATAAAATAACACATAAATAAACACTTTACATCACTTTGTCAACAATCTTTACTTTTATTGTTCATTGTTGAGAAAACATGCATTTTCGCTCAAAAATGGCGTGACCACCTGCTAATCATGACTTTATATCTCGTAACCACAGTAACTGACCATCACTAAACTTGTCTAAAAATGCGTGCTAGGGGTAAAAGAACAGCTACTGAGAACGTCAGGTGGTGATGTTTTATCGTCTAGGAAAAAAACTCAGAAAAAACTCTAGTTAATTGTCACATGAAAAATTGTTGTCTGATGGACTGTTCCACAGATCAGGAGCAGCAACAGCGAAGGCTCTAGACCCATAGGACTTTATATTAAAGTTAACAGGATTCAGGCGTAATAAACTAATAAACCTGAGATTTCTGGGTGGTGAATAGCCAGTTACCAAATCTTGAACGTAGGTGGGTGCTTGTTGGTGTAGAGCCGTGAAAGTGAGGAACAGAATTTTGAATTTAATACGCCCATTTATAGGAAGCCAGTGTAGATCGCACAGAATTGGAGAGAAGTGGTCGTATTTGCGAGAGACTGTAATTAGGTGGGCGGCAGCATTCTGTACTTATTGCAATTGGAGGTTTTACATAACATACTTCGGCACATTATACAAAACAGAGTTGCAGTAGTCCCGATCAAGCTTTAGATACAAAAGCATAGACGAGAATCTCCGTGATCTTCAAGGATAACGATTTTCTTATGCGGGAAATGTTACGCAGATAGTAGAAGGCTGATTTACAAACAGAATTGATATGAGCAAGCATAGACATAGTGCTGTCAAAAAATGGCATCGATGATTCTGGCAGAACCTGATGGATTAATAGAGACTGTAAAGGACAGTGTTGAGAGTAGAGGTAGAGAAGTTCATTTTTGTCCTTTTTTAGTTTCAGCTTGTTATAAGAAACATCCACTTATCAAGATCTGACAAGCAATCCTGTATTTTAGCAATGGTAGTGGCCAATTCCAGGTCATTTTTAGTGAAAAGGAGACTGTATAATTGAGTTTCATCAGCGAAGAAATGAAATTCTAGTTGCTTCTTATGATAACCCGCAGAACGTCCGCCAGTAGTGCTGTATAAAGTAGGTACAGAATAGGTTCTAGGACAGAGCCTTGATACTGCGAACAAATGTACTACCTAGTTCTACCTAGTGAAGAAGGGTTTAGTCAAGCAGAAACGCAAGGCAAAATTTCAAAAGAAATCGTACGGTATCTGAAACAGCAAAATCTATCGACTGGTCCGCTTCTTCCTGCAATGCAAGAGGTACAAGAAAGTATTGATTATGTTCTCTCTCGCACTGGTCTAAGTAACGATGTAAAAGCAGAGACTGGGAGGTACTTTCAGCTGCAAGACAGATACCTGAGTTTCAAACAACAGGTGAATGGGCCAACAGTTTGACATCCACATGCAATAGAACGTAAAGGAATAAACAGTACATTTCCGGAACAAATAAGCAAACAGCATTCTTCAACATCAAAAGCGTCCTCTACACCACTGAACCCCTTCAACGTTACTCCGAAGCTAAATCACAAGTATCCTGCCAAAACCCACGACATTAAGCCCACTCTAATGGTGTCAAATCCTTCCATCCTGACTCCCCCTCCTACTGACAGTAGAAACTCCATTACACTGAGGACCCAAGGGAAAAAGGCGCCGCATTCACTTTGTCAGTCACTTAGATGATAATTAGAGAAAACAAATTCGCCGTCAAAGATACACAACTGAACCTTATAAATATCCCAGGTACCAAGATGAGGACTGATCGATTTTTTTCATTGAAATATAGTTGTTTATATTACTCTTTCTATAGTCGGTTTTCTATCAATGGTAATAACGTTCTCTTGTTTATATCTCATTCAAGAAATATGTCTCTCATTCGAGAAATGTGTCTAAATGGTTATTGTTTTATTGAATAGGTTGTCCCATGAGTAGACTTTTCATTCTACAAGCAGAATACTGCACATCCTCGGAGACCCAGGGGCGGTCAGTCGGGCCGGGAGAAAAGGCGCGAAGTACGGGCGAAAGACCCCCTAGGTACCGACTCTCAACGAACCTTTTCTAAAAATTCAAACGGATGCCGGCTCCTGATTGGGCACAAAAAAAACCTTTGTATTATTGTGCCCAATCAGCGAACAGCATCTCCTGAGTTCTTTTCATGTGTTCGTACACGACGGCTATTATCTCGCCATACTTGTCTGGTTCGTTCACCAACGCTGTGCGTGTATATTCGCAAGGGAAACTTTCACTTTCTGCTTCCCTAAACAGAATTGAGGAACTATCGATGACTCGGAAAAACATTTCGGATGACTATTCCCATTTGCACCAAGAAAATTCTCCTTCTGACCGATCGCAAGGTATCGTAAATAACGTAAATAGAAGGCCTGATCGATAAAAAGCTTGAATTGAATACGTCTTGAAAGCTCAAGCTTTAAAATACCCTCACATGCGTTTCCATGTGGGGTGGGTAGAAAACGAAGACCTAAGACCTAAGACCCAAAAACGAAGACCCCCTCAAAATCACTTATAAATATCAAGAAACGGGTATCTCGACCTTAGATGTGTAAGAAACAACAATATCTTCAATTATACAAAATTTCGACCAGGGTCTTCGTTTTCTACACAATCCCCCCGGTGTGTAGAAAACGAAGACCCCCCTCAAAATCACTCGGAAACGGAGGGAAACTGCTTTTAACGACTTCTAGACACTAAAGGAGTGTAAGAAACAACACGGCTCCTGACGATTTCCAATTACACAAAATTTCGACCAGGGTCTTCGTTTTCTACACAATCCCCCCGGTGTGTAGAAAACGAAGACCCCCCTCAAAATCACTTGGAAACGGCTGGAAACTGCTTTTAACGACTTCTAGACACTAAAGGAGTGTAAGAAACAACACGGCTCCTGACGATTTCCAATTACACAAAATTTCGACCAGGGTCTTCGTTTTCTACACAATCCCCCCGGTGTGTAGAAAACGAAGACCCCCCTCAAAATCACTTGGAAACGGCTGGAAACTGCTTTTAACGAGTTCTAGACACTAAAGGAGTGTAGGAAACAACACGGCTCCTGACGATTTCCAATTACACAGAATTTCGATCAAGGTCTTCACCGAGTTTTCTGCGGAATCATCCTTTGCTGTAAAGTGTTCGAAGTCATGTCTTCCGTGATCGCCATCAAAATGCCCCATTCCATTACATTAATAACCATTCCCACAGGTAAAGTAAGAAGGCTTTCTAAATTACCCGCGTTAAGTAGGTTACGCTACGCACGTGTGACTTATGGAGAATCATGGCTGCCATTATTCCAACAAGGAAAGATATTAGAGAAGCTATCTCTGAAGGTCTTAAGTCTTTTCCAGACGTCGAGGAACTGAAGCCTGAGCAGGTTTTAATCGTTGAGAATGTTGTCCTTAAAAAGGATGTGTTTGCAGCTTTGCCCACCGGATTCGGTAAAAGCCTGACTTTTCAGATCTTGCCTAGCGTTTGTAAAGCTTTATTTTACCGGGGATTTGACATGCTTTCATTGCCAGTGGTAATTGTGGTTTCCCCTTTAAGCTCAATCGTGAAAGACCAGGTTACATACTTGAGGTCACACGGCTTTGAAGCTGCCTTCATTGGAGAAAGTGCTAAACAAGATAATGATATTTTCGAGGGCAAGATTAAATGTCACTTTTTATATGGAAGTCCAGAGTCATTTGTTGGGGACACAACGTTCCGGGAAATGTTTTCACAGCAGCATTACAGGCAGAATGTTGTGGCCGTTGTCTGTGACGAAGTTCACACTGTTGTACACTGGTAAGAAACTTTAAGCTTTATTTGTTTCATATTTATTATTGAAATCTGCTTAATGCAATAATAATTATTGCATTAGATTGAGTGAAATAATGTTTTTTAGCTGTAAACTGATGTCAAAAATTTCTGTTATTACTAACTCACTGTAAAGAGGAAACATTCTCTCATGAGTGACATGACAGATGTACAGTATAGTTGTTAGTCTTCTCTAGTAGGAGAGGTACAGTTTCCTATAATTGCAGAAATTAATTGCATTGCATGTGCTTAATGTAAGCTCTCAGGTGGTCAAAACGTGACAGTATATACAATACATTGTATACTGGAAGCAAGTATCAGAAAGCTTGCCACAATGTTACCTCCATTGTAATATTGTCTCTGTGATGTTTTGCTACCCACTAACTCAAAATCATGGCCAGTTTCTTTTGAATCATGCTCCTTTAATATATCCTTTCTGAAGAAATATGGACAGTTATAGTTAAACCCCTATCAGGAATTGCTAAATACTATGTTGCAGTTGTATACTCTTTCCGCATTTCTTACACAAAATTATGTACATTTTCATGCTTAATAGTGTTCTTAGAATTGTTCAATATCTTATGATTATACTGTCATTCTAAAATATTTAAACAACAAGAGCATTATTATAATTTTTGCTGCTTGCATGGTAGATAAGTAAGATATATTATTTATGTAGAACATCGCTCTTTAGCTACAAATCACTTGTCTGGTCTCTCTAGGGGTGAGAAAAAGGATGGAAAGGAGCCATTCAGAAAGTGGTGTGGTCTTGTTGGTGAGATCAGGTCTTTTTTTCCAAAGCAAGTCCCGTTTTTAGCACTTACAGCCACTGCTTCACCCTTGACCAGAGATAAAATCATTAAAAGTTTGAGTTTAAAGAAATGTCTGGAAATATCAGTTAGTCCAAACATAGAGAACATCAAGCTGTTTGTTTTGAAGGTTACCAGTGAAATTTCTGTAAACTTTACATGGTTTGCCAGGGAGTTAAACGAAAAGAACATTGCATGTCTGCGGACATTAATATATGTCCAAGACTATAAAACATGTGGTGAGCTCTACCAATTTTTCATGTAATATATCAAACATGAGATGCAGTGTTTCATCACCAGATGAAACACTGAGAAGAGAGTTGAAAATACGACGCGCAGCGGAGTATTTTTGACGAACTTCGAGGTGTTTCATCTGGTGATGAAACACTGTGTCGAATGTTTGATATTTCTTCTCAAACAAAATCATTTTTGAAGGAGAAATTAAGGATGCAAATACTAAGCAGTGTTTCATCCAATTTCCAAACACTCATTAAACATTAATTTCCTTTGTATTTTCTTAATGAATTATTAATGAGTTTGAGAAGAGCAGTTTGCTTGACAGGGCGTACTACCCATATGGTGCTGAAAAGAAGTGTACAAACAGAATGGTGGCAATGTATCACAGTGGCACTTCACCTTCCATCCAGGATCACGTATTACAATCACTCAAGGATCCAACTGGTAAGGTGCGAATTGTGATTGCAACAAATGCCCTTGGAATGGGGGTAGACGTAAAGGGATTACACCATGTTATAAACTATGGTCCTCCTCCAGACCTAGAATCATGTGTTCAAGAAATGGGAAGAGCTGGTAGAGATGGTGCATATTCAGAGGCAGCACTACTCTTTCATGGAAGACAACTTCGCAAGTGTAAACCAGAGATGCTGGAATACACAAAGTCAAAGTCCTGCAGAAGAAGGCAAATTCTTGATTTTTTTAAAGTTACAAGTCAAGGAAGAAGAATAGAGAAGAAACATTTATGCTGTGATGTCTGTGCTCAAGATTGTGCTTGTGGACAAGACTGTCCACAAAACGAGGGAACTATGGTCTCCAAAATGACTCTTCCAGCAGCTGATGATGCTCCAAGGGGCAGAAGTGTAAGTGAAAGTGATAGAAGAGCCCTAAAGGGTCTATTAGAGGAGTGTCAGGAAAGCATGCGTCAGGCAGTGTTACAGTCAAGTCAGCCTTGTTTTTATTCAAATATTGACCAAATCACTGGCTTTACTGACCGCATAATTGATGATACAACCTCAAAGTGTGATTGTTTGTTTAGTGTTGATGATATTATTGAACAAATTCCAGTTCTGAGTGTACAGCATGCATTCAAAGTGTATGATTGTCTTTGTGAGGTGTTTACAGACCTACAACAAGAAAGTCTGGAGCAGTAGTTAATATATAATCTCACTTGTCAGGACTTTCAGTATCAATGCCTTTCATCCACGTATGCTGTGTATTTTGATAATAACAGTATATTTTGCAAAGAATAATTACATTTCTAAGGCTATGATATTTCAATACCTACAGCTGGACTTGGCTTTGATATGGCCTCCTGTAAAAGATTTTGACAAGATGTGAAATGGGTTTTCCTGTGGGACATGAAGCTGTTCCGTTAATATAAAAATTCAGTTTTTTTTGAAAAAATTCTTTGTACCATTTGTTCTTGTTTTGAATGAAAGACTGTGAAAGGTTGGTCCCTGTTATTGGCCAGAAGGGACAGAGACTTTGTAAAAGTCAGTGACTGATTTGACTTGCAAGATTTAAGTGATGCAAAATAGCTCTTACAGTTTTAAAAGATCACTTTCCTGCATCAATGCTAGAAACTAGCTTTTTCATTTGCCCCTACAAAGTCAATTAATAATTTTTTCCTTCTCACAGATTTTGAAGAAATTTGGGTGGGAGAGTTGATAGCCACTATTAGTTTACGAAAATTTCAAATGACTCACTTGCTCTGTCGGCCAACAAATTTTTTCTTCTTTTTAAGGTAACAGACGCCAAAATTAAGGGTGTTTGTAACTGGTTATAACACTATAAGGGAAACTTGTAATGACAACCAACTAACATAATTATCCTTTTCACTAATAGTATAGGGCATGCAACTGAGGCCATTGTTGTGGGGTCAAATGAAAAAGAGCTGTATCCATCTGTTAAAAGTTGAAGTCCTTAGTAATCTTTTAGCAGAAACCTTATGTGGCCATACTGAACCAACTATTTGGAATAAATTTTTGACTTGACCTAAAAATTGTTAGAACGTGCATCTAAACTGAATTTACCCAGCTCTTCTTGTGCTTTGTTAGCCATGCATTTAAGTCTGCAAAGTCAAGAACAGATATGGGGTCTTTAGGGATGGATCCAACATTAGGGTGTGTTCTTCCAGGAACTTCACAAAATGCTTCAATTTCCTTTAAAATGTTGACAATGGTAGTGATGTCTGAATCTTCCCCTCTTTTGTGTTTTGTTGACTCTCTGCGGACATTAGTTGTCTGATCAAAATTGTTCATGATGGACTTGACATCGTCACTAGCCCTGCTGTATGTCTGAGCCACCTTGAACGAAAGGTTTGCGCCTTGGCCATACATCAGCTGCTTCGTGTCTCTTACCCAATGCTCCATGGCTTGATCAATTGCAATGTTTCTCCCCACCCCACCTTTGAGATTTACAGTACGGTTCCAGCGGAGAGAATGGGCCTCTTTTGGTGTAAGTAGTGCATGAAGTTGTGCGTGGAGCCTTACAGCTGCCAAAGCATATTTTGTCTTCCCACTCACTTTGAACAACAGCATCATAAATTTCCATAGGTATTCAAATCTTCCTCCATCACCCTCTTTACTTGCATCTTGAAAATCTTTGAAAAGAAGACCCGTTTTGACAATGTTATGCGAGTAATTGAAAATCCCATCTTCATTGCGTGGATCTGGGGGACTTCTTTCATTTTGCTCATGATTTGTTAATATGTTCAGGCCATGCACTGTAACTTCATGGTTGTTTCTCCGCTTCTCGTGTTGATATTCTCTGTTACAATCTGGGTACCTACACTTAAAAATATGGGGATGTTCTGATTGTTGTATATCAGTGAAGAGTACTGCTGCAGGTTGCACTTCAAGAATGACATACTTCTCCACAAGTTTCTCTACTGCATCAAACAACTGTGTCTGTGATGTGGCACCAGGTTCCAGTTGGTTTGAGTTAGGAGTACTGTTTGGGGATTCCATGCCAAAAAATACCATGGCTGCATATACTATATATCCATCTACAACGGAGTTGAAGAATGCTTCACATCCATGATATGATTTGTTTACTTTGTCACACACGTCTTTTCTGTTCAATCTTGTTTTTAGTTGATACAGGGTTCCCAAGTCTCCCATTGACTGGCTTTTGTAGAGATAATCAAACAGCATCTGCAAATTTTACATTTAAAGTAACACATACTTTATTTATAGGATTTATCCAAAATAACATTAAAAATAAATTTCTTACTGATAAAATAACCAATAATCTAACAGTGCAGTTAGAGTTACTAATGTTTGTTAAGATAAGTGGACCATTAAAAAAGCAGTAATGGAAATCCAGTAAGGACAAAGTTTTATGTTAAATGGAGCATATTCCTTTATTTATCACCTGTAGAAAATTCATCTCACAATGAAAATCTTCATGTTTTAGCACAAGGCCATGGAGTCTTTCATAAGGACTATCTGCATCAGCAACAGCGTTAACAGCACTAACAGCCCGTTCGACAGTTAAATGGTTGCCGCCCAGTGGTATCTTTTGAAGAATTCTGGACTTGTCAGCATTAATTAGTTGGAACATACTCCTCATTACAGTGCTGAAGAATTTCTAACATCTCCGGGATTTTATTCTCATTTTTTTCCAAGAGACCCAAGTGTACCTGATGATTTCAAAAAAGGGTTTAGCTAATATATAGTACAAGTAATAAATTTATCACTTATTACCTTCTTATCATTGGTGTTCAAAATAATAACATTCAGAACCCAACTGAAGATCACCTGCTGAAGTGGTCTCACAGCTAAAACATTATTATTATTATTATTATTGTTGTTGTTGTTGTCATTATTATTATTATCATTATTTTTACCATTTCTATTTCTTATATTATAATTTCAGAACTTGTTTGATAGTTTAATTAAAAATCTGGGTTCTGTTCATCAAAAATAAAATTTTTGAGAAGGTAAAATACAATATTCTACAACAACCGATTCAACCGGCAGGCTACAGAGCAATGCTCCATTTTAGGGTACTTTAACCATGCATGTAAATTACATGTTACCACTATGGCATTCAGTCATTTTATTAATCATTTTGATTGCCTTTGGGATGGGGTGGGGGCTCTATGGCTCTCCTTTCAATAACTTGTAACCCCCCTCAGACAACAAAAATTAAATGACCCCCTTCCAGCATTAAAGAATATTGTCAGGGAAGCAACATATAACACTGATTTAGTAGCAAAATTATTCTTCTTATGCGCTTGGCCCCACTCTTCCTCTAGATGCGGTACAAGAAACAGCACTGGGCATGGTAATGTCTGTAAGCTCATTCTGCTTGATATGAAAAGGCTTTTTGATGGTATTTCAATGAAAATTCCTGATAAACTTTCATGACACCCTAATGACCATCTCCAAAGTCTAATGCCCCTCCCCCCCCCCCCCATAACAAGCAAGCACCTCAAAGTTTTCTGTCCCCAAACCCCTGCCCCCAAAAGGATAAAAAAAAAATTCAGAAAACTGATACATCCAAAAGTGGTCTGCTGGATTCCTTTTGCTTATACCTAACTTCTGTAATAAAGCAACATAAAAAAAAACTACAGAAAAATTGGAGCCAAATCTGTTTATAAAGGTGCACTGCCAGTTGTGGTTTTCAATAAAAAAGATGATAATAATCAGAATACCTGTATGAACACCGCGGCAAAACGCAATGCGCATGAGTACAAAATTTAATATCCGGTCAGCTTTTTATTTCCGGTTTAGTATATAAGCCAATAGCGTAAGCATAACTTTGCCGTCGCGCCAAGTTTAAAAGCAAAAAGGGCGAAACAGACAAAAAAGGGGGCCAAAAAAATCGCTTCATTCGAAAGCTTATGTATTTTTCTATTATCAAACTTTTGCACCACATGCTTATCTGTTTGCACCAACGGTGAAAATGATGTTTGAAGTTTGCAGGTCGCGAGCGCTCGACAAGACGAATTTGTTTTTACTGGCCTTCTTGCATGCTACTGGTTTGGCATAAGTTAATTTGGGAGAAGGCGACAACTAAGAAAAGAATAACAATACTTATGAAAGAAACCAAAATAAAGACGTCATCATTATCATAAAAACACTAAAACCAGGAAATAAAATTTTAGTCCGTTCTATAATTTGTTTTATTATCAGAGAAAACAAGAACTCAAAACAAAAGATGGGCGGGATTTAATAACAACTTTGACTTTGATGACTGCAGTCACCGGGAAACTAAACATGCCTATAAATGACTTTCATTGAAGAAAATGCCTATTTAATTCTTTTACATGGTTGTTCTTTTGTTGAAGACTTCAATAATTTCAGACTGTGCGGCTCGGCTGCATCTCATGTAAACACGAAACTTCCAGCTGCTAAATACATGGCATGAAAAGTTCGACTTCTAAAAGCCACTGAACCAGCTTTCGCTCTCTGATTCTGAGAATGAAAAAATAAATAAATAGAGTTGTCAACTTGCTGCCAACCGGCTCAACAGTATAATTCAGCTTATCTTTCATGGCAATCAACCCAGAAGAGTTTCGTTTAAAAACACGGTAAAACCCACTGGTAAACAAAACTACAAAGCGATTGTTTGTTGTCGTTTTCCAAATAAAGTTTGAATCGGCTTTAACACATGTAGACTGAGAAACTGAAGAACTGAAAATTAGAACTACAATACACAAGCTTGCAATGATAACGTTTTAATTTTATGTCTTAGTTTCAGCCAGGTTAAGTGAAAAATAACAGTTAAAAACTTTATTTTCGTGAATGAAAATCAGTTTACCTGACGCTCTAGCCAAAATTACACACTGAGTTATTATCATCTTACCTTTTCTGAATCTAATCGACTAATTGTTTCAGTAATCTGGGCCTGGTTATCCATAAAAGCAATTTCAATAAGTACGAAATAGTCAAAAACACGAGCAGCATAAAGCAGAACAACTGAACCACAAGCTGCACACAGAATGAAGCCGAGAGCGTGCTGGAGACTGTGATCTGACTGGAAAGTGTGACTGAAAAAGAGACCGGAAATGCTCAACCTGGCGCATGCGTAGACGTTTTGCCGCGGTGTTACCTGTATGCTATAACATTTACAAAAATAACTAGCTGATCAGAAGGAACAGAACATTAGTTAAGTTGAAACCTACAATATGGGAGTGCTGACGCATTTCCTTGCTGTATTGATGAGCAAGGTGAGAAGGAACCATGTGAGAAAACTGACTGAAGAGCTTGCAATGCTTGGTTAGGATACGAAGCACAAGCACGATAAAGTCTTTTTTGAGTTTTGCATGATCTTCTGGTGTGGGCAGGAAACTTGAATTGGGTAATTCCATAATGTGTCTGATAGGTGCATCATCATTCAAATCCAAGTTAGCAACCCTGTTGTCATAAGCCAACAAATTAAACCAGTGTACTGACTCAGTGTCCTTATCCTTTGAGTAGATGGAAGGTCTTTTGAGCCAGTCCAAATTGTCCCCATTCAAGCCATAGTCACACACGCCATTAGTGTACTGCAGAGGTGTAGCTTCTCCAGAATCATCATTGTTGTCTGAATCTGAATTTACCGAACTGACAAGGGAGTCATTTGACACTACTGACCTTGAATCAAAACCATCTGGGACATCTTCACAGTCTGGTAAAAAGTAAAGTAAAACAACTGTAAATGCTTGAATTAGCAAAAGTCTGTCAGAGTTGAGAGGAGGCACTCATTAAACAGCAGGTGCTTATTTGGTAAGGGTGGCTACTTTGGTTTTATGTCTCGGCCTAACAAAATAACAAACTGTCAACTCATTCCCAGTAAATAGATCCACTGTAGCAGAATGTACCTGTATCTATAAGAAGAAACACAAATCTGTGTGACTGCTCTCAAATTTCTGTTCCCTTTTAAGACCTATAGTTCTGGTGTTGAAAATATTTTATTCTACTTCTATCACAGATATTCAGATTCCGTAATTGTCTTCTTTTTTGAGGGTAGGTTGGGAGAGTGCTTATTTCAATGGGATCCCTAATTTTAATAATATTAGACTCAAGGGGTGCTTATTTGAATTGCTAATTTGAGTATTTTACAGATGGTTTTGGTGACCAACATGTATTCTGAAAAAATTTATGCCTATGCTTTTAATCTACAGTATTAATATCCTTATTGCTGTCATTTTTTTTTATTAAATGACAGATTATTTCACTTGTCAGTGATTTGTAAGTATAATAGTTATTGCATTAAGAACACCTACAGGCTATTTCTACTACATATAAATGTCTCTTAAAAATTGCAAATCATTATCATACCAACATTTGGATCTTCAGATGATGTATCCACTGCAGTACTTTCTTCTCCTCTCTCTTCAACAACAGTAAGCTGCAAAATAATGTTGGACCAACATGAGCATACATTTTAATAAATTAAAGACAACAAAGAATAAAAATGCATTTCTGTAACTGTTTTCTCTTAGGAAATTACTGTTACTATTACTGTTTCAAATTCAATGAACATTTCAGCTAACTACATGTACCTCTTCTGGGGGATCTTTGTTTTTGTTTTCAACATTGGAACTCCACGCCTTCACTTTCTTGCTGTAGCCAAGTGATACTTCTGCAATCTTTCTATTTGTTACAGCTTTGCAAACAGTCACTCCAAGCTTTTGTAGTCTTGAAAATCCCTGATGGTTATTATTAAAACAAGTCATCAAAGACATAAAACAAGAGGTGTAATTGTTATACACAGTATACTATTATTACTGGCAAGAGGTATCAGGTCACAGAACTAGGGGAGGGGCCATGCTCCCTCTTTATGTTTGACCAAAACTAAGGTACCATGAACTTCATTTTGGTCACAGAGTAGGACCAGCCACCTTAGCTCCATGTCCGGAACTACTGAAACAATAACTCACCTTTCTTCTTGTTCGCCCAAGAAACAGTGAAAGGCCAACAAGATGTTGCACAGCAGATAACCTTGAATTGCGTCCCTTGAGCAGTACTGCACCAGCACAACCAATTATGGGCTTCAACAACTGTTTCTTCCTCTGGTTCCTAGAAATTGTGGGGGGCATTGCTATAGACTTAAGGACTTTGTAAAAGGTAGGGGCTTCCTTCATCCATTCTTTGAGAACTGCATTCCACTGAAAGTGTTTGAGGTCTCTAACAGCAGTCTTCTTTAGCAAGGATTTCTTCTCCAGTTTGTGACACTCCTTGTTGATTTGGAGGCAGATACGATGAATCAAAGAATTTCTCAAACTTTTGGATTTAAAAGCAGCTGCGCTGATTGCTGAAGCAGGTCGTTTTAAGCAAAGGGCTATCCCCAGACCGCTTTGATCTTTGGGTAATTCCCTTGACACAGTTTTGGATTTGAAGTGCACAATCACCTTGATCAGAACATAAGAATCATTGTATATTAAAGAACAAAATTCCAACTGAATCAACATCATTACAAAGAAAACAACATCATTATTCATTGCATTCATAAATAAAGGCATACTGCTTAGATTGATACTTGTTGCCCATGATAATGAAATTTAGCAGTTTTTCAATGTTATTATAAGTTAAGGTACAACTTGTGAGACATTTGGACAAAAGGGGTCCTGATTTAGAACTAATTGCCACTCCACTAAACTAGGGTATTACTGCAAAACACATGCTTATACCCTGTGGTTACAAGAAGACTAATCTGGACAGATGACTAAATGCTTACATGTTTAGTTGCCACATGTGCAGGTCTAGAATTTCCGCAAGTGGTTTATTACACTGCAGCCTTCATTTTATTTGGGGACGAAGACTAGTATTTTTGAATTCATTCCCCAAATATAATATGACGTGAGTAATGTTTGAATATGATAAGATCAGTTCACGTAACTTAGCTGATCTTGTAGTCAAGTTGTCCTGATAATTACTGGAACAATAATATTATATTGGCTGCTTACCTTAACAAATGTACCTTTTTTTGCACTTGGCTGGCAATGACAGCTTGATTTTGCAGTCTGCGTAGCAACATTATGTACTTCTCTGACTTGACGTATGGTGGATGGCGGTTCACTGACACATGCATGAGCCACTGCTGCAGATGTTGTGAGTAACTTTGGTAGAATATATGGAAATTCTTTTGCTGGATGTGTATTTGCTGTTACCCACATTTGTTCAGGGCAGTTGGCTTCAAAAACAAGTCTGTGACCTTTCTTCTTACGTTCTATTCGGGTCACTGTTTGCTCGTCACCACAACTTGATGACAAAGGAGACTGGTCATGTTTTCTTTTTAACAATGACAAGTATTGAATTGACTGTTCTTCTGCTTTTCTTGACTGTTGCCATGCCTTTTCAATTTGGTATTTGCAGCTGGCACAAACTGCACGAGGCAGAGAGTCATTTTCACTTAAATTTTCATTGAACACAGCCTGGCAAATCTTTCCAAATTCGCCAGTAATATTCCTCTTTCTTTTTTTATCCAAAAACTCACAACCACACTTAAGACAGAAATTTCCAGAGGTGTTCATCAGCGGTTAAAAGCTAACTACTAACATGAGTCTCCATAAAGTCACACGTGCGTAGCGTAACCTACTTAACGCGGGTAATTTAGAAAGCCTTCTTACTTTACCTGTGGGAATGCATGCGCGCGTGCATACTTGTCTGGCTCGTTCACCAAAGAAATGCACGCAATCAGGAAACTTTCAGTTACAGAACATCCTCGTCCATTTGAAAATACTGTCTTCCCGTAAACTAACACATGGAAACGCATGTGAGGGTATTTTAAAGCTTGAGCTTTCAAGACGTATTCAATTCAAGCTTTTATCGATCAGGCCTTCTATTTACGTTATTTACGATACCTTGCGATCGGTCAGAAGCAGAATTTTCTTGGTGCAAATGGGAATAGTCATCCGAAATGTTTTTCCGAGTCATCGATAGTTCCTTCGTTTCTGTTTAGGGAAGCAGAAAGTGAAAGTTTCCCTTGCGAATATACACGCACAGCGTTGGTGAACGAACCAGACAAGTATGGCGAGATAATAGCCGTCGTGTACGAACACATGAAAAGAACTCAGGAGATGCTGTTCTCTGATTGGGCACAATAATACAAAGGTTTTTTTGTGCCCAATCAGGAGCCGGCATCCGTTTGAATTTTTGGAAATGGTTCGTTGAGAGTCGGTACCCAGGGGCTCTTTCGCCCGTACTTGAAAACTTTCGTCGCGCCTTTTCTCCCGGCCTGGGTCTCCGAGGATGAATACTGCAATGCTGATCGTACTACTTGAAAATTAACTTTGCAAGACATCAACACGACACCGAAAGAACTCAAAACAGAGCGGGATTGTAGCCATAGACAGCTATGTCGCTGTAATCAGCTTTTTTCGCATGTAGAGTTCCTTGATATGCAAATGTAGATCAGAGTCAGTGTTCATGCAAGCCTCCCATTTGCGCATAATTAGTGTTTAATGAACTGTAAACCGAGGATCGAGTGGCCAAAAGCTGAGAGGTGAGTTTTTCCAAGTTCGACGCTTTTAACTTAACTTAACTTTATTGTCAATCATAGGTACAAAGTATCGGTAAAGCCAAAGGGGCTTATAAGGCCTGTGGTCAGAATGACAGAAATTATATTATATAGAAAAGAAGACTGTTGGCTAAATTACAAATACTAAAACAAGATACAAAACAAGATACAAAACTAAGATTTTAAAGTAAGTTTACATGCATACAGTCCAATAAAAGATCCGAAACTAGTGAAAATAGACTAAGAGTAAACCTATGGGAATCCTGCGCTAATTCAATTCAGGCTTAAAAAGTAAAGTTTTAAAGTCTTTTTAAAGTTAGGTGTGGAAAGGTTTTTACGCACAGTCAAGGTGATATACATTCCAAATTTCAACTCTAGAACACGCAAATATTCAGACAATGTCTGTCAAGAGGGCAACACCGTTATAACAAACGATCAATCTGAATTCTCCAGGGGCACCCGACGACTGTTTTCTGTAAAATAGAGACCTTTAGCATCAGGTAAACCGCAAACCGCAGACGGCAAACCGCAGTTACGCGTTTGCAGTTTCGCGTTGCCGAGATTTCAAACTTTAGCAAGGCGTTCAGTTCAGTTCAGTTCAGTTCATTTTTATTTAGCCAAAATACAGTACAATACAAGAATACATACAGGAATTGTAAGGTTGCAAGGGGGCCCACAGGAAACCAGAAGGCTTTATGAAGCCTGGGCTCCCCAGTCTAAAAGAGATAAGCAAAATAAAATGATATTCGCGGAGTGATACGTTAAAAATAGGAACCAAACAGAGACTGAGTTAAGTTATGATTTCAGAAACAAGATAGAAAAAAAATTTAACTCTGGATTGGAACAGAATACTTTCCTTTGTTAGTACGGCAGAAAGGAATATAAAATTGATTTGAACTACGCGTTCATTGTTTAGGGCTGCCATGTTGTTTTCATCAAGTCGAAGTGCATCACTTTAATCGCCCAAAACTCAGCAATAATTCATTGATTCGAGATCAAAAATCCGACAAACACATCGCAAACGGATACAAAAAGCTAGTTCATAACTTTAAACGCGAGGCTGTACAATTTTTTGTGGCAAAAAACCTTGCCGTAAATCACTTACCGCTGGAAGCCCTTCCTGCGGTTCAAACGTGAACTGCAAACTGCAAACGTGACCGCAAGGCCTTGGTCACGTGACATTTTGCGGTTTGCGGTTTGCCGTTTCCCACGAAAAACCTGATGCTAAAGGTCCCTAATATCCCATTTTGGCCATGTGAATATTAATATATTGACAAACACTACGTCTGGGCCGCCTGTGGTAAGAAAGGTAGAAATGTTGCATACCTTGGCCATGCAATTGTCTCAAAGTACCTGATGCTTCTTCATCATGACAGGAACGTGAAAAATCATGATGTGCATGTAGGACGATAATTGCCTGAATGTACCCGGGTCCACTCGAAGACAATGCAACCATGTGTTTGCCCCAACTTACGCCTGCAACACCAAAATGCATGGTTCTTAGCTCAGTGAAGATTTAAAAGGAAAAACTCCAGGGTGTAATATTATTTCACTTTTTGGGTTCAGAAGAAGATAAAAACTAACGTTATTTTCAAATGATTTTATTTCATCATCAGAGATTCCTTCCTTGTTCAAAATCTCCATAAGCTCTCTTAAGTTCTACAGAGAAAGCAAGAAGAGGAAAGGGATTGTTTCATGTTCATTATATTTGCAGATTTTGTAAAACTACCCTAAAACAGACACTTATAGGTGATCCCTGCCACTCTTCAGTCAGTGGTGTTTGTCTTACAGGGAGTTAAATGTACAACTTTACAACTGACATTACTACTGTCTTACAATCCATAGTTGCCTTGTCTTGTTAACCTTTGCTGGTAGCAAAATCTTTTCGAAATGATCTGGCAGCTTTTGAAGTAGAATCTTCTTTTCTCCCTCCCGCAAGGAAGTCCATTCCCACTTGTCATTTGTCTTATACACCCTAAGGCTGACACCTAGAGAGTGTACAACTACTAGGAAGGCATCCAGGTGCCTCCTGTGACTTTTTATTTCCTGGTCTGCTCTGATTATCATTGTTCAAAGAATAAAAGAAAATAGGTTGTGATTTAGCTTAGTCTCTGTTAGAGTAATATTTTTTACTACATAAAAGTATTAGCAAGACCAATTTTAAAGACAAAATATTGCCAGAGTAAAGTTTGCTATGCTCTGCTATTTCTTGATGACTCCTTTCAAAATAAAGATTAATTTTTTTGCATATCAACATGGTTATTAATTTTTACTTACTGAATCTCATTTTAGAATGTCAAGGATAAGCCCTTCTTCCAGCCTGTCTGTAATACGACGCATTAGATGTACTTCATCCAAGACCACATTTTCAATTAGAATGTTAAAAAATGGAAGTGAATGGCATCCTTGCGGCCTTGACCATGTATCATCGAGACTTCTGGCCAATGCTCCATTAAGAAAGTCATTAAGAAAGTACTCACAGGAGTGTGACACGTTGCACCTAGGAACCAGTAAGTAAAAACAGTTATCCTCATTGCATTCATCATTAAATATATATTGTTATTTGCCATCATAAAAAATAATATTGGATGAGGCTGTATCATATGACTCATTATCATGAGGACACAATGTACTTTAATGCAGGATGTGGCAAAAATCAAAGTCTATAGTGTAAATAATTTCTGGTCTTAATTTGAATTCTTCCTTCTTGGTATTATGTCAAAATTAATAAAATATGCCTTATAACCTCTCATTTTTATGAAACTTAAACTAATGCAGCTATTATTTGATGTGGCTCCTTTCATGCCCATGGCAATCAGTAAAAACTGGAACAAAGAGCAGTTTAGTCCTTCTGATTCATACTGCTGTTATTATTATTATAATATTTCTTTCTGAAAATTCTCCCCAGATCCCATAATTTCAAAAATCCTGTTTGTTTTGACATATATAAACAATTTTTACTCTATCCAAAAAAATATTAAATATTTAAAAATAAATTATAAAGGAGCAAATTACAAAATGTATTAATTGAAAGTTGATACGCTTAATTTATGACCAAAAATATTAATAGGTATATATTGTCGGAGTATGTTCGAGCAACTCGCCTGCTACACGATGAAGTACTAGCCTGAGGAATCCGATTTACCTCTTGGTTTTTATTCATCTTTGACTTCTGCTAACAATCTTAATCTTTTAAAATCTTCTTACTCTTCTTCTCTACTCAATCCTAACCAACTAGTTCAACTATATTATATATATAGCCAAAGCTCGGCGAGTGTTGGGGTTAACTGACCATGGGAATAAAATCAAGATGAACTTGGTGTGGGTAATGTTTTGGTATTACTGAAACTACATAGTTGCGATCAGCAAGAAGCTACAAACCAAGGCAATGAAAAACTAAAACGCTGGTTAAAAAACCCAAACAGGAACTTCATCGAGACTAATGTACCAAGGTACACGCGGACCACCTATGAAAAACTGACATCTGACAATGGCAAGCCAAGAATATTCCTATTAAAATAACATTCAGTAACCTCGCAAGCTAAGGAAAAATTCAAGTCATTTGAAGATTAAAAACAAGGATGACAACAGGAAGACATCTATGTGACAAAATCAAGACTAACCTTAATTCACTTAATGAAAAAAAAACAAACAAAAATAAAAACCGAAACTTAGAAAATAAAACTCAAATCTTAAAAATAACTTTCGAAATACTTCACAACAGTGTTACCCTTTACTATTAGTCATTAGGTCATTTGAATATTTAACGGTGATTTGCAGTTTATCTTACGTCTTGATTAGAAGTTAAGTTTTCCTGTTGAAAATGTTAGTATTACATTTACCCTGGTCCCTGACGTTTTTCTTGAAATGTTTCTCACTCTTGCTCTTGCGGTAAAATATTTCGGCCAACACGGCAAATCTAATTTATTATTCTTTTTTTCTTTTAGCGTCAATAGGGTCTGCTAGTACCAACTGTGGTGATTTTAACATGGCACCCAATCCCTCATGTCCAATTCCAGTTGTAGATTTTAGCGCAATGAGCCTGGACGTCAAGGATCCCGATCGAAGCAACCAAGCTGTTAAAGACCTTGCTAATCAAGTGTACCAAGCTTTCAGCACAATTGGAGTCGTTTATATTACAAACCATGGAATCCCACATGAAACGGCAAGTCTATCCTTTTCTAATAAGCCCGTCTAATTTCTTCTTAATTCGATTATTTGTCTGTTGGATAATTTTTTAGAGGAGACAATGTCTCTAATATTTGTTGAATCACTTTGTGGTTCACTTTGTTAATAATCCTATGATCTTGCAGATTGACACTACTTTCGAAACTTATGACAAGTTTTTTAACTTGAACATTGATGTAAAGAAGAAATACGCAAAGAGAACCGGAACGACTTTGAAGAATGGCTGGGATAAGCTTGAAAGCGAAAGGTATTCTTACTCGAATTACATACCTCTACCGAAGAAAATTCTTTCAAATTAAACCTCCTTGTTTGGAGTCCAAAACGTACAGACCCAAGTGTCCGGCATTCAGTTGTATATTTGCCTGGAAACGAGGCTACTTGGGCAATAATGAAGTTAATGAAATGGCGTTCACAGCTATCCTGAAATCGTGCTGAGAAATAGGCAAAAAATCGTTACTGATCGTAACCCACTTATCAGGGGCACCCAAAGACTGTTTCGTCCTAAATACATTAAAGAAAACACTTTTTAGGCTATCTATAGAGTATTTTTTAGATCTTTAGAAATGCATTATAAACCGCGTTAAAACATTTGTACGTTCATAAGGGGAACTTAATGAGTCTTTTCGAAATTGCAAGAGGTTCTGTTTTACATTCCCGAAGATTTTAGATGCAATTTAACGTATTACGAAAGTGAGAATTTTTTTTATTCCTCTCTTTATCACATTTTTTAATCCGAAAAGTTTACGTTTCATTTTTTCTCAAAAAATAGCGTAACCTGTGGAGTGAAATGTGAGAAAGTAAACTGTAGAAAATCGTAGCGACTTTATCACTGACAGATAAGCTTCGAAAACTGTACATGAATAGAACGGTCACCTAGAAATCTTTATCCGTCCTCAAATAGTAGAAAATTCTAGGCAATATTTGTTTTTCCAAACAGATATTTTACAGAAAACAATCCTGTGTTGGGTGCCCCTGACTACTTCTGACAGCCGATAATATCACAGTCGGCCTAACTGACAGAGGACCAATAACATCGCGACTTAACTGACCACTCAGGTGAATAATCAGAGTTTCAAATACCATCAACTGACGTGATACAACTCACTTTAACTCTGAAGATGACTACCGCAGAGGTTGTCGAAACAACAGTCACTGGGAACAACACTTCCATTCAGGACTACGTTCACCCAGACGACCATGTTTAATAAACCTACTTATGAAATGACGCTTGCAGCTGGGCCCAGTTGCAGGGGCGGATCTAGGGGGAGGGTGCAGGGGGTGCGCAACCCCCCCTCCCCGCCCGAGATGACCTGCGGTTTTCTAATACAACTGGTATCCTGCAAAAAAAAAACAAAAAACAAAAAACCCCCTGAACTATGTGGTTTATTGGTGTTGAAGTAGAGCAAGAGACGAGTGCACCCCCTCCTAAAAAAAATCCTCGATCCGCCCCTGAGTTGTTCGAAGGCCGATTAATTAGCGCTAACCCTGGGTAAAATTTTAACACCGGTTTCTTTTTCTTTTGTTCAAAAGCATTTTTCAGGATAATTTTGTCGATTCTTTTTAGAGTATCAAATCATCAAATTGTGGATAAAAAGAATAAAACTCATTGAATTTGCTTTTTAACCTTTCATATCTGAGTTGAAATTTTGCACTAAGGCCCTGAGTTATGCTAACCCTGCTTTGAACAACCCAGCCCAGGGTTCAAACCTTTCACAGATTTAGACATAACAAAAACTGTAGACAGGTGCTATTTAGAGAGAGCTTTTTTCCAACAACTAATATGCAGACTTTACCGAACCTGTGTGTCAAATTGCAGAGCCACCGGCAATATGAAAAGACCTGCGGACCTCAAGGAATCGTTTGATTTCTGCGGACTGGAAGATGAAAATTATGTAAGTTTCAGTTATTTTTTTGCGATCAAGATAAAATTTCTTTGAGCAGTGCCTCGGAAACTCTGCGAGAAACCACTTAGAAACACGATTTGAACCAACCCCCATCCGCGACAAACAAATGACAGTTAAGGTGACTGAACACAGTTTTGGCACTTTGTGAGTATATGCAGGAATTATGGGCTCCTGGTATATGTCATTTGCCAAGACAAGAGAAAGGTTGCAGCTCAAAAGCTGAAACTTGGAAAATAAAACTGAATATACTGATGAAAGATTTTGATTGACAAGTAAAATTTGACGTTTTCGTACTTCCCATTGCAACATGAACGATTGAATACAACCTTAAAATAGTTTACATAAAATTGCCTCATTAGATTTTCCTATAAACTTGCACACAGCTTACTATAATCAGTCATTACCATTTGAAACTTATTTTACCAAATTTAAACAAACGGGTTTTTAGATAATGAATAATATAATTGTTCTGTAATTATTTAATGTGTCACAAAATTCGTCTGTTCAACTTCCATTTTAAAGTTCTCATCATTTAAAATATCATAAAAGTAAAAATTCTGCCAAATATCACAAAATTTTAATAAGTAGATTTTGAGAAATCGTCTTCTGTGTAACATTGCTTTTTCGCCGTCATGTTTGTTTGTCTAATTTAAAACACGCGCCACGCAAGTTACCGCTGACCGCCCGCAAAACTGTGTTCAGCCATCTTGATTTCAGTTTCAACGGGGCTGTTTTCCATTGATAGAGGATTTTCAGCACTCTTAAGAAAAAATCTCCATTGCTTAGTTACCTTATTCTATGCTCAAAATCGCATTCCTTTTTCTCTCAAACTGAACTATCATGTAGTGAAGTCGTTTTCCAATGAAACCTAAATCTGATGGGGGAGGGTCTTTTGAATGAGCACAAAGATCCTGTTCGCAGACTCAAGTTTATGGTTGCAGAGATAGAAAATTGCACCGTCAAAGTGACGTCATTTAGTCATGAGTTACTTGTGCATTTGACTGACAAGAGTTATATTATTAATTCTCAATTCTACTACTACTAATAATAGTAACTAATAGTAACTACTAATTTTACTACACAGAAGTTAAACTAACGCTAATGTATCATTCGCAATAATCAGTAGTCACTTGTCATTTTACAGACGTGGCCTAACGAGGAAGTCCCAAACTTTCAAGGCACTGTCCAAACCTTTTACGAGGACATAACAAGCCTTGCTGCAAGGATGTTGTCAGTCATAGCCATTAGCCTTGATCTGGTACGATCGATTTTATAGTTGTTAGTCTTATGATCTTATCGGCGAAAGGATTTGGGTATTTAAAACGTAATTCAGTCCAAAGTGTTAAGTATAAGAATGGAAAACAATCTTAGATACGACTGAAGTGTGTAAGCCAAGTGAAGTTTCGTTCTTCTCTGTAACAGACCCAGTGAAACCCTACCCACATAGACTTTAATGCTTGGCCCGAAAAAAAAAAAGTAAACCTTTTTTTCTTCGATAAAACCGGTTACGATTCATGCTTTTTTATATATGACATAATAAGCAGGTCGATGATCGCAAGAGCACAAAATTATTTAACTGTAAGCCCGGGCTCTAGTCTCAAGACAGCTATTGGTTTGCCTAAATGCTATGTAATTTTTCTTCATGTACACTTTTCAAATGATGCCAAAACATTATTCGGCCTCACCTTTTTGTTTTCTCATCTAGGATCCAGACACGTTTGCCTTTGCTTGGAAAAAGACGGGCACCTCCGAAGGTTGTACTCAGTTAAGATACAACTATTACCCAATGATATCAGATCTTAGTGAAATCAAGCCGGGTCAGATTCGCGCCGGGGAACACTCAGATTATGGTGGGATTACACTGCTGTTGCAAGATGATGTTGGTGGACTGGAGGTTAGACATCGAGAAACCTAGTTTCAATACTATCCGTTTTACGTTTTTTACCAGAAGTACGTTGATCGCGAGCGTGTAAGGCTGCGGCAGTACAAATAAAGAGCAACAGGCCTATAGGTAAAAAAATATATATATGGTTTACAAAAAAAGACGGCCAATTGGCCGGGAGTCGTCTGTCGTCTACTGGGCCACGTCATCATATATTTATTCTACCGGTAGACGAAATTTGAAGCTGGTGGAGCTGTATTTACCTAGAATTAAAAGATGTATTCGAGGAAATTATTAAAATTATTAAAAGGTGAAAAAGATGAAATTATTAAAAGATGCATTCGAGGAAATTATTATTTGACGATGAAAGCCGTAATTTAACTCATTTCCACGTTCGACAAAATTATAAACTCGCTCCGAAGTGCTCCTTGCCTCCCGATGAATGATACTCTTAAGAACATAAGGATTTTTCATATTGCTTCAAAATCGCCCTTGTTTTATGCTAACATAGTTCAACAGCATGTATGTATGTTTGATTCAGGTGATCAATAATGTTAATGGACAATTTGCACCCGTCACGCCCATGAGAGGAGCAGTGTTAGTTTTCATTGCTGACTTGATGCAGAGATGGACATCAGACCGATACAAGTCTGTGGTGAGTTTAAAAAATAACACCGACCTTGATCCCTTGATAAAAAACATTACTACAATCCATGCTCGGTTAAAAATGGTCGAGCTACTACTAGGCTATATGTTATAGCCCACTATTAGCGAAAAGCGCCGGCTTTGAAAACCAAAACAATGGCGGCTGAATCGCGTTTTGCTAGCTAAAGTTGTTTGTCTCGATATTTTTGACCAATTAGTTGGATTTTACTAAAACAATTGTTCCTCTCGCCCTCATAGCCTCTGAGTCAATATCAGACCTATTGACTGTTGACTATTGGGCTATTGACTCAGAGCCCATTCCGGCTCGAGCAATAATTGTTGAAGAGCCTTGTCACTCACGTGGCCTGCGGCTATTCAAATTTATTATATACTAAAACAGTGGATAGTGTTATTCGTGCGCTATGATTGGCTACTCAAAGTCGGGATATCCATTGCTATTGACCGAGGCACCTCCAGTTCCTCCGAGCGACCGGCGCCAAACTCGCGTAATGGTTTCCCGGTTTGCTGCCGTAACAAACAAAGAAATTTCATAAATAATCAAACGCGCTGTTCCCGAAATACACGAAGAAGGTGACGAAATTCGGTTTGGAAGCTTAAACAGATCAGAAGCTTTGTCTGTTTGACTTGAATTTATTGACAAAACCGGTGAAAAAGTTTTTTGTCTACAAATGCAAATAAAGTCTTGTATTACTTTATTTAGCTGGCATAAAATGTTCATTAATAAGCTTCAAACTAAATTTAATAGTTTCTTACAGAATGGTTTCAAATACAAAAAGAAATCATAACTCCTTTTCAAGACGGAAATCTCCGATAAACAGCTAAACATATGCCTTCAAAAGTTTTATTTGTCGGCAAGAAAACGCGACGGCCGTTCGGTCATTTGCGCGTGAAAATTGTAATCGTTGGCACCAGTAAAAGAGTTAAAAACCATAATTTTTTTTGCTCAAACAAAATATATATACTTAAACAATTATCGCGGCTCGGTAAATCCATCACTAGCCACCTCCACGTCAGTGAATAAATGTTATTTACTGGAACAAAAGAAAGTTTTTACAGAAGAAAAAAATCTATTTCCCACAGGATTGGTTCAGCTGTTGGTTTAGAACACCAACATGGCCAAAATTTCATTGTCTTGGGTGGGACACAAAAATAGCCGACGTAAGGTCATGCAAGTGAAAACAATCTATTCACATAATATTTGTGAACTTTGGTATCTAATTCATCCAAACAAGCAGCTTTAACAGTCTGATCGAATATCCTCTTATACCAGTAGTGTTTTTTTCGGTTATTTACGAACGGCTATATTTCAAAAAGGTTTTCGATAAGAGGCGCCCAGAAACGCCTTGGATTTTTAACAAAATCGGAAAAGCATTTCGACCGAGTTTTAAAAATATCTGAAGACACTTGTTGAAACTTAACTTCTCAACTTCTGCTTTGTTTATTTTTCAAATTGTTCAGTAGCTTGTACATTTTAATCCATTTTTTTTTTCTTTCATAAAACAGGTTCATCGAGTGCTGATCCCAGAGGAGGAAATCAAACGCAGAGTTCCTCGCCGATCGTTAGCTTTGTTTCACGACCCGGATAATGACACTATGGTCACGTGTTTGGATGGATCTAACCAATATCCACCAATCAAAGCGAAAGATTGGGTTGATGGT
This sequence comes from Porites rus, assembly GCA_964035705.1. Classification (NCBI taxonomy): domain Eukaryota; kingdom Metazoa; phylum Cnidaria; class Anthozoa; order Scleractinia; family Poritidae; genus Porites; species Porites rus. The sequence continues at coordinate 10,743,244 of OZ037996.1, read as the reverse complement.
AAACGGTATTCAGCATACAAATGAGTAGTGTCCGGATCATCATCATCAGCAATAGCGTTGAGATGATAGCAAGGATAGCTTACAATGCCGCAGACGTTATAAACAACATAGTTCATCTCCCGGGGGATGGGGGTCGGTGTATAGGTGACGGGAATGATCAGATGGCGGGGCAACAATCAAAACCCAAAACATTTCCTGGCTCAAAAATTAACCCCCCAAAAAATCCCATGCCGATTTTCCCAGCCTTAAAAATTTCCATAAAGCTTTGAATGATGTAACACGAAAAATAAAGCTTTAAAAGCAAGTTTGGTTGTACTTTATTCGCAGAACTGCGCGGCTGGGCTGCGCGGGCATTAACACAAATCTTCAGATTGTTTTGAATACCGCCCCAAAACATTCCGGAATCGAAAACTTAAAACCCAAAAAATCCCTCTATTATCTCAATCACTTAAAATCGGGACTACTCCCTCACCCCCCCGCCTTCCTCTGAGGAATATCTCCATATTATACAAACAACTTAAGGTATATCTCCACGTGAGAAGCTTGAACAAAAGAAAACTTCAGCGCCGATAAGACAGTCATATGACAAGTGATTACCGTCTATTGGTAACCATTCTCATGCAAGCGAGGGCAGATCCTTGAATTAACTCGCCTGTAAATGCAGCCGTCTCTCCTTGCTTTCGCCCCTCGGCGAGGAGCAAGGAGAGATGACTGTATTCGCAGGTTATGAATTAACAGTTATTAACTGTATTGAATTCAATTGAATTGTACTAGTTTGAGATTATCCAGATGATATCTCGTCTTCTTCTCGTACGGGTCATTAAGTGGACAGTTGCGTCGGCTAAAAAACCCGAGCATGGTTCCAAACAGATAAGGGGAATTTAGACGCTTCGGGGTTATATGCTTCTGGTGATTAAAATCAAAGAAAACCTTTATCTTTTTATGAGTTACTCAGAGTACCTACTAGCGGCTAGCTGTAAATGAGAGTGACGTCTATAAGAACTCTCAACGGGAAGTGTAATCAGAGGCAAATCAGTCGTCAAATGTCCATATACGTGCCTGTCTGCTTAGGGATGGACCATTAGAAAAGTTATGGGGGGGGGGGGGGGGGCGGGCGAAGTACAAAAAAAAATTCATGCAAGGGAAAATTAAGTGAAAAAAAATTCATGCATGCAGAGTAGACCAGGAAAAAAAATTCCTGCATTGGCCTTCCACACATTTTGCACAAATCTTAAGAAGGCAGGCAGGAAAGCATACTGTGTGCAAAACATCGGCCCTTTGAATAAACTTCCTGCTGAATTTTGGTCTTGTAAATAATCATACCTGATACAAAAAAATATATCTAAGGCTTGTAAGCTTATCATAAATTTTAATAGCTGGCAATTTCAGATATGATTATTAAATAACTTTAAATAAATTTAATTATACTTTTCTATGTATTACAAAAACTCAACATCTTATAAGGTTATCATTTCCTTACTTTGTTAACTACATATCTAATATCTGGAACAAAACATTTCTTTTAGATACCATAGATAACAATAATCAGAGTTTTCCCCACAAATCGAAGGAAACACCCAGAAACATCCAGAATATATATTATTTCTTGGTACTTCTAACAAGCAACAGATAAATAAAAATAAAAATCTATTTTCTTAGATTTTGTTTTTTCAGTTGTTGCCGGTCCTTTTAGATAAATGAAACTAACTCAAAGATACATGTTCTTGCAGCCTAAAGACTTTTAACATTTGGTCAAATTTATCTATTTTTACCACACGTTTTTAGACAATTTCCGTTCTGGAAAGCAGCCTAAAGACTTTTAACATTTGGTCAAATTTATCTATTTTTACCACACGTTTTTAGACAATTTCCGTTCTGGTTCTTGATAATAACAATATCATCATCATAATTATATTTTATAAACAAAAACTTTAACGTATCAATATGGTAAGAGTATATCATAATTTATCAATGGTAGGGGTATATTGCAGAATGCAAAACACTGAACGCAGAATGCAGAACGCAGAACTCCGAATGATGGTCAGCAGTATATAGCACTGAAAATAGTGATTAGGGCTAAGACATGACTATAGTGATTAGCGTTAAGCACTGACTCGAAGTATGGTTAGCTTTTATTTATTTTAAATGTCCCATCTACCCCCAATGGCCTTCTTCTGTCCCACTGTGATATTGCGTCAGATCTTTTATAGTGGTTGGACATAAATTATTTTATGTATCCTTTAAGAACCCCACAGTCATTTCTTTCTAAGACGGACACCTTTGGGGCCGGTACTAAGTGTGCATCTTAGAGAGGTGTCCGTCTTATAGAGAGTCAAATAAAAGGAGTAAAGAAAGGCAGGGACCAACTGTAGGTGTCCGTTAAGAGAGAGTCAACTGTACACTCTTTTAGAATGCCTTATTTATAATGCTGTTTACATGTAAAATTTCAGCAATGCAATATGAACCTGCACAGTACCAATGCACGTACAATACAGGATACCTTGTGTATAAAAGACTATTGTGAACTGTACCTTAGAATATGTATCAATTTACTTTCGCATACATGCCCAGGTAGCCTATATTTAAATTATGCCCTTAGTTAAGTGAACAACTGAATGATTTAATATGTTTTTAGTTTAGTGTTACTTCAAGGAAAAAAAAATATTCGTGCACAACATCTTGACAAAAAAAATATTCATTCACGGGAAACATTAAAGAAAAAAAATTCCTGCGGCTCGAAAATTCCCCGCCCCCCCCCCCCCCCCCCATAACTTTTCTAATGGTCCGTCCCTTAAGGGTTCCCTGTCAAAGCCAATGAAAGCAACGGCAAGGCGTTTCCGTTTTTAAACTGTGTCGCACTTAATTTCCGCTTCATTAAGTTTAGTGGAGCGTTAATTTATGCAACTTTGATTTCCATTCTTTTACCCCAAATTCTCGATACACCTTTGTCATTCTTGACACCAATGAAAGACACCAGTTGGGAGATTCACTCTTCGTTTGACCCCCTTCGTGCCTTTAGGGAAAGTACCACAACCAAAAGTTTCCATTTCGGATCATACTGTTTCTGTTGTCTCACCAACTTTTGTTTCTTTGTGAAAGTCGCGTTAATATTCTTCATTATGAAATGTTACACTCCCTTTCGCGCTAATTTCCGTTATTCGAAAGTCATTTTCCATAAGATTAAATTCTTGTTAAATTCGCGTTAATTTCCAGCACCTTCATTTCATGGAAAGTTAATTTCCTATAATAACGTGGTATGCATGCATATCATTAGGAACACCCAAACTGTGGTCCACTGTTATTTTGGAACAGGAACGGTAGGTCGAGAATATCTGCAAAGTTTCCCCTTTACCGCTTTAGGACACTATCGTTTAATGATGTTCTATACTTGAAAAGATCAGGGTAAGGTTAAAACGTAAACTTGAAGTTGCCTAGTCCCCGTACGACGTTTTCCCAGTCCCTCTCACATGTTCGCTCGAACCACGTGACCCGAAACACTTTGGCCGGGCGAAATAATGAGGCCTAGGAACTAGGCCAAACTTGAATATCTTTAGGTGCAAAACATGTTAAAACGTATAACTATAAATCAGGTATGAATCCTGTTTCGAGAGGAATTAATGACAGCAGGAAATACCTATTGATAGATGGAAAGCGCTACCTGTTAGCTGGGATCTGCACTTTTCTTCCTTAGATTTTGATTTGAACATTTGATTCGGGACTGCAAATTTTCCGAGACTTTCGAGAATCGTGCCCCTGGGGCGAGAGAGGAGGGAAAAGGAGGCCACGGCAACGAGTTTTGGACAAGGTCACACAGGAATGGACATTGTTTGTTCCAATCAGAAACTTACACATGACAGTGTGTTACTGACCATTCTCTGTAGACTGGCAGTAGTCTCTTATTTTCGTCCTGAAATAAGTTCCGGCTCTTCCACTTAAAGTACAGTCGACTCCCGATAACTCGAACCTTCGAGGGGAATCGAAAAAAGTTCGAGTTAATTATCAGGAGTTCGAGTTATCAGGAGTTCGAAGCAAATAATAACCGGAAATAAGCAATGTATAGGGAAGGAATGCAAGTATCAATGTACACTTCACTTCAAGGGCAGCAAGAGATATAGATTGATATTTTGAAAAATTGAATGAATTAAGCAACAAAGCTTGATTAATCAGTACAGGACTAAACATTGTATTTGAAATGGACTGCCGAACAATGTAAAGGCGAAGAATACATGGTTGTTTTGAAATAAATTCAGTGGTTTGGACTGCAGTTCACTGATTTTTGTTCGACTTGTCACGCTCTTAGAACATGGTTCGAGTTATCTAGGGTAAAATTGTATAGAAAAGATATCTGACGGGAAAAAAAATTAGTTCGAGTTACCAAGGGTAAAATTACTGTAAATGTATGAAGGAAATCCAGGGGAAATTGATTTTGGTTAAAGTTAGCGCGAGGTTCGAGTTAGCGAAAGTTCGAGTTACCGGGGGTAAAATTACTGCCAAGTTTTAGTATAAAGGAAATCCAGAGGAAATTGATTTTTGGTTCGACTTAGCGCGAGTACCCTTCCTTTTTGCAACGTGATTGACGTTCACACGATACCGGAGTCTACTGTGACGATCGAATTTTCGACTGGCTGAAAAATCTGACTGTGCAGACATTCGTTCACACGGAACCGTTCAATATTTTCGCTCTTTTCACTGATTGAACAAGCCTGTTAGGCGCAACAAAGGAAACAGGACACGTCTGCACGCAGGTTCACATGGAACAAAGTTCGGTGGAATTTTAACTTTTTCATTGGTTTTACCATCTGCCCATGCGCAGAGCGCTACTTTAGAAATGGCGTTTGCCGGCTGAGTAACCATGCATCCATGCGTATACTTGTATGGATAAGGTGCTCAATCAGATGGCCGAACCGTGACGCTGTATTGCACATGTTTTGCTTCGTGGAGACTCATTTAAAAAGCTTAAATAGAAGTGAGAACAATGACAGGGCATTGTTGCATTTATACTTACTTAGGACCTCTGACAAGAAAAGAAAACTTTCGTTAGCGATCAGCTCCATCTTGAGTCTCCTTCTTATTGTCCGAGTGTCTAGGAGCCCCGAAGGGTGCTCCTTGTAATGGCCTATTCGGGAAGGCTCCGCCCGAAAGGGGTAGGGATTTTACTCGTTGAAGTATATGAAAGGGTAGGGAAATTTGTCATTTGGGTCTGTTAAAGGGCCCAAAGGGCCCAACAGATGAATTTTATGGCTTTATGAAGGCGGGAAAACGCTCTATCTTTTTTATTGATTCCTATTTGAATGAACGAAAGGGGTACCTTTCTCGTGAAAAATGGTATTTAAAATGACAAGGGGTTGGACCTCCCCGTAAAAAAACTTGTTGAGTACCCCCCCCCCCCGGGCTTGGAGCCGGCGATTTATGTTACAAATATCTTTGAAAATCTAGCCTGTTCCAGGCTCCACGGCCGTGTTGTTCAAAGCTGGGTTAAGATAACCCAGGGTTAGTGCGAAATTTGAATTCAGATTTGAAAGCTTAAAAAGTAAACTCAGTTTAATTCTTTCTGTCATCAAGTTGTTGATTGGATGCTCTTCACAATAACAGAGAAAATTATCCAAGAAAATGCGAAATTTGAATTCAGATTTAAAAGCTTAAAAAGTAAATTCAGTTTAATTCTTTCTGTCATCAAGTTGTTGACTGGATGCTCTTCAAAATAACAAAGAAAATTATCCAAGAAAATGCTTTTGAACAAAAGAAAAAGAAACCAGGATAAATCTAACCCCGGGTTAAGCACTAACCGGCCTTCGAAAAACTGGGTCCGGGATAGTAGAAGGTCTCAATGGGGTGGTGGTATTTACGGTTATCGGCTAAAATTTTGGCTCTTTTACGGCTATCGGCTAATTTTTTTCAGTTACGGTTAACAAAAAAGTTAAAAATTAACTTCTTTTGTTTCAAAAAGTTAAATATTAATTAACCTCTTTTTTTGTATCTTTAAAGCAAAAATAAAGGTCTTCAGATCATCTCGGGATGTGAAACAAGCTATTCTTTCGAAACATTTTAACATTTGATAGATCGTACTTTTTATAAAGTATTCCACTTCTAATATTATTTTGCTCATAGAAATGTCAATAGTCAATTTAAAAATAATCTTTGTGAAAAAGCAAAGCGTACACGCGAACGTCCAACTCAAGGCCGGGGCGCGAAATTCATTACAACAGAAATGGCCTTTTTCACACTAGAGACGGAGGATTATTCGTGTAAGACGGGTTATCCGTTTGATGATTCGCGTCAGATAGGTAAATACGTCTTAATTTGAAAATGGAATAGTTTTAATTTTGAATGAACAATCCGCCTGACTTTATCCTTCAATTTCGACGGACAGTTTGAAGACGGGATTATCCGTTTCAGATAGCTTGTGTACAGCCGCCCCTCCCCTCAGAAAAAAAGTCGGAGAAGGGGTGTCTGTCGGGAAGGCGGAAGTGGGTGACTGTACACAGGCTAGTCTCAGACGGATAATCCGTGTCTAGCTCTAGTGTGAAAACGGCCAATAACAATATTCCCGCGTCCAGTGTTTTTAATGATAGTGAAGGACTGTACGGAACGACTGTCTGCCGTTGCCTTGTCCGTAGGCCTTATTATTTCGCGCGGCTAATGCGTTTCGGGTCACCTGGTCCGAGCGAGTTCGCCACCGAAATGCCTTGACCGAGACTGCGTGGGAAGACGCCGTACAGGGACTAGGCATGGCATGGCAATGTCTACCGCAGAGTCAGAGAAAAACAGGGAAATGTTGTTTATCGGCAACGTGTTTTACAAACAGTGAGATCTCTGCGTGATGTTTCACCAGTGTTTCGAGGGCACGACCTTCTGAAAATCGCAAATATTAATCGCTAGCAAGAAGCCACACTTTCGCTATGGAAAAAAAATTAGTTCCCCGAGAGAACGGCGGAAATGGAAATGGGTGTTGGTCAACACCTAAAAGGCGCTTTACCTAACGTGCGTACGGAGTCACAATAGCCGGGAAATAAAAAACGTAACCATAAGTGAGTTTAGTACCTTCCTTAAAAGTAGCAAATCTAGGGAACAATTTCTTTTACGGTTAACTCTTTTTTACCCTTTTTACGACTAACGGTTAAAATTTTTCAATTTTTACGGCTATCGACTAAACTTTTGGCCGGTTTACGCCTATCGGTTAACCCCATTGAGACCCTCATAGTAGTGTGCTGTGCAGGGACCTTGACGCACGCGGTATGGGCTGGGGCGAGAGCAGCTCCCTTTCACTCTTCACGCGCGTTTTATGTGGTTTCGCTTGTAATGATCCATGAGTTGTTTTTGCGGCAACCCTGATATCACAAGCTGTTGGAAATCTAGAGAAAAATTACTCGGAGAAAAGTTAGTGTACAGGACATATTGCCTTGTGTTTTTAAAAGGACACAATTACATGTAACAAGCGTGGGTCAATTACTTGCGCTGTAGATTATTCCGACGGGGACGAAATTCAACAACTTCCCCGCTTTCATTCTTAGGGAAGTAGGAAAGAGCGTTTCTTCTCTGCTCCATTGTTCACCTTTTCTGCCAGGTGCTTCGTCTTCCGGCGGCATCCGGTTATTTGTTATGAAAGTGTGTGGTGACGCGTGGGAAATAACGTCATTCTATTTATTGCGGAATGGTATTCAGGTCAATCAGGAACGCAGCCAACAAAAATTAAGGGTATTGCAAACAATCATAGTTTTACAGCAAACCTGCGAATAGTGCTTACATTCACTGGACTGTGTTTCGTACTGCGAAAAGAAAGCTCTAGCGACAATCGACCATTTTTTGTCGTGCACGATTGGATTGGTGCATCAAAATTATCACTTCCCTTTTCCACAGGGTGTGCAGCAGTGTGACACAATGATTAAAAACGGAAACGCCTTTTCGATGCTATCTTTGGCCTCGATAGGGAACCCTTCAACCTTGAGCACACAGGCACGTAGGCACATTGTGGCCTTTTATAACCTCTATAATCATTTGACGAATGATCAGTCAGACGGAAACTAAACAGTTCAACTTCCAGTTACACTCTCCTTTTAGCTTCCTATGGACGTCACTCCCGTTTACAACGATTCGCACATTTGAGTCTCTTTTGATATACCTCATGATATACCTGGTCTGCATTATAAATTGCGTTAGCAAGCTGCATGTTAATTCAGTGTCTTTTCCTCCCATAGAGGGATACAAGAGTAATATAACTGTTACAGCGGTATCGAGGAGTGAGAGCCAGCCATTCTCGCGCTTCAGTAAATAAGTTTGATAAATAGACACTTGGAGTAATTCTTTAAAAGGAAAAGGATTCTTCCTTCGATTTTAATCACTAAACTATGAAACGTACAAGAGGGAGACGAGATATCATCTAGCTTCCTCTGGATAATCTTTAACCACTGCAATACTATTCAATTCATTTATATAAGTTGCGAATAGAGCCGTCTTTTCTCGCTCCTAGCCTCTAGGGACGAAACTTACCTAACGGCAGCGAACAAGGAGAGACGGCTGTATTCGAAGACTACGTAGTTCATTCAAGAAGCTATACTCGCTTGAATGAGAATGTCAGAAGAGCAATAGGTTTAATCAGCAAACCATTAACTCTTCAGGTACATCACGCCTTTGGGTACACTTCTTCGCCATCACTGCACGACTGCAACAGGTTCAGTCTAAGGCGGGTAGAATCATTGTCTTGGAACATAGGTATTGGTTGATTTTGTGAACTACTTCAGCGTAACAGTTATAATGCCGAGTGGTACTAAATAGAAGGCAATCACGTGTCTTTTGACTGTCCTATAGCGAAGCTGAAGTTTTCTTTTTTTCAAGCTAGTTATGTTGTCGATTATAGCGATTATTCTATCGATCTGAGGCATTGTTATCCTTGCTGTGTCATGTTGATGTCATTGCCTACGCGTATTATTCAATATTTGTAAGTTGAATGCAGTTGATGATAGATCCAATCCCTCGCTCTGATTGGGGGATATTTGTTAGATCCATCCAGACACGTGACCATCGTGTCATCATCTGGGTCATGAAACAAAACCAACGATCGGCGAGGAACTCTGCGCTTGATTTCCTCCTCAGGAATCAGAACTCGATGAACCTGTTTTTTGGAAGAAAAAAAATCGTTAAAATGCACTAATAATTCACAAAATAAAAGAAACAGAAGCTTAGAAGTTAACTTTCAATGAGTGTCTTCAGATCTTTCTAAAGATCTGAAGAATTTTCTCCGACTTTTTCTGAAACTCAAATCTGTTCCGGTTATTTTAATAATTAAATGACCGAACAAAATACTACTGGCATAAGGGGATATTCAGATTATTAAAGCTACATAGTGGGATAAGTTAGGTACTCAAATTTACTTTTATAACGTGTATATTAACCAGTCATGGCTTGTGACATATGTTTTGATCGAGGGATCAAGGTTAGTTTTATTGTTTAAACTCACCACAGACTTGTATCGATCTGATGTCCATCTTTGCATCAGGTCATCAATATTGACCAACACTGCTCCTTTCATGGGCTTGGCGGGTACAAACTGTCCATCAACATTGGTCACCTGAATCAAACGTTCGTTGCATGTTATTAGTCTATATTGGCCTAAAAAAAGAGGCAGCAATATTGAAGTAACGCTTTGATCCGGACACAAGAAGTGTTAAATAAATGTAAAGACACTACCAGAAATACGTTTCTCAATTGATGTCTTACCTCCAGTCCACCAACATCATCTTGAATCAGCAATGTAATACCACCATAATCCTTGTGTTCCCCACAGCGAATCTGACCCGGCTTGATTTTACTAAGGTCTGATATCATTGGGTAATAGTTGTACCTTAACTGAGAACCACCTTCGGAGGTGCCCGTCTTTTGCCAAGCAAAGGAAAACGTGTCTGGATCCTGGACAGAGCAAAATTAAAAGAAAAGAAGGTTTTGCACCTTTTAAACTGTGTATACGAAGAAAAATAACATTGCATTCAGGAAAAACAAAGAGCTGTCCGAAGTAACCGCCAATCACAAACAAGCAAACTTTTAAGAATGAACCAATAACAATTCGCAGAAAATTTGTGTAGCAGGCCATTATTATGAGCGCGAGGAAATTGTACTTTTTTTCTAACCAGTCCCAGGAAATTTCGGTTGTGCTCATGGTTGGCTGAGAAAAAGGCGTGAGTTCCCGCCTCATACAATCATTTTATAGCTGCAAAACACATGCAGCTGTGAAATTACTTTCGACTCTCAGTTGAAAACCAGTCTAATGAGCAAACTAATACACCCTATGGGGTAAACGGGAAGAGACGGATTTGATAGCTCTGCTGGTAAGTGGGGGGGGGGGGGGGGGGAGGGGGAGGTCCTCTGGGGATGACCGAATGGCACCAAAAATCAAAACCCCCACAATTCCTAGGGCTTCAACAAAACCACAAAAAATGCCATGCCGAATTTCTGAGCCTTAAAAATCTCCAGAGAGAAAACGAGTTTTGTTGAACTTTAACACCAGAACTTTGCGGGCACTATCGCGAATCTTCAGATTATTCTGAATAGCCAAAAAAATCCCTACTTAAATCTAGTCATTCAAAAAAATACTTGCCAAATCTTCCTACCACAAAAAATCCTGAAATCGAAGATTTCAAACCCCCAAAAATCCTTCGATCATCCCTGTCACTTGAAATCTGAAGTACTCCCCCTTGAATTAAATTCTGACTTTTATTATAAAGATTTTCGCAGAGTTTATCACTTCACAGCACTCTCAACATAGTAAAATTTACATCTCATTTCACACCATAAAACCACATGGAAACGGTAGCTAAACGTTTGACGGGTTTCAAACTTTGCAACAACTTCAAACAACACGCAACAAACAGGGTGTGCAAACGCTATTGGTAACATCCAACATTGGTGGGGGTAGTTGGCCAACAATGTTGCGTCCGTTTGCACGGGGCTTAAGAGTGTCACGTGGCTTAAACACTATTTATAAGATTGTTTCCCTTCTTACTTAGAGTAATGGAATTACATTTCAGTGCTTAAATCCTATCGTGCAGGAAAGAACAAAAATATACAATAAAATCGATCGTACCAGATCAAGGCCAATGGCTATGACAGACAGCATTCAAAATGGTTCGAACAGTGCTTTGAAAGTTTGGCACTTCCTCGTTCGGCCAGGTCTGTGAAGTGACAATTGATTACACATTAGATAAATATTCTCCACGGCAGATCAGAGCCAGATAGAACTGATTGACAATTCCTGCCAAATTTCATTTCGGTATTTTTCACTTCATGCCGAGGTAACTTTTGACTAAAATGACATTTGAGGCAAAATTGGTGGCTTCTGCCACCATATTTGTAAGCGTTTCAAAACCTAATCTTGTGGGTACAAAATCCGATATGTAATCATTCGAAAATCAAACCCCGCTTTACTAGCAATTTCATATGATGCCATTGTTTTAGTTGCAAAACGAAATTCGCCGCCGTTCTGATTAACTTCAGGAGAAAGTTCCGCCAGAAAATCGAACCACACAACTATCGATATGTTTTCAGCAAAAAGCAGAGGACCTGTTCCAGTCGAGTGTTCCTAAACGATTTCTCACAGAATTTCCAAGGTGCTGTTGTAAATGTTATTGGGAAATAAAATTGCAACAACCACTTACAAAGTTTTCATCTTCTAGGACGCTGAAGTCAAATGATTCTTTGAGGTCTCCAGGTCTTTTTAAATTGGTGCTGCAATTTGACACAAAGTTTCGGTGACGTCATATTAATTAACGTCGTGCACTCTACTTAAAAACTTCCTTACAGTAAATGCACTTTAATTAAAAAAGCAAATGTAAAAAGGTGCCTATAATATTTTATTATTTGTTGGTTCTCTCCCTTGCTCTGAGAGGATTTTTTCCGAGTATTGACCAGTTTTCCCATCTCAAAAAAACAAAACTTCCAAATTCCAGTTCAATCTAGAACGCATGGAAACGTTTATCGACTAGTTCTTAAAAACGTCTAAACGAGTTTCGTGAGTATAATCTCTCATCGTGCTCGGCTTTTAATTAGTAATATCTAAAATGGATATTTAATGAGTGCAATCGAGCATCTTCAGATTTATGGACACCTTCCTGATTTCGAGTTGTTAGCTAGTTCTATTGGTCTAGTCTCGAAAGAGAATCCACACAATTCAGTCTTACCTTTATCACTGTATCATCGGACACTTTAAAAAAATGCAGACAGTGAGGTCCGTCCCTTTTGGATTCCTTATTGCATAGTAAAAAGTTGAAACAATTTTCTTCCGTACAGGTATATAATGAAGTAAGTATACCTTTCCCTTTCAAGCTCATCCCAGCCATTCTTTGTCGTTCCAGTTTTCTTTGTATATTTTCTCTTTACATCAATGTTCAAGTTAAAAAACTTGTCATAAGTCTCGAAAGTGGTGTCAATCTGTAAGATGAAAGGATCATTAACAAAGTAAAACAAGTAAGTAATATAACTGAGACCAACCAACACATCATTATTTAAGTGGAATGGTTATGAAACACGTTAGACTCCTTTGTGTTTACATGGAGGTGGGGGACCCCAGGTAGGTGAGGTAATCCGCTTAGGTGGGGTAACCCGCCTGTCCATATAATCTCTCATTTTAATTTGATCACGTTTACATGATAGATGAGGTGACCTGCCACATGTTACCTCACCTTCCTGGGGTCCCCCACCTCCGTGTAAACAGGCCAAGAGAGGATAAAGGGGACAGAGAAGGCATCCTCCATACACACCCTATTCCATAGGTAATTCGTCTCGAGTTATTTTTAAGACCACAGATCCCAAGGTGGATTAGACAACAGCCAATCACATAGCGCGAATGTGTTCCGCATGGATGTCCCACGCTCAGAGCCACACGTCCTTCACGAATTGACGCTGAAAAAATGGTGGAAGACGCGGAGAGCGATATTGCTATTCGTTTTGTCGACGAAAACGACTAAAGAGTGATTTCTACTAAAGCGGTGTCAGCGAAATGGAAATTAAAAAAGAATCGCCCTTCCTCTCTTGTATAGAACTAACAGTACAGCAGGGAAATCCTTAACACACTGAATATTCTATCCGGATTATTATAATTTACAGTTTGAAGAGAGCAATTTCTGGTTTGATATTTAATTTTTTTATTAGTCTTTTACTATTCAACAAAAATAACACGTGGCGTCCTACTTGCTTTATTGTACAAACGACCGGTTTCAATAGACCGGCGAAATTTTTCATTTTATTAAAGCACTGAGGTTACGGCAACTTCGAGTTAAACTGATTTCACGGGTTGTGAAAGAGTCCAGCGATTCCCTTTTCCCGGGTGAGCGCCGACTCATTTCGCTTCAATATTCAGATATGCTCTCGATCTCTTTACGCTTTCCTTGCCTATTTGCACGGCGTTTAGTCATTCGAAACCTCCACGAAACATCCACGGAGCGCGTTAGGTAACTTTATCCCGATTCTAAAAATAACTCGAGACGAATTACCTATGGAATAAGGTGTGTATGAGGGATGCCTTCTCTGTCCCCTTTATCCTCTCTTGCAGGCCCTTAGACCTGACCGTGCACAACGTTTAATAGCATTCCTATCATTTTGAAGTTACTGATCACAAAAAGAAACATCCCATTAATGTATTCAGTCACAAATTGTGAAAAAACAACACAAAAATTTAAACAAAAACAAATTAAGGCTATTTTGTGTACGGTCAGGGAGCTTCCAACATAAACCACAGCACCGTTGTTTTCAACTTTGATGTTTGCCGGCTTTCATAACCAGTCTCCGCTACTTTGCTTGTAACTGACATTTTCTTTCTGAATTTTTAACTTCATTACGTGACCATCTCTTGAGGGAACGTTTACACGGCACAGGACTGCTTGTTCCTTTGTTATTGTCAGATACTAGAGAAAAGTTTTTTCTCCAATCAAATTAATCCGACGGGCAAACATTCATCATTTCGAAGACGAATAGGCCTATTTCATAATGTTTATTGTTTTATTGATTGAATATAAATGAGCCTTTCTGGTTTCGTTTGAAAGTAATAATTCTTTTATATTTTGCACATTCTAACGAGGTCACTAGGCTATAATCATACATATAACAGTGGCTCTGTCACGGTTGTCTGGTTCATTTTGTTCAATAAGGCCAATTAAGCGTCCTTATCACCCTATGGAACTTTAAATCAAAAGAAATAACTACTAGCCTGGTGAATAGCAAAATCACAGCTTCCCTTCAAACAAATATGTCTCCCAAGCATTTTATCAAACGTTTCAAACAACAAAAATAACTTGTGAAACACTGTTATTGGAATAAAGCATGTAATCAGTGCAGTGCGTATCAATTACTCATCATTGACCTTCTTCGAGTTTGAAAACTCGGTCCGCTAATTGTATTTGCTGCGTTCTTTATACTTTGTTTTCATGTTTTTATCAGCTATTCTTATGTTTCACACGGTTTATAGTGGCGGTTTCCACTCTAAAAGGGAATTGAATTTGTCTAGTCAGCTCTCTCGGGAGACAATATAGCGAGATTTAGTCTTTTGTAAAGACACTACGTATGTCAAACAATACAAAATTGAAAAGGATGACTGAAATTTTTGTGGCACGTTTATTATTTTAATATGAGAAAAAATTGTGTTTGGGATGAATTTAAAGTTATATTTAGGGTGAAACATTACTCTATATGTTTTACAAAAATAAGTTGACGCTTCCTTTGCTGTTTTCAGTTCTCTCAGAATATTTCTGATCGACCTCTAACCTCTCCTAATTTGAGAAAGTAGTTTTCAGTATAACATATTTGTTATCTTTTCTGGAAATTTCGCTCAGTGAGTTACGTTGGCCGCCTGTGGTATTTGCTACTGTGCACATGGTAAAGTTGTTTTAAGCATTCTTACCTATTATTTTAGTTAAGTTATCTTACTCTTTGACTGTTCTAGTAGTTTTAACCTGAAAGGTTAATATAATTATGTATTTTCTCTTGACTTGAATTCGGTGGAAGACACGTCCGTCTCATTTTGGTACATCTCTGCGGCAACACTTCTTTTCTTACGAAATTTTTCATCAACGTTTTCTGAAGATAACCAAGCCTTGTCTGTATTGCTCGGTTTGATAGTTTTGACCTAAACAACCTTTCGTCTGTGCTTTCAAGAAAATGGCTACCTTAACCTACTTTTAACCCTTTTTGTTGTATTTTCTTGAATTTTCAAAGGAATTTTTGGCAGTACATAGTTTTTGCTTTGTATAGGTAATAGCATGATTGGTGGTGATATTTGGCATAAATACCAAGAGTGATATTTCGAAATCGTTATACGTAATTTCACGAGCCGTTAGGCGAGTGAAATTTGAGACAATTCTGATATATACTACTACCCGCAAATGTTTTGTAATTTTCGCATGTAGGTATTTCAAATTAAGCTGAAATACCACTGCTCTAAGCCAATCAAATTGCAGAAATTTCTCATGTACTAGTATTCTATTAGAAATATTGTGATTGCACTGAAGGAGGTGACTCTACAGGTGCTTTTAAATAAACATTTTTGTTCAAATTTCTGCTCTGGACTACGTACTGTATTTTTAGTTTATATCCCTTCTGAATATCCCGGTGGCGTCCATATTTAATTTATGGAAAAGTTTAGCTAATCATATTCGATGAGGAAGCTTATAACTACTAGACATAATTTTCAAACTGTAATTTTAGTACTCTTCTCACTGTTCTTGTAAGAAATCTATTTAGAACCCGGCTCTTTGTAATTTTTATATTGCTCTCCTTGTTTTATATTGACTGGACAAGCCATGCCTTATAAGCCTTTTAAATTTCACCTTAAAAGGTGAAATTTAAGAAAGAAAAATCGTTTTGACAAAGTCATTAAATCGAAGGTTCCATGCTAAAGAGTCTATTCTAGCCAATCACAGAAGACTTGCCTAAGCATTCATTTGTCATGAGTTAAACAGGTGGGTTTTCTGGTCAATATAGAAGGGAGTTGCCTCAGCCGGCATTTTATTAGACTGAACTGTAATCAGCAAACGGTGAAGTTATGCAATTAATGAAGTTGTGTAAGAGACGCCTCAATTCATTTGTTGTATAAAAGAACGAGCTAGTCTCTCCGAAAAGTTAAACGTTTCTTCGACAAAAGTGGTGGACGAAAACCGGGCTGTTTACCGCCTTATTTTACCTCTAGGCGTTGCCTCATACTGTTCCTTCTGTCAAATTAACACCCGTTCACATAGCCTTGAAAAGAAAACCTTAGGTAATCAGAGCTACACCGAATTTTGTTCCTGTCCGCACCGTGAGCAAACGACCACAACAAATTTAATTATGAGTGACCATCAAAAGAAATAATTCCAACCAATGTTCCAAGAATTCTACCAAACTTTAACCAAGGATCTCGCTAAATAGTCGCATATACATGTTACAAAGATTGTAGTTAGATTTGATTCAGACTGGCCTTGATAAAAAATCTAGCGCTAGAGGTATATGAAACCTGATGTTCTCGACGGCAACCCTGCTGTGGACGCTTTTTAAGAGCGAATGTCTGTAAAAATCGAGCAAAATCGAAATTTCGCGGCCACAGTCAAAAAATCATTTTCGCTCATATCTTGTCCATAGATAGACATAAGTAAGTAACTAAACGTGGTGTAGTTTGTTTTTCAAAAGGCCGCTTGGATTTGGAGAAAATCGACAAAATCAATTTTCGTGGTCGGCGACTTGAAAACAACCAAAATTTGAGGCAAAATGAGGCGGTCTCAAAACTTCGCTCGCACGCACATAGGAAGAAAGCGGGGTAAAAGATTTCCCAATAAATCAATTTATAAAGGGTTCTTCTTCTGGTCTGGTGATGAATTCTTATCTTAACGATAATCTGGAAGATAAACAATGTTATTTTAGTTTGGGTTCTTTTTCGACTAAACGAAATTTAATTTAGGCTGAAAGTTGCGTTTTATATTTTAGGCATGTGCTACACCTTGGTTTTGCCTGAAACTCAAGCAATTTTTTATTTAAACATTGTGCTAAAACATATGTAAGAATTGGCCTGGGTAATTAAATTTGTACTTCACACGAACCTTCCGAAGTTGAATAAATTTTGCTTCAAATATGAGACTTTTCAAGAAAGTCGGTTGGTTGTTGCTCGACAAGTCACGATGGCTGGGCTCTCCAAACGAAACTTAACTCACAATCGCACTTGCATTAAAGACATTTGTACTGAAACGATAATTTTTGTTACCTCAAATGCGTTTTCCCCGTTCTTGTCAACTGGAATTGCGCCTTGTCCCATGCTAATCAACCGAAGATCCAAAAACTCGAGGAAACGTGGTGCGTGAAAATAACCTCAAACACAACATGCGCTAGCTATCTTTTCCGCAGTCACACTTTTACATCCATTGCCATTTAAAAATTCTAGGTCTCACAAAAACTCCAATTTGGACAGTGAAACTTTCGGGCTGCCGATACCTCTTTGGTCATAAAAGTCTGGTCAAAAGTGTTGCGTGACAGTTTTCACAGGCTTCCCAATCTAACCATTTGAGCGACGCCTTTTTTTAATGTTCTTGCCAGAACTAGCATATTATGCTACTAACAATCCAAATCATGTTTTTTTTTTCTTTTTTTCCTAAGTTTTCTTAAAGTGTGCTTCCATACAATACTAAATAAGTCCAAAAACATCGTTTTTCATGTCAACTTTCCCCCGTGTTGCCTTGTATGTGCCTTTGATTGACTTCAGGCCTCAACCTCTAGCTATTTCACCGCGTTATTACCTATCAGGCGGCTGTCTTTCCTCTCATATATGCAAGTTCCATTTTTTTGGATAACAGTTTCCGTAAACATTCTGCAATGATCTTTTAGTATATATGTTTTTTCTAATCTGAACATGGTTATTCGATCGTCAAACTCTTGTTTCAGTCTGTTTATATACAGAGGAACCCCGCCTTGCGACCACCCCGTTTATACGATCACCTCTTGCCTCAGCTCACCTCCCATAGTCTTTCACCCAGACGTGAAAATCTCCGAGTCATTTTATTATTTTGAAGACCCCTTTAATGCGACCACCTCGGTATCACGACCAGGATTTTATGGCCCAACGCTGGTCGCATCAACGGGGTTCCACTGTATTAAAATTAATAATAATAATAATAATAATAATAATAATAATAATAATAATAATAATAATAATAATAATAATAATAATAATAAATAATTGAAATTAATGTAAAGAATTAAAATTTAGGCCCCGCTTATCTGAAGAAAATTTGTCCCAAGCAGAAGGGTCATCCGCCTATCCCAGCTTCCCTTAATAGGGAGAGGGCATGATCTCAGCCTAAGCTTCCCAGGAAGCTGGAAGGGTGACCCACTTTGTCCAGTCACCCTTTTGTAATGGTAGGGTCAGCCTCCTAGCCGGGCCAACATTTCTCCGTAGGCACTTTACGCGCTTTCCATTGAACAAAAATTCCCGTTTGAAATTTCGGAAAAACCACGTGCCCAGTGGAAGGTACATTCCAGTTGCAAAGACCAAACCAAAGCCACCGCGAGTTTGGTTATCGTGCTTGTAAGCAGGATACAGATCATTGGTCGTAGGGAAAATAATTTTGTCAAATGGAAGGAGACATTTCGGTCCGACCGTCTAGATCAAATCCGATCCGTATCGGTAAAGGCTCGCATAGCCAAGGCAAGACTATTAGAGCATGCGCGAAGGCCGGTTGGGTCAATGTTTTTTTTTCCTCTCGGCTAGGAGGGTGACTCTCCTACACGAGACAGGTTTCCTTCGTATAAAGGGAATTAAAACTTTCGGATACAAAACTTGTAATAGAGAAGGAATCAGAAAAAACTTCAAAATTCTCAAAAAAAATTATATTGAAGCCCTTGTAATTTCGATCGAAAAGACCACTCAAGTTGCCCTGTGGATGACCGAACAGTTGTTATAATTATATGGCGCCGCAAAGAACTTAGTGATTTAGATAGCCTAGAAGGGTTTTCAATGTATTTAGGAGGAAACTGTCTTTGGGTGCCCCTGTCAACTATCGCCTAACGCTACCACTACTTTCTTTACCCACATAGTTTTTTTTTCAGTTTTACTCTCGGTCATTTGCCATTTTCTGAGTGTGCTCTTTGGTACCGATCTTGAGACTGAAACTTGGTGGCTCGTCAGAAATTCATGATCAGAACTCTTGAAAAGAAAGTCTCCGACCATAACTTCCTCTGGCAGTCATCAATGAAACGGAGATATTCAGGATGCATCCGCTTCTGGGCCCGTTCAATTCTCGAAAGTCCCGATAATTAACGGGCCCCTAAAGCTGTTGTTGTTTACATGCAAGATAGAAATTTCAATAGTTTTGCATCTAACATGATAAAACTATCAGTTAATGAAAAAATGAAGTATTTTGCTAGCCAGGACCCGCGCTCCTCTTATTCCTTTTATTTCGAATATTTGAATATTTGATTTCGGGCCCGAAAAGCTATAGGGACTTTGGACAAACGGGCGCCAGGGACCCGTTTCTCGAAAGTCCCGATAATCAACGGGCCCGGTAAGCTGTCTCCGTTTACATCAAAGATCGAGGTTTTAATAGTTTTGCATCTAACATGATAAAACTATCACTTACTGTGAAACAAAATGGAGTAGTTTGCTAGCCAGGAGCAGCGCTCTTATTCTTTATATTTCGATTTGAATATTTGATTTCGGGCCCGAAAAGTTACCGGGACTTTCGAGAAACGGGAAACCTGGTCCGTTGCCAAAGGCCGCAAGACGGAATTTACTGGAAAAGTAAACTTAATGCTTTTGCCTTAACAGTGTCCTTTTATCGTGAATTTGAAGACGTCAGGCCTAACCCATTGGTAAACACGTTTCATTCCAGCTTTCTAACTTGCTGTATCTGCGGTATATCTTCTTAGTGTCAGATTTTAAAGCTTGTTTGAGTAGCCGAGCATGCTGTAAGGAGGAAATTGTCTGATATACTTTGACATATCTTTTGGTAAAGGAATGAGAGACGAACAGGTCAGCGTTCTAGACCCCAGGTTTCTTTCATTGTATATATTCAATACTAAAAAACTGAAACTCATGCCTTAAGTCTTCACACTCAAGGAGAGGTTTGTAGACTTGAAAATAGCGCTACGTCATCTACCACTCCACAAGGCCGCCCTGCCTGGGTAGCATTTCCCCAATTACTTTGCAATATTTTCTTAGTTGCGTGTGCTAATGTAAGTTTTACATGCTGGTTAGCCTGTGCAAGCATTTGAAAAGGGGGAGACAGTGTTTAGAGCGAATTTCTTACCTAACATCCTTGAGCAAGAGTTACAGCGTAACCCTTTCGACGGATTCTTCTATCCCCTTAAAGGTCTTTCCATCGGAGTCTTACTAGGTAGTACCCAAGTAAGATTCAGAGCCACCCTTCCCCAAAATATACATATGAAATAACGTGATTTTTTTATTGATTCTTCACTCAAAACAAGAAACGCTTCCGAGATCATTTATCCAGGTTGTCCAAAGTTTAAAACCTACTCAGTGTTCGTGTGTACTGGTAGGGTGTATGATTTTGATGTTTTCCAAATTCCTTAATAGTCATTGCTTTTATCACACACGCAGGTGTCCGAAAAACTGACCACCACTTTACACTTTTAAATCAAGTACTGTTGGCAGCCAGACTATGCAACCTTTCAGTTGTTGTATAATTGAACAAATAACTTTGGAAACATCAAAGAAATGTATAAACAATTTTGTTTTCTGTTCGAAGGATGGTGATCGTTGTCACGCAACACCACTCCTTGTCTTCTCACGCTTCCTCCCTGTATGTTGTAACTGATTCTATTAAATGGTAAGAACATCTTTCAAATCGCCGAAAATGTCTTAAAAACATATTTTTCTCGTGAAATATTTTGTTCAACCACCTGAAGAATTTAGATCATAACGCTCATTCGGTTTGAGTGACATTTTAATAACCTGGCCCATCTCCAATGACCTCTCGTTAGAGGTCAAATTACAAAATGCCTTAGCACCAGCAGAATTTTGGAGCTCGAGAGTAGAAAAAGTAAAACAAGTGCCCAAAACTATAAAGGTAAGTTAATTTCTATTGCATGTTAGCAAATTAACTATCGTACTATAGAGATACATCAGGATTCTTCTGAAGAAATGCCAATGATCCCTTTCGGCAACAGCAAGCCGTTGGTGAATTATGCAAATGTGTCATATTTCACTCAAAATTTGTTCAAGTTCAGAAGGTTCGTCTGAAGTGCAAATTAAATTACCCAAGCCAGTTCTTACATATGTTTTAGTACAATGTTTAACTAACTTATAGCTTGAGTTTCAGGAAAAACCAAGATGTAGCACATGCCTAAAAATTAAATCGCGACTTTAGGTCTAAATTTAAACTTCGTTGAGTTGAAAAAGAACCAAAACTAAAATAAAATTGCTTACCTTCCACATTATCGTTAAGATAAGGATTAACCGCCATACTAGGGCTAAAACCCTTTATAAATTGATTTATCGGGGAATATGTTACCACGCTTTCTTCCTTTTTGCGTGCGAGTGAAGTTTTGAGACCGCCTCATTTTGCCGCAAATTTTGGTTGTTGTCAAGTCGCCGACCACGAAAATTGATTTTGTCGATTTTCTCCAAATCCAAGCGGCCTTTTGAAAAACAAAGTACACTACGTTTAGTTACTTACTAATAAGTATGTATGGACAAGATATGAGCGAAATTTAATTTTTGATCGTGGCCGCCGGTTGCTCGATTTTTACAGACATTCGCTCTTAAGTACTGTTGTAAAGGAACGAGCTAGTTTCCCCGAAAAGTTAAAAGTTTCGTTCAACAGGTATAGCTTCGGTCCACTCTACAGTTCTTACAACAGGGGCACCCAACGACAATTTTCGGAAAATTATCTGTTCGGAAGACGAATTGAGGTCTAGAATTTTCGGATCATTTTCTGATAAATTTCTTGTTTGCCTGCCTCTCCTAGGATTTTCGGACTTCAAAAAAATCGTATAATTGCCCATTTTTAACGGATTTTTACCCTAAAAAGGTCACCTAGAATTTTCGGGAGCCTTTTTTCTGGCTGAAATTTTCGAAAAGGTAAATGTTGATCCCTATAATTTTCGGATCGCTATACTTTCAGCTAGGAAATCCGAACAGACGAAAAATTTTTAGGGGATAAAAATAAGCCCTTATCTACCGTTTAAATACTAAAGTACGTTCAACAATGCTATGTTTATGTGGTTTTGAACTATATTCTCGTTGGGTGCCCCTGTTACAACAGGTCATAAGAACAGGATAAACTTGCCGTCTCTTGTGGGATTCCATGGTTTGTAATATAGACGAATCCAATTGTGCTGAAAGCTTGGTACACTTGTTTAGCAAGGTCTTTAACAGCTTGGCTGCTTTGTTCGGGATCTTTGACGTCTAGACTCATTGCGCTGAAGTCTACCACTGGAATTGGACATGATGGATTGGGCGCCATGATAAAACTCTTCACAGGGTTGACAAAAGCAGAACCTATAAATTAGTAAAAATAAATAGGACAATGATAATTATAATAATGATAAACTAAACTTTAGGTTTGCCGTGAGAACTGAAGTCACTTTCATGGCACAGTTTTCGAGAGCATACGTGTGCAGAACGTGTGCTTAAGACAAAAAGTGTCAAGACGTCCGTCATAGAACATATACTTTTAAAACACTTTGTATTTGCTTCTTTGCAATTTATCTTTTGCCTTTTGTATAAAGTAAAGAGTGTTGACGTCAACTGAAGCAAACTGAATTTGCCGGAAATTAAGGTATCGGTTGTGACTTTCAAATCAGGGCGATATTGCAAAGATTTCCGTGACACACTAAGCAATCTTTCTTATGCTCTGATCAGTATCACCCGCCCATACCTGAGTTGGATGGAGGCAAATGCGGTGATACAACTGACACCCAAAAATCTCAAATGAGGCTGGCTTCGGGCACAGGTGAACCAGGCTCGTCACGTACGCGACCTGAATTAATCTGCTGCGAAGCCAGGATAATGCAGAAATATCAGAGTGTCATAAATGGCTGCAAAAACAGCGATTTCGGGTGTATAACCCTTCGTCTGTGAAAACCGTTAAACTAACCATTAAACTTGACCTATGATTCAGATATCGACAGACACATGAGACTAAGGTGGTTACGAACTTCACATTATATGCGACGAATTGTCAAAAATTATGCAATGGTCACTCTTTGGATCGAGGATGATATATCCCCTGGACCGAGGATGATATATCACGAAACAATAATCTAAACACCGACATGGAAAGGTTTCCATGCGTACAGTTCTGTAGTCCTTCTACTCATTAGGTTTGATCCTTGTCCTGGCTAGGCCTTAGACCTATTGACTATTTTAAAAAGCACAGACTATATACGGTGCAGTTACCTAAACTGTTCAGATTTATCTTTACATGGGAGCTCAAAACTTTTGCGATCGGTGGACCTCGCCGCCTCAATCGGTAAAAATTGTCATCGATTCGTTTGTACATATCAAAATTGATCCGCCAAGAAGCAAGTTTTACCGAGAATAGACAAGATTTTTTGTATAAAAGTATACATCTAAATCCCTATTACTTCTAGACATGCAATACTCCAAGTATAGAGCAATGCGTATTAGGAGTTTGATAGTATTGTATATGATAGTATTACAAGGGCTTCTGATAGGTCGCGGAAAAAAAAAAAACACACACCAAAAAAAAAAAAAAAGGTTTAGGTTAATAGGTTGAACTGTACAGATATTCTTGACCTACCTTTCTATCGATCTTGATACACAAAACAACGTTAGAAAACAACAAGCAAAAGCAAACGTTTGCGTGTTCCTGATAATCATATGCATGCATGGTATGTTCTTATTGGGCAAAAGAATGACACGTGCCAATAAACAGAAAAGCCAAAGGTCACGCAACTGAAAAACGAACGAGTTTCATATGTGTGCAAGTATCTATCATAAATGCATGTTCCTGACAGCCTAGTTGATTTCATTTCATTCTTTTCGGTATTGTAATAGGATGACCATAGCATGGGATCAATTTCTTTAAGAATTTGTCCTTCTCAAAACTCCTCTCTGACCTTAAACCGTTTCCTCCACACGCATTCGCACACTCAATACTAGCTTCGGACCCATTAATTTCAACGCAATAATTTACTAATAAAGCAATGCAAAAATAACAAATCGTTCGAAAGGTATTAAACGTCGCCCGTTTTGCACATTTTCTCGATATTACAATACCATAAAATTCCGAAAATAAGTCCCTCCATGTATAAGCCCCTCCAAATATAAGCCCTCCAAACCGGTAACGCAAAAAAACCCTCCGTTAAATCGCCCCTCCAAATATACGCTCCCCAGGGGCTTGTACTTGGAAAATTGCCCTCAAATACAAAGTAAAACAAAGCAAAAACGGCAAATTTACTTCCAACTTTAAGGCTAGCCCAATCCATTTTGAAACGCAAATTTCCCTCCGTAGATAAGCCCCTCCGAATATAAGCCCCTCCAAAAATAAGCCCGTCAAAAAGGGCCTTTGAAAAATATAAGCCCCGGGGCTTATTTTTGGAATTTTACGGTACTTACTTACTTACTCCAGGGGGCCTAGAAACTAGCCATTCTTCAATTATTCGTTCCAGATTCCTCTCGTCCATCTAGTAAAGACAAAATGGCGGCCACAGATATTCCTATTGTGGACTTCAGTGCAATGAGCCTAGATAACAAAGATCCTCTGTCGGAAAACGGCCAGGCTATCAGGATAGTAGCCAATGAAGTTTACAGAGCTTTTAGCACAACTGGATTTGTTTATCTCAAAAATCATGGGATTCCAAAAGAGACGGTAAGTACTTAACTATTATGCCGTGAATTGAGCAAACTTCGAAACTAATTCGAACTTTAGGGCCCTTTATAGAAAATAGGCGACTTTTCTAACAGTGTTGTGTAAATAAATGTGTTGTACACTTATTTTCGAGGGTTAAACCTCCAATGCCTGCTTAGTGGCTACAGAGGCAGCTTTCTAATTTTTATATTAGTCTTTACAAGCTTAATTGCGCAACGTGAAGTTTTTAATTAGGAGCAATAATTAACCTCCCAAGTTTCAGCATTAACTACTTTCCATTTACATTCACCACAGCTGTATTAGATGAAAATGAAAATTCTGTTATGATCAGCATTGTACGGCGCAATCCATTCAACCAAAATTTCCGGAAATTTGGGTCCAAAACTCAGTGGATCGGTTCGGTCCAACCGGAAAAGTTTCCAAAAAACTGGTCCAACTTTCCCATTCGGACCGGTCTGATGTTTGGTTGAATGGATCATGCCCATAGTTACAGGAGTTGTCATGACAACATGATGGCATTATTACTTAATATTGTACTGGCGGTCATTTTCCCACATTTGGAGGTCTTTTTCCAAAAAATTGTTTATGGGAGCTTGTACCCACAATAGCCACCTCACGTGGTTTCCTAAATTATTGTTCTCTGTTTCATTGTCATGCCATCTAAAATAAAAATGCAAACCATTCAATACAGAAAGTCCAGAAACTGAGAAATGAAAGAAGTTAAATTCAAAAAGCCTTGCCAAGAACCAGGTCTGTGTGATATTTCATACACAAGATATTCAAAGAAGCATTTTACCCAAATTTATAAAGCTTTGTATGGAGTCACCATGTTAGTGTCTGTTTGAGGGGCACAAATATGGCTGCCGGAAACTAATAGAAACATAAGTCTTTGAGTTTTCTTGGGAGATGCAAAAGGGCAAAAACATCAATATGAGGAACTCATAACTATTAAAGTTATATTTATTCAGAGACAAGGAATGTTTAGATACGGCAAAATCTAAAAAAAATCGGTAAAGTTTTTAACCCATATAATAGCTTTCCAGGCTGCCAGCTAAATGCCGCATCATGCAAAAGCCTGAAAATTCAATCATTCTCTATCACAAAACAAAGAACCCTTTCAAACAAAAAATTTGTATAGATGTTTAGGTGCTGTAATACCCCATGAAAGAAGAAACTCAGAAGAACTGATGGTTTCTTAGTTTGAATTTTGGTGGCATATTATGAAAAACAAGAATTATAACAATCAAAAAGAGTAAACTATGTTATTATTATTTTGCAAAAATGCTGGTGAGAGCCCCTCAACTCATGCTTATCACTGCAGAGACATCCTTTTTTCTTGTAATTGGCTTAAGCTATCCCCATGAACTTTTCAAGTGCATTTTCAAATGGAGTGAAACTATGTAGTGAAAATTGCTTTTTCAAAGAGTTCTTTTTCTCTTGATATTAACCAATTATCATGGTTAATAAAAGAAATTGTACAGTTTTAACCTCCATTTCATCATTCATCTTATATGCTTAAACTTATGTCGTACCACTGTGGATATTAGATGTTGCATTCTGTAAGTTTGAAAAATTTAATATTCATGGTATTCCCAGAAACTTTGAAAGCAGTATTCAAGACGTAGTTAGCACATAGGCCTTGTACAGTGGTACATTACATTTGATGGAGTTAAGTGCTCTATCTAGGTCTTGTTAGAGTAGAATTCTGACAGGCAACGTGGACTTGAAACAGCAACATTTACACAAGACAGACAAAATGAGTACAGACCACCCTAAACTAATAAGGCAGTAACAAAAACTAGCACAAATACTCTGAGTAGTAAAACCAACAGAGTCAACATCGCTTCCTCATCAGTAAGTGAAACAGTTTTTGAAAATTAGAAGTTTAAGGATATATGTATCACTCCCCTATTATTCAGCCTCTAGCCTAGGAAGACCTCTTTGTTCTTTTTTGCAGGTTGACACAGTTTTTGAAACCTTTGATCAGTTTTTTAACTTGAGTCCTGAAGTAAAAGCAAAATATGCTAAAACAGATGTAACATCAGCAAATGGCTGGGACGCAGTGGAGAGAGAAAGGTAACTTTGTATATATATAAAATTTTTTGCGTGTTCATCAGGACTGCAATAATTTTTCTAGAGAGTTTTATCAGAAGGGTTAATTTTCTGAAGTGCTATGTTTGACTGTAGAAAAATTGTAACAATAGTTTTGATTCACAAGAATATAAGGTCCCATATCAGGGCTTGTGATATTTTGCAGTGGTGTAATTTGACACAATAGATCTAAAACACATTATCCAACGGCCTCTCATAATTCATTAAAAATGCATTTAATCTGGACAAAAAAGCAGCAATTGCAATTATTTATTATGAATGCCAATATGTGTTTACTGTAACCATACTGTTAGTATTACAAACAAATGGGGAAATAGCATGAGTTATTGCCACATGAGACTCCCTGGGAACTTCACATAATTTACCAAGAATATTTTTTTGCTTTTCGTGAAACAAGAATCCAACATCCTGATGAAATTCCTACTGACCTATGATGGATACATGTATATTATTATTATGACAGAAAACATCTTGACTAAGGATTTGTCTACTTCCAAAACTAACCAAAGACGTGTACATTTATAGATAAATGTAGTTCAGAATGAAATTCATGTTAGAATGTTTCCAGTACATAAAAAAAAAAAACAAGCAGGATTGTCAGGTTAAAAACTCGAGGCGAAGCCTAGAGTTTTGATGCCTAATAATAGACGACTGCCAGTTTTTTGAATGGCTTCAAAATCTCTGATATAGATCAACTCATTCATGCACTAATATTTAGATTTGGTGTTATTTTGGTCTAAAAAATTGGACGTAAAGTTTAGTCATGTCTTTATCAGATATAAAGACACTCATTAAACATTAATTTCTTTTGTTTTTCTTTATGAATTATTAATGAAATTATGAATCTCAGTTTGTCCTCTTACTGTCAGAGTAAAAGAGAATTATTTGGAGTTAAAGCTTTAAGTCATTTTCTTTTCAGGCTTAACCCAGACAGACCAGGAGACTTAAAAGAGTCCTTTGATGTTGAATGCTTGGATAAAAAATTTGTAAGTGTGAAAAATTACACACTACTTTTGTTCTGATTTTACAGTTTCTGTTATCTAACGGGTTTTTTTGCACCTGTTTCATTTGTAACTGTTTAATTGAACCGTAAACTCACAGAAATAATTGATGTGTAAATTCTCCTTAGAATATGCAATACATTGTCCAACAAAGAAGTGATGAGAATGGGCAAATTAATCGGCCAGGTGCTGCCATATTGATATAGCCCTAAATTCTCTTAACTAATGCATAATAAAAATAAATGTATAGCAGCCACAAAAGAGAATTACCAATCAAATCTTAAGAATTCAAGGGTTAAACGAAACAATGTATAATTCCATGCGTCAACGCTGTCTGCCTGTTTTTTACAAAAAATGCAAGGTACAGACTGTAGGCCAAAAATTATCTCTAGCCTTTCCCTCAAGCTGCCCAACATGTTTATGTAAAGACTAAAATTTTCTTGTTGTCGTAGGGAAAAATAAGCTGAAAGGGACCACTTGATCCTTCTAAGGGCAGCCCTTTTTTGGGTCAATGATTTTGTCCCAGGAAATATCAATTGTTGTTTTATCATCTCCTTCTTTTCTTCATAATACTTGTGATTGCACAGTGATCAAACTTAATTGTTGCTGCTTAATAATTAACATTTATTTTGTCATTATCACACAGATGTGGCCAAACAATGAGCTGCCAAGTTTTCGTAACACAGTGATTTCTTTCTACCAAACTGTCTCAGATCTAGCTTTAAGAATTCTTACTGTAATGGCAGTAGGCCTGGAATTGGTAAGTTAATAGCCTAAAAATGAATTAAATAATAAGTAAGCTAGGTTGAGTAAGTACATGTAACCTTATGTTTATTTTAATTTCTGTTCTTGTTACTAAGATGATGGGTGCCTTGATACAGTGTACGTCTAGCTGTACCATTCTGTCAAATTAGACTCAAAATTATTATTGTTTCATTTTTTGGACTTGTTACATGTTACTTTGTCTTCTTTGAACGTTTTACATTATGGATCAAGAGCAATCACCATTTCTTGGTTCTGCATTGTAATTTTGGAACCCTTCAAAGTCATCAAAAATTTTAATTTTGAAAACAAGCTTTTAAAGGGATGTCAAAACCATTGTCAAGTTTCTGTGGAGGGGCGAGTAGGAAGTACAAGTGAATAAATGAACTGTCATCATCATCAGTAATTTTCTCTAGAGGAAGGCCTTAAAAATCTAGGGTCCATGGTCAAATTTTTCACGCATGAATAAGGTAAAAGAGTAAAAATTGATTAATGCAAGGTTAGAAAACTGGGAGAAAGATTAAGCAAAGAACTATTAAATCTCCCCTTCTGCACTTGCCTGAAATTTGCAACATTAAGGAAAACCAAGCATAGTGTTTGATTTGAAACGCAATTTGGGTACTTTGGGGCAGCATCTCCTGGTCTTGAATAGGTCGAACATGAAAAAACAGTTTCCTTGACCTAATATACATTTTTTTCAAGTTCTATGCACCAGTCTACAAGTTCTATGTAACTATGTTGTTGTTTAGATGTGAGGATTAGGTTGACTATCCTTTAAGCAGTCAGTTATTCATGGCTTTCGCAAGCTAATACACATTCTGAAGAAGTTGCGTCTGCTTGCAGAGTTATTATTGGGTTGACAAACATCAGTTATTTTCCGGGGGGCGTACTCCCTACATGTGTAATAGCCTATACAGGCCAGGCTCCGACCAAAAAGGCAACCTTTTTCAGGCTTCAGGTATATCAAAAGGTAGGGTTTCCCTTGCTGAAATATTGTAGGGAAATCTGTCATTTCGGTCGGTTTAAAGGCCCAAAAGAGTTAACAGATGCATGTCATGGCTGTGAAAAAGTCGAGAAAACGTTCTGGTTTTGAGATTTGTTCATGTTTTAAAAACGATGCATTTACAGCAGTTTTAAAAAAGGGATGTAAAATTCTAAACTAGGTAGGTGAAAGAGGTACGTCAATAGGAGGTATACGAAATGAGTGCCTTTTCTGACAAAATTGTATATGAGAGGGTAAGGGGCTGGACCTCGGGACGGTACCCGCAGTCCTTATAAACTTTGTTGAGTACCTCCTCCCCTCCCCCCGGGGGAGTAATTTATGCAATAAAGTCTACTAGCCTCAGCTTTGTTTCATCGTGTACCGGAAAGGTCTGTATAATTAAATAATTTAATGTAAAAATGTAATCGTTATGGCTTACTGTATTCGTAACTTATTTTTCGGTATCCGGGGAATATAGTCGTCTTTCTACGCTTCTCGTCTCTAGGGAACAATCAGAGCTCCTGACCAGATTCTGGACAGATTTTACCTCACCAGTATGGAATTTCTGTCATTGAGGCGCGCTGACGTCTCTCCCGCCAAACGTAAATTTAATAGCGGCGAGGAGACGAGGCTAGACGACAGTATTCACAGGCTGGCATTTTTTTTTTCTAATTTGCTGTTTATTTTTGCTGACATTGATCTTTTAGGAGCCAGATGCATTCACGCGCTACTTCAAAAAGATGGGTACTTCGGAGGGTGCAACTCAACTTAGGTATAACTTTTATCCCAAAGTTGAAGAGTTAAAGCAAGTTAAGACAGACCAGATAAGGTGTGGAGAGCACACGGATTATGGTGCTATTACGGTTCTTTTTCAAGACAGCATAGGGGGATTAGAGGTAAGTAAAAGAGGTCCAACAGAGAGGAGAAGTGTGACGTCGTGTTACCATGGTAGCAAAATTTCTGGATCACAGCAATGGGAAGCTCAAGCAATGATGACGGCGACGGCAACGAGAACGGCAAAAAGAAATAGGTCCATATCAGCAAAAGAACAACCTTGCACGTGCATTATGCTTTTTTGTACATTTTTGGCCGTCGTTGCACGAAGTCCTGCGACATGAAACTTCCTAATTTTACGCGCACGCTTTATGGAGTACAAGGTGAACACAACACAAAAACCTTTTTCTTTTTCTGAACGTAGGTACGATCCTTTCGGATTCAATTCCAGAAAAGTTCGCCAACATTTGACAAATTAAATGGAACACAATAAGATCGATAAAGTTTGAAACAGTGCAAATTCACTTTTTAAGTGACGTTTTCGGTTTGTTGTCATCCAGAAATTTCGCTACCATGGCAACGTGATGTAACGACTTCTCCTCTCTATTCTTTACACAGTTGTCTTGCTCCAGCCATGTGGGTTTTCTTATGTTGAAAACTTTGACTTGCTGACTTTGATTTACAGGTAAAGAATGTTAAGGGTCAATTTGTACCCGCTCCACCCATTGAAGGAACAGTACTGGTCAACATCGCAGATTTGATGCAAAGATGGACGGCAGACAAACTTAAGTCTTCGGTACGCAAACTTCTCGTATGTTCTTCTTTGATTTTATTTAACACTAGGAGTAAAAGCCGGCGCGATGCTCACTTATAATTCCAAATGCGAATGGGTTCAAGACATCATCTGTCTGATAGATTTGTTTAACGAGGGAGGGAGGGAGGTCTACCACTCCCCGACTCTCCCCCTCGCCCTGGATTATGCCCCCTCTTGAATGGCCACAATTAAAGGTCATAACACCCACTTTCGTAAACGTAGTCTCGTTAAACAATTGAGCAATTTTTTTCCCGAAACGTCATACGAAGTGCTTTAATTCGCGTGCAGGTAAACAGATTTAGCACGCAAAATAGCCTTTGAAGTTCCTTATATTACAGAAGGGTAATTAAAAAAGTAACGCTCCACGCTAACTGTTTTCTAGGTCCATCGTGTGCTAATTCCAGAGTCTGAGCAAAGACGTTCTGTTGCCCGCCGCTCCTTGGTGTTGTTTACCGATCCAGATCTCAATGAAGTTATCGAATGTGTGGATGGCTCGAATAAATACCCACCAATCACGACACGAGATTGGAAAAAGAAAAGGCTCTTGGAAACGTATTCTTACTAAAGGAAGTGTAAATTCTGTTTTGATACTTTCTGCATGGAAATCTTGTGCACCGTAATCTATTTATAACAAAAGCACGTTCGATGAAAGGAAGGAAGGCGTGGTGGTAAAAAAAAGGAATAGTGTGTTATTTTAGTAGAACAGTAACGGTTACCTTGATGTAACTGAACCCTTTGAAAGACGAGCCAAGGTTAGAGAATAATATGAAATGTACGGATCGCAAACGCAAATATGCGGATTGTTAAAAAATTGATCTTCAGGACGTGCTGATCTTGCCAAATGAAGATTCCGCCCTTAATCGTCCACATTGTCAGCGCTAAGGGAAAGTCCCCGAGAACGAGGCCGGTCCTGTATGAAGAGAAGCTAAGTAAATCTTGACCGCAGTCAAACGCGAGAGAAATTTGCAAAAGCTAAGCAAAATACTGTAAAGCTAAAACTTAAAACTTTCACTGTTCAAATTTTAATAATTATATTACCGTACTTACAAACGTCCTGGCCTCAGTTGTTCAAACACTGAATAACGCTATCCACTGGATAAATCACTATCCAGTAAATAAGTTTTAGGGACGGACCATTAGAAAAGTTAAGGGGGGGGGGGGAAGGGGAATTTTTGAGCCGCAGGAATTTTTTTTCGTAATCATATTCCTTGTATGAATTTTTTTTAGGCCGTAGCATGAATATTTTTTTAGGGTTAATTGGCGTGCACGAATTTTTTTTCATTTAATTTTGCCTTGCGCGAAAATTTTTTTTGTAGTTCGCCCGCTCCCCCCCCCCCCCCCCCCCATAAGTTTTCTAATGGTCCGTCCCTTAGGGAAACCAAATGAACTCAGAGTGGACTCCACTCTGAGTAGTGATTTATCTTGGGATAGCCACGCGTTATCCGACTTTTGAACAACTGCGTTCATAGTGCTTGAAGACTGAAACCAGTGTTACATGTAACTGTGGGCGCCATTTGCCAACATAATTGTACTCGACGGCGAAGCATTTTCAACGAAAAGAAGCTCATTCTTTTAAGATCCGTTAACTGTTTTTTTTTACACATTCAGTTGCCCATGTTTCCATGTGACAAGAAATGAAATCATACGGAATTGAAATCATACGGGTCTTGATCTCGCAGCCCGATTATTTTTCACGATAATCCCACATCCCAAAATTTTGTCACCTCTATCCCGAATACCGTTGGTGTTTTCTTGGCTGGCCTGCTAGCAAGCTCTCCGGGGCGGTCCGGCGGTGGGGCGGGAAAAGGAAGGAGAGCTTTCAAATACGTCTCTGTAATTTGAATTTCACTTCCAATACCCATGTTGCTCACCGTCGACTGAGCTGTCATATTTCCGCCAATCAGCGCGACACAGTAACGAGCGCGAATGTAAACACGTGCCACGGGTAATGATGTCATCACTAATGTCATCTCCGCCGATCAGCATTTCGCGTCGACTTTTTCGATGCAAATATTCAATTCCAGAGACGTAGTTGCAAGCTCCCCTTCCTTTTCCCGCCCCCTCCCCCCCGCCAGGGCGCTCTGGGGAGCTTGCTTGCAGGATATTTCTTGGCCCAGACCGTATCCCGTGCCAAGATTTTGTCGAATTCCGCTTCCCGGCGAGTGGCGCTCGAATCCCATATCCCGTCAAGAAATTTTTCCTTTTTTCGGAATACCGCACTTTACTTCCGTCAAACCGTGGATCCCGAGAATATCCTTTCAGACCCTGGGCAAACCTGCACCTTAAAGAGTAGTTAAGTATTATAGTATTTCTCGGAAAAAGCTTTCCGTGTATTTTAAGTTAATTAATACCAAGAGCCATTTTAAGTGTTTTTTTTTTTAAATTGGTGTTAATGTATGCTTTAGCGTAAGGCTCGTGAAAACGACCGGGCGCTAATTCCAAAGTGTAAATCTGTCTGTGAACGTTAAATGGCATATTTTGCACTTTACTTGCCATGATGCAAATTATTTATTTATTATTATGTACAAATATTGTACATATTTTAGTTTTGTTAACAACCTCGTTATTCTTCTTCAACAAATCGAGCACAATTTACACTCCTGTCGATCACGGAAATTACTTTATAAAATGCGAAGAACGCCCTACTCCAGCTAATTGTCTCTTTTGACCGATGAGTTAGGGGGAACTTCTATAATTATTGCCCTCTCAGGGTTTTGGCCCAGGCGTCTCTGACGTTATGGCGTATAATGCTATATTTGTAAACGGAGGAAATTATATCGACTTACCCCGCACAACAGCGTAGAAGTGAGAGTCAGGAGTTGTAAAAAATGACCGAAAGTCGGTATAAGGAGATACTGTAAAAGCCAGCGCGTTTCCTGCGCGATGAAGAGTGGGTATAATATACTAAGGGTGGATGTATTTACAGTATACACCTAAAAACCGTAGTATTTTCCCGCCTGACTTTTAAAATGTTTTCAAGCCAAAAACAACAAGAGTCCAGTCTAATTTAATGGTAATGTGATGATGATGACGATTGTAAATATATTTTTGATATTTTTTATTCCATGCTTATGATATGTTAATATATCGACTCAATTCATAAAAAATCTGCCTGCTAGATTGAAAAGAAAAAAGATGGCAGCCTTAGGCTTAATATGAAAGGAGGAATTAAGTATGAAATGTGGAGGTGAGTGCTTCATTTTTCAACGCGATATTGTGCCTAATTTTATTATTATTTTGAAACTGATTCCGTGTGCAGTTTAAGTCTTGATTGTATTAGCTCCACCCTCGGAGACCCAGGGGCAGTCATCCCTCGTCCCCAGGGGGCCCAGAGGTCTCGGCCTCTTCGAACGAGATTGAGGGGTAGTCAGTAGGCGGGTCTCCGAGGGTGAATTGGCCCCTGCAATGAGATAGAATAAATTAAGTTGTTTTGCTCACACCCCGGTGTGAAATCTTTGTATTGCGATAAGCAAATGATGAAACATGTACATGTGCAAAAGATACTCATGCGGGGTCTGAGCAAAGATCATATGTATTGTACCGTGTGCTCTCTCTTCTGTATTAAACTGTCCACCCAAACTAATTCAATTTTTGTCAGTTTGTTTGGATATCATTATTTAGTACTATATCAGAATGTCCTCTCGATCGAGGCAATGCTCTTTCAGTATTTGTTTCTGTACCATGGATTTTACAAAATCTGCGACTCGCTCGACAGGCGAAGAGAAACCGAGTGCCTGAATTATATTCATTCACATTTTTGTGGCCGTTTTTTGGATAATTCTTTTATAATTACTTCGCCTGGCATGGCTGCCAACTTTTACTGCGACTAGAATCTTACTATAGCCAAATAGTCTGTAGCGACTAGGCAAATAGCCAACCAAACTGTGGACATGCGGGGGTTGGCTGACCTTTAGCCACGATAACAAGGCAAAGGAGGATGGGTACATCGGAAGTCGCACGGCTACCTTTGACAGGAGGACAGAAGCCAATAATGAATATCTAAAAGCGCTGGTTAGAGAGCAAAAGCAGGGGCAAGATCAGAACAAGAATATTCCGTTCGAACGGAAAGTAAATTCACGAGCTAAGCATAAATTCGAATACCAGTTAAATAAAAAGATTAGAACAGGAAAAAACCACACCGACAAAATCCTGACGAAACTTGACTCAAAAACTGAAGAAGCTTGAAAGATAAGGCAAATTTTAAAACCAACTTTCAAAACACTTCACTTCACAGCTTTTTTCGCGGAAAGATTCCACGAATCGAACTATGATTTGCGTTCTGTCCATTAGATTGCGGACCTATCTGTGTTTTTAAACACTTCTCCATCACCCAGATTTTTCCCAGTCTCTGTTCGGTGTCTTTCCAGGCCCTCACGGTCAAAAACACTTGTAAAGGCAAAAACCACAGCAACAAACCAGTGAGGTCAGCCGGACCTTTAGTAGACCTGGATCAGTAGAATCTCCAATGAAAACCAAACTATAAAACAGGAAACTGATCCTCACGGCAGGAAGAATGAGAGAAAAAACTAAGAAAAGGAAACAAAAATCAATGCCTCTCGGTGAAACTCGCTCAGACCACGTGACCCGACGAAGCTCATCAGCCGCGGGCAATAATGAGGCCTACGGACTAATCAAACCCTCGGCAAACCCAGATACATAGTATGCATGGCCGATATGTTGGTCTCCGCAGTAAAATTAAGCCAGTGGATTCGATCTGCAACGCCACTTGCACCCCGGCTGAAACCCGCCGTTCGGAGATCTAGCTAGACTTGCACACTTTTTTGACACCGAACTCCTAACCCGCACAATTGCTTTCGTAGTCGCGTTTCTGCGTTCTTTATAAAACGCGAAATTAGGCATTGTAATGACTTTTTGTGGTGGTCGTGCAGCGACGGCAAAGAAATGGATAAAAAAGCGTGATCTAGCTAAAGAGTGTTTGTTCGGCTTATTAAACTCCGGCTTATTGTTTTTAATTTTTGATGTTCTCGTTGTCGCCGCCGTCGTGGCATCTTAAACTCCCTATCCATGTTGCCAAAACGTCTGAATTATGGTCAAATTTCTTAGCCCTAAATACTCCTTGATCTTAAGAGTGATTTTCTGTAAAATTCGAACTTCGGCCTGACACGGTACCTCATCGATTTGGCTGATTTTTGGCATGTAGTCTTAGAATGGTGTCCTAAATACTGAATGCATATTCTAAGGTTCGAATTCTTGTTGGTTTCAAAGATACAGGAATGACAGTTTTGACGAGGCCTCGAGCGGCCGCCATGTTGGTGAACTGAAAGAGATTTACAGCAATTAATTCTAGCCTTATCATTAAAATAACTTAATCGTGACTCATACAGTTGCAAAGACCTATCCTTCCTCCTTTCATTTACCTACTCTTATCTGAAAATGGTTAAGCCTGAGCTACGAACGGCTATAACTTCTCACAGCACTTTTTCGGTACTTAAAAGGTACACAAATTTGGTAGAAATTGGAAGGCCAATATCACCCATGCCACATCGATTTAGACTAAGCCATTTTAACTAAACATAGTTTGTTTATAGCTAAGTTAGATTGTTGAATAAAATAATTGGGCAAATGCAACGGAACAGAAATATGATTGCATGAATGCGCAGTGGTTCAGCCACTTGGCCGCTAAAACTTCAAAACAAAATTCGGTGAATATTTGAAAAGAAAATTCTTTAAAAATTTATCGTGCCTCTTAAACCCTATCTATCGCTTAAAAAACCCTCCCTTGTAATGTAAACAGATGATCTTTTGATTCTGATCTTGCGAAGAGCAGAAATATGCGCTAAAATGAAAATTATAAATTTTGTTACACACGGTACTAGCTCAAGTTCGCTCTTCGATTTCCCACACCAATCGGGAGCCGCTCGTGTACTGCACAGTTACAATTTTCTCTGTAGTATTTCGCTGTATACAGCTACAAATTACATATTTTCTTAGGCAAAGATAACGCAAACGTTGTCAATTTTAATCAAAAGGCTAGAAAAACCAACCGTGCACTGTAGCTTTATGCAAATTGTATGGTATTCGATAATTACACGTGTAAACAGGAACCTACCTTTGCTAATGTACACTGTTTGGCAGATCTTTCCAGCGTAAGATATAAAACTAGTACATGAAATGAAATTAAAGAACTCATCAAGTCAAATTACCTGATCGTACCGTCATTACTGAATAATAAGTCCGCAAAATATGACATGGAATGATCGGTGGGAGACGAAGCTATTTTTAGGAGGACAGGGAATTGCACGCTGGAACGGAACTGAAATGAACAACCTCAATCAAGTTCAGTCTTCTTGACGCTATTAAACGTTTCACCCGAATTTGAACAGGAAGTTGTTTTCTATTTTCTTTCTCATTCTTGCATGTATTCCGCAGTTCGCCCACTATTTTTTCGTAACTTTTAATTTTCTAGCTAACTGGAACTGTTAAGAACTACCAACCCCCCTCCCCCCTCCCCCTCTTTGAGTGAACTTTCATTCGGTCTGATTCACAATAATTTTCGAACGGTGACAAAGTGAAATTTGAAATGACATTTTATTTAGTATTTTTAAAAGCTCCTTCTTTTTTTCCCGATAGCCAGGAATGTTTTGAACGTAAAGGCTCAAGTGGCGGTGTTTTTCACGACTCTGCTTGTAGACTGACCTCACCACCAGTACCACGGACATAAAATCTGATCGGAGAGGGTCATACAGTAACTGATGGGTCTCTGAAAAGCGAAATGCAGTCACTTTGGGGCGAGTAGGCTATATAGATGATGAACTCATTGTTTATAACCCCATAACCGTATCCCAAAAGTCGAGCCAGCCCGGGGCGAGCGAACACAATTTTGGGGCCACTGGCCACGCCCTTATGTTTAGCGGGAAATTGGTTGATTAGTCAAATCTCCTTAACTCCACGACCATGCACCTTTCCAAATATAGCCCTTCTAATCATCATATAGTTAGGGCCTCCCGTAAGCATTTGCAACTATTTTGATTCGTGGAAGACTGTTTAACAGTTTTCATTACTTTAATGTCTCGTAAACAACACGAGGTACATGTTCTGATCTCTCCCCCCCCCCCCCCCACCCTTCCCCCATCCATAACAAAAAATTTTCAGACCAACACTGAATTGCATGAAGGTATGTACAAAAATATGACCATCTCGAGGCAAGGTTCATCACTGTAACTTACCACATAAAAGCCTTTTCGTTGTTTGCCATCGACTGATTCTGTTCTGAATACTAAGGTCCCATAAACAACGCCACGTTTAGAAAGAGCCCGCCCTTTTCAATCCAAGAAAACCCAAGTAGCGATTTCACCAACGGACATAAGCCGTAAGAAAAGGACCGCGTCAAATAGCTCATGAAATCACAAACGCCTCATGACACCTTTAATTCACTCTTTCTTGGATAAACTAATTTTTAATTTTTTAAGCATAAATGACATCAGAATGCGCGATTATGAGCATTATAGCTTATGAAAAGAAAATTTAACACCTGATGCACATGAAAGCGTCTAAGAAGGGGACTAGGGGGAATTAGGAACATTGTGCTTACCGCTGGAAAAATATTGGCTAGTTCTTTGAATAGACTCAATTAAAGCCGTTTTTGTTCAGTAAGGAGCTGTTAGATGGGGGGAAAGCTACATAAAGTAGATCGCATCAGAATACGGCATAGGACTAGGCTCTCAAAATCGATAATCTGAATGCAAGACCAATTATTATGTAAAACAGAGAAAAATTCCTTGAGGGAAAAAAATTATGGCTAGGGAAAAGACCCGAATGTGGAAAGTTAGGATGGTAGCTTCTTTTCAGGTAATCGATCATTTACGTTAACTTCCGCTATCCGACAGGCATATCGGAAAGACTGAATGGATGAGAGTATAACACATTCAAGAAGAAACAAATTTGTGATTTTTCACAACTCAATAAAATAACTAAAATTGTGTACTACTCGGTTATACAAGATTTTTGTTTTCAATTTCAGATTTTTACGATGGGGCATTAGCCCCCGTACTCACTAGACACTACTTTACAATCATCGTGTTAAAATCAGTGAAATACTCCAAAACAATTTGGATTCCTACCCTTATACCTTTATTAAAAATTAAAGTTGGGAAGTTTGTTGTTTTCTAAAAGTAGTTTGGACAGCCGAACGACATTTTTTTACACGGAGTGGGGAAGGCAAAGCTTCACTTATCTCTGCGAAGGTAGAAAGTGTCAGCAAAACGTGAGAGTCGTCCTTGAGGGTAAAGTGTCTAACCTAATTTTCTCACCGATTGCAAGTGCCATTTCATCCACGCATAACCTCACCTAGTTAACAGAATTAGCAAATGTAGTGGGGAAACGTTGCGAGAGAACTGAGTAAGATGTTAGGGTAAGTTTTGGAAATTTTCCGCACACCTGGAAAGTCCTGGCTACGCTCCTGATAGAGACTTTTGCTGGAGAGAAATTGAAACATGTTCGCTAATATAGTGACGACCAGAAAGGACAAGCCATAGGATAGTTCCAGAAAACCACCCATTAAAATAGATCACGAAGTTGTCGCGGCGGAGGATGAACTTGAAGGCATCTGATGAAGTGCAATTTTTCAAGGGAGCCCAGACAAGATTATGTACGATGGGCACAGCCTGTTTGATCTGGAAAATTTAGAGAAGCTCAAGGCAAATCGCTAGACAAGACATGCTAGAGCTGAACTAAAGATCTTTTGCGCCTTTGAACTCTGTCCCTAAGGGTAAAGGAGAAAGTTTCCCTTTATCAATGCATTAACCGTGTTGATTATGAATGTCTCCTTATGTTGGACGTCTTACTAACAACCACATTACCACTACTTGCCCTCAGAGGCGTTTTTCAGTTGACGAGCAGAGAAAATTAGGTTTTGACTGTTTGAAATTCTGGATGCCAGAGTGAAGACGCCTTTTGTATGATGACGTCATCGTCCTACAGTAAAAAGCGTTCGTTTTTTACCACTGATATTACGTCAATCGGTACACTTATGTTGTCGAAAGGTCCGTGAGCATGGTAAATGATTTTACCTTAAACTGCAGACACATCTTCAATCACTCCTTATTGTTCGCGATATCGGATAAACACTCTGGTCTCTAACTGAATTTTCTTTGCTGTTTACTTTATTTTGAATTAGGACTGTCTTGAGTTGTCCATGCATTGTCTAGCGATTTTAAGCTTTTTCAAGGAAACAAAAATCTGGAATTGTCCCTAGGGTGAGGCATTTGCGCACAGTTTTAAAGCCCTTCGGTGGGGTGACTGTGGTTTTTGTTGTCCCGGGCTCATCCCTCATTCTTCTTAACCCCTTCCAAACCAATTTTTCTGTTTATCAAGAATCTCCTCAAAACGGGCTTCGTGATTGAGACAAAATACCTGAAAATTGTACACGGAACCACTGTTAACGGTGTACAAGGTAGAATGAGTCTATTCATTACTTTGCCAACGCCCAATTTTTAAAACCGGAAGTAATGATGTTTATTTCAAGGGCTGATGTCTCATGGTTTTTGCGTGAATCTTCAAACGCTATAAATACATGTAGCTGGAACTATCATCGCATCGATCCTCGCTCACTAATAATGATAACTTATATCAACTTCCATTATTTATTGCCTGGCTAAGATTTTCACGGATTCTTCAGTTCAGTTGTTTGAAACCAGGCGGCTTCACGTGAGTTGTAACGCCAGGCAAGGAACGTGACGACCCGCGATATGCGTGGGAAAATATTACTTTTTTTCGATCAAGGTGGAAACTAACAACTTTGTCGTCGAGTAAGGTAATACATCTCAATTTTCATTACTATGGTTAATTTTAAAAGCTCTGGTTTCGGTATAGGAACTGGAGGAAAATCAGGAAAATTCCTGTTCGACTGTGATGGTTGGATTTTGTTTACGCGTCATAGCATAAACATAACAAATTCATTTTCCTTTTCCTTATACAATCTGCCTTTTTTTATACTGTTTTTCGCAGCAGAGTTATCGATTATATTACAGAGGCTAATTTTATCACACAGATCACTCAGATTTAATGACAGAAACTCTATTATCGATTGTAATTTTGGCAACACCTGGCGAGTATTCGGTGTACAGATTATTGACAAAGTCGCTAGAACAGTCTTCCATTCATTACTTTTGTTTCTGCTCCGTTAAATTTGCCCAATTTTTTTATTAATGAACTCGATTTAACTACAAACAGTGAGTATTCAGGCAGATTGGCAAGCTTCAATGCGATGTGGCAAAAGAGATATACGCCTTTAAAATTCTGTTAATTTTGCGGGTGTAAAAAATTCAAAAAGTATACCCACCAAAAGTTTAATCGATCGTTGCGAAAACGTTATCAATTTCGAAGTAGTTTCTAAAAATACAATAAAGAGGGATTGTTCTTTCAATCTGTATTGGCAAAGGAAGATTAGCTTTGAAGACAGGGTTGTAGTCGAAGGCTCAAAAGCAGCTTCTATTAACCAATATGGCGCCGGTCCGAGGCACCCAAAAACCGGCCATGTCGATAATTTCCGAAGTAGGAGGAATTAGAACCTAAAGTTACCTATTCCTTATTAAAGACCTCAAATCAAGTCTACATGCCAATTTTTAGCCAATTCGGTGAGATAGTGTGGCAGCGCCTTTTTAATATAGCTCGAATCTTACAGACAACTGCTCTTAAACTCGTGGCTATTGAAGCTTATCATAGGCGTGTCAACCAGGCAATACATAAGATCAAATTTCTGGTACTTAGCTTATTACATCTATACTCAATTAAGAACGGATGGCCAAACTTCCAGTGACATGTTGTCCTCAAGGTATTATGATGGAAATCGTGGAGTCGATGACACTTTTTTCATAATGCATATGGATTGAATGTTATATTTTTAAAATTGTGACTTTGTACGATATTTTTCCGGTGTGTTAAATCAACTTTCGACCCTGAGGGACAGGTATGTTGTCGAAACAACTGTGTTCTGTTTAAAATATAGCAGAGTAGTCCAATTCTTACAGAATTTTGCAACTGTCCAATATTTGTTAAAAGAGGAACAGCAATGTACTTATCACTTAGAACACTGTTATCCTATATGATACTCATTGTTTTTTCTCTATATATACTTTGTTATTAGTATTTCTTCCGATTCTTCATAACTATCCCCTTTATTCCACTTGTTAAATTTTCTACTGACCTCCTAACCGATATTTCTTTTTTTGTTTGCTTTTTTTGACAGCCCGTCTTGTTTTCTTCACACTGCGACTCATTCAATTTTGATATTAATTCATTTCATTCCCCTTAAAATAAATATGTGTCATGCGTTTTTTTTAAAAGTGTTTTGCAGATATTACAACACGCTATAAAGGCCAGGGTGAAACGTCGAATCACCTGCGTAGGACGAACATAAAAGGTTTTAGTATTTACCAAACAGTGAATAGCAATTTTCGCGCGTTTTGATTGGCTCCCTTAACTCGGAATTTCCTTGGCTTAATTTACTGTTTTGCGACAAGAGCCAAGATGGCGTCTCGTTTTCAGACATTTTCGGAAGAGGAAATTTGAGCGATAAATGAAGCAGTCGTACATGTAACAAATACCAAGAAAGCGACGAACTTTGGCTTGCCGGTGTTTACTGGTAGGTAGAAAATTATTTGCACGGTGAATTTGTAACACTAAATCGTAAAAATGCACTTGACAAATCCCCGATCGAAATGATTGTACTTGCAAATAAAGTTTTGACCTAATAGGTGACGTTTTTAATTTTCAAAAAGTTTCTTCTTTGTTTTTATCCAACTGATTTTGGTAAATACTAAAAAGAACTATCCCCCTCAGGGTCGGTGAACAGCGCCAGATATATACCAAGACGTGACCACTATTCACCTCCCCTTCGGGGGATACTTGTATAACACTCATGAGCATTAGGCCCGGCCAGGAGCACCTGAACGAATTTCGACTACTCAAACAAGCCAGTGATAACAATGATGTTCTGATGGCATTAAATCTTTCCTTTTTTTATACCAGTATCACACCACAGAAGCGTCATGATATGTGAAGCGGTGCTTCCACTTTCGCGAGAAAAGTGCTCCAAAATCAAGCTAAACGTAAACAAATCTGTGATGACGCCATAGCACAGACTAAGTATAAGAGAATTACGTACTTCGGGAAATGGGCTTCTTCAGGTTCGGTACCTGTGACGTTCACGCTATGACCTTCTGCGCCTAAGTGGCGCTTTTAAAACGTTTTGAAGAGCAAGGTTAGAAAACTCACCTTGAACATACTGCAGGCTGATTAGATTTGAAAAAAGTTATGGAGAAAATTTTAATTAATTTCAAAAACTTATAAGGCGCAAATATCTCTATAAGTATATTCAAATGTGCCATAGGGAAAAAACAAAACAAAACAAAACAACAACAAAAAACAATAATACTACTACTAATAAAAATTATGAATAATTATGATAATAAAAATGATAAAATAAGATGATAATATAGATATAGAATAGAAAAACTAATGGCTAAAGGTTAAAGAGATAAAATTATAACCTGAAAATTATTTACAATCTAGTAAGCTAAAAATACAATCTTATAATCTAAGTGGTGCAAAATGCTTTTTTAAAAAGGTGAGTCTTCAACTTTCTCTTAAAAGTGTCAACTGAAATGGATTCCCTAATAAAACTTAGCACTGCATTCCATAACTTAGGTGCAGCAAACAGAAAGGCCCGTTCACCGAGAGTTGCCTTGGGCTTAACATTCGGATAACTAAGTAGGGTACCTTCGCTAGAACTTCTTAAATTATATTTACATACAGGCTTAGGAGTAATTAAAAAACTTAAGTACGAAGGTGCTAAGCCCTTAAAAATCTTAAAAACAATCAACAGGATTTTAAATTCAATTCTGAACTTTACAGGCAGCCAGTGTAAATCTACTAATAAAGGAGTAATGTGACAATATTTACTTTCATTGCATATTAATACAATGAGAAAAGAAACTATTTACTCAAATTCT
Organism: Porites rus; assembly: GCA_964035705.1. NCBI lineage: Eukaryota > Metazoa > Cnidaria > Anthozoa > Scleractinia > Poritidae > Porites > Porites rus. The sequence continues at coordinate 10,699,034 of OZ037996.1, read as the reverse complement.
AGGCTAAGAATTACAGTCGTATTCAATCTCTTACTCATGGTCAATTACACCCACACTTTGTTACTTCACATATGTGGCCGCTAATTTTATACAACTTCGTACCAGCTAGATAAGCAAGATTAGGTGGGTATTAAGTTGTTACGAATACAAATTAAAAAATTGAGACTGAAATTACAGAAACTTTAATATTCTGACAAATGTTGCATGTTTTTTCTTTTCATTCTGCTCTTTTCTTTGGCCTGCATGACTGAATTGTGCTTTGAAAGCGGGAGATTTCTCCCTCGTTAGGTGTGTCAAAGTTTCCTACGACCGCTCAAGTTGAAATGATTGAAGTCATGTGACCAAAACGTTTCCGTGTGTTAAAAGAACACAGCAACTCTTTCTTGAGATCATCTTTGAATAGTCCGTAGGCTACGGGATTTAAAGCAGAGTTTGCTAAAATGAGAATGATGGAAATTTTCCGTACGGAATCAGGTGGATATTGCTGGCCAAACACTGACATTGCTCTAACACATACACCGCACAGATAACAAGCCAAAAATAAAACAACCACAGCAACGACGAGCCTTACAGATGACATTTCCTTCACTGCGTGCAATTGCTTTTCTCTTTGTGACCTAGAATAGTTGAACTCCAGCTGAGTGATTACCAGAGATCGCTGAATGCGCCATTTGCGAACAATAAGGATGATGTGGATAATGGCTAGGGAGAGGAAAACACATGGAATGATCCCGTATACAATCAATGTTCCTATTAAGAAGACTTTCCAAGAATAATCTCTAGTCGACGGCAGCAAAGGTATATAGGTCCATGACAAAGGTAAAAGAGCGGTAATGATTGGCAAAAACCAAGCTGCTGTTATTGCAAGGACAGCTCTCCGTTTAGTTGCGAACGTGAGATATTGTAGAGGCTTCACAATAGCAATGTAACGATCTACAGTCAACAGGCACAAGTTTGTAACTGACGCGCCAAGAAATAGGTCAACACAGAGCCAGTGTACGTGCCTCTGGGAGCATCCTGTGTCATTGCAACCTCGGTTATAAGGAAAATAGGTTGCCCCTACAAATAAATCCGCTACCGCCAGAGACAAGATGAACCAATTTTGTGTACCTGACCGGAGACGTTGTCGGAAAGCGATGAGATATATAAGTATGCCATTTCCAACGATGGCTGAAGCGCTGATAAGCCATGCGAGGGTTACGAACATAGTTTCTTTCCACTGTTCCATGTTTTATAACACACTATCTGACGGAGCTCTGATGTCCTGTTAGTTGACAGGAGCGCAATAACCAAAGCCGTCGACCGCAATATAAAGTAATACAGTATACGCGCAATATAATAAATGATATTGTTTTGATCTCACACGTGGAGATAGTGCCAGTGGTGGTAGGTGGTATCTTCCTTTGTAGTGGGAGTAAGTGCACTACTGAACCATGTGCAAAAATATTCATTTTCATGTTTTTTTAAAAGAGAATTTTGTACTTATTCAAGTGTAAATAATCATAATATTCATTTTCATGTTTTTTTAAAAGAGAATTTTGTAATTATTCAAGTGTAAATAATCATAATATTCATTTTCATGTTTTTTTAAAAGATAATTTTGCAATTATTCAAGTGTAAATAATCCATTATCAAATATCAGATAGGTTTAAGAAAGGGAAAGTGCCCGCCGGCTGTTTTTTTGTAGGACAGAGTAATGCATCTATGCCAGCACTATTAAAATATCATACTTGTTATGTAATTGTTATGTATGTCTACCAGCTCAAAAAACAGCGGCACCCAGCAGCAACCGACGGTTTTTTTTCCAAAACTAAACAAAAACAAACTTGTTTTGAGCTGTTTAGACGGCTTTTAAAGCTCAGCAAATGCATTCTAAGCGCGGTGCAATAAAATTTTTATCTGTTCGGTTGCCCTAGGAGATACTTTAATTCTTTCGAATTTATTAGTGCTCTCCGCACCTTAATTACTTTTACCGAAATTTTTGATGCTATAATTTAATAAAGGCTTACGAAAAAGAGACATTTTCTGATACCTTTCCGTCTCTACCTTTTAAACTAAAACGGGGTCTTTTGCTATGAATAATAACCAAAGTTAGGGAATTTCGGACAGCTATGTAGAAATCAGACAGTGTGAAAAATTTAACTTTCGAAAATCGTAGGAAAGGAAATACGAAAACTCCGAAAGTCTTAGATATATGAATAAAGTCCCTAGACATTTTAAGCCTTAATTTCCCAAGCTATTGCAACCTCTGTTCCATGGAAACTACAGGATGCCCCGCAAAAATGTCCAAGACTGCCAGACACAAAATGAAGCAATTTGAATTGGTATGCACGGATATATCATATCATTAAGCCACTTTCATCGCAGCGCTGATGGGCTCGCATCCGATCGAGAGTTATGATGATGAACAAGTTTCTTTTCATTGCTCGAATTACTTAGTTGCACTTTCTCACGACTGATCACTCAGGACGAAGAATGTACTTTATATCCGAAGAAAACTGCACCAGACATGCTAATAGAAATACCAAGTGCTTTTAGTTTCCCGACAGGTTGTTTTGTCTGCTCACGTGGAATAATAAGTTTAGTTCGTCGTGCGAAATAAACAGAAGCAGGAAAGCACGTGTATAGATTTTAGAAAACAACTTGTTATAATGGACTAAAAGAAATTTGTACGTGGTCCGCGCTGCTTGTTCGATCGAGTATTTCTTTTCAATTTTGAGTCAATTAAGTTAAAATTTTAAAAAAGTATGAAACAAATACAATCAAAGATCGTAAGTAGTTTTAATTTGTGTAAACATCGCTGCTTCCTTCCCTAAAGGATGGAAAGTTAATAAAATCACTAAAAATATGATAAAAATATACTTTTTCCTATGTGATAGAGTCACGTAGCCTGTTCTGGGCTCCAAGACAGTAGTGCAGTCTTTAAGAAAAGTATCTGAAAAACGCGCGAGGGCTGACCGCTTCTTCTTCAGATCGTGTGCGTCATATTTCCACCGGGCTTGCTTATTTTCCCGACGTAAGGCAAGGACGGCTCCATAATCATCTAGCCTAACCCTAGCCCCCTTGTTAAGCGATCATTCTGTATTCCTGGAATTCAGTTGCCATATTCTCAGTAAATCGCCTTTTGAATTTTTTTTGAGGGGGAAGGGGGGAGGGGTGGTTGAGGGGAGAGGGGCAGGGATTTCAACAGATGTGCTGCGTGGCTGCGAGGAGAATGGGGCGCTCCCTACCCAAGAAAACAGCTAGCAATGCAGGCTACAGCTTCTACTGAGCCATTTGATTTCCCAGTTGACTACTATACGTAGCTTTTATTATTTCTTTACTGTATTCCACGTCTCAGTTAAAATGTCATGCAGTTGGATGACAATGCGAAAATTTGATATGACGTAAAGCGAAAGATGTCTAGTTTCTTTTGACGACAGCTGTTTAGTTCTCACATTTAATTCATTAATGTTTTAGCTGAAGAGAAACAAAAGAAAACCACTACCGTTAAAGAGGTTTTTTACCGGCTACTCGTCACCATGAGATTATTTTAAGCTTTGAATTTCTTCACGTATTATGGCTCATTGTACCCTGTGAGCAGAGGCTACATTTTCGCTGTGTGAGCTGCGTGCGAAAAGTAGCCTCTGCCGACAACCGTTCAATTTTTTATTGTGCATGCGCGAAATTCGTTGCGCGATTCGCAAGCATCGTCAGGTTTCCCGCCAAATGGCGCGAGTTTGTGGTAATAAAAGAATTGCGAAAACTTTGATCTGCTACGCAAGACTCACGCAATGCTCTAAACCGGTCAAGAGCAGGAAAAAAACCCGTTTTTTGATTTATTCGTCCAGATTTCTGGACTGCTTTGAACGGTAGTCGGCAGAGGCTACTTTTCGCACGCCAGCTCAGACAGCGAAAATGTAGCCTCTGCTGGCAGGGTAGGTTCATTGAGAAGCTGTCAAACACTCCACTCAGTGTTTCATCCGATGAATAGACACCTCAGTCCATATGTCTTAAAAAACTCGGCTGCCCCTTGTTCTTCAATCCACTTCTCGCGGTCCGCTGAGTATTGGATAAAACACTGAACGGGGTGAAGTGTCCGCCTTTCTCGGGCACGGTCATTTTCACGCCTGCTTGCTTATTTCGCTCGCTGTATACTCCTAGAGGAAAATGATGTCCTCTCGTTGTATTCCAAGTTGTTGGTGGCACTTCAAGTAACCATGGCGAGGCGAGGCCCGGTTAAACACCTTTAGGTTTTGCCTTAAGTAGTAATAGTTCAAAAAGGCCGTTTAAAGCATTTTGGGATAACATATCTTTTTTATTACTAGATACGTGTATCACAGAACTTCGCAAAGGCCAGATTTTGTGAAGGGCCAGTAGTACGAACAAAAGGAGAAGAAGCCAAAGAGAAAAAAGAAAAAAAAAAAGGGAAAAAAAAAAAGAGAAAAGAAAACAAAAGAACCCAAAAAGAAAAGAAAGAAACGAAATCCCTTGGTTACAAGGAAAAATTCTTCTACCACTAAGCTGCGTAAGATATAATAGGCCGATTGTCAAAATAAATTTTCCATGGGAACTCCTAGCAGAAAACGCTGGTCGATCCGAATTAAGCTTAAATTCAAGGATGTCTTTGAGAAAAATAAGCAGAGTTCTGGCCCCAGTTTTCAAAAGTTGGATAGCGCTATCCACCGGATAAATCACTATCCAACGGATAAGTGTCAGGGAAACCAATTGCATTATCCAGTGGATAGTGATTTATCCGGTGGATAGCGCTAACAACCGGCCGGATAAATCACTATCCAACGGATAAGTGTCAGGGGCACCAATTGCACTATCCAGTGGATAGTGATTTATCCGGTGGATAGCGCTAACAACCGGCCGGATAAATCACTATCCAACGGATAAGTGTCAGGGGCACCAATTGCACTATCCAGTGGATAGTGATTTATCCGGTGGATAGCGCTAACAACCGGCCGGATAAATCACTATCCAACGGATAAGTGTCAGGGGCACCAATTGCACTATCCAGTGGATAGTGATTTATCCGGTGGATAGTGTTATCCACTTTTTGAACGACTGGGGCCTGATGGTTATTATTTTAATAATAAACATCACTCCAGCTTTTAAAAAAGCTGAACTTAACGCATTTTTCTGCGCTAGCGCGTTTATGGACAACATATGATGCCCGACAGAACCGATAAAACTAGTCTGCGAAGCGTAAGATACAAAATCAATCATCTCTTACCTAGCTTTTAGCTCTTTTTTTGAAAGCTAGTCTGACCACATCATTTTCAATATCTCTCTAGAGTATTTATGTTGTCAAAATTCAACGCGAAAAACATTTTCTAACAGCCAAAGCGGCCGCAAAAGCAAACCCACTAAGTTTATTTTGTCGCGGTTTTTTTTGCTAAGCCACGGTGGACACCAACCAAACTGCTGATAGAAATATAGCGAAAAGCTGTCCACTTCTCGCTCAGCGATTAGGCTTTTATTGTGCTAGCATAATTTGAGAAAACTAGCACAATTTTTCCCATTTTTTAAAAGGCAGCACTGCTAGCATAATTCGCATATTTTGATAATTATTGGAACATTTTTGGGTTTTGACAGGCGAGTATGATTCCCAAATCCCAGTAACTTATACGCTGACGTTGTTCGATGTTTTAGCGGTATTTGCAGTTTACCGAGTCCGGAATTGGGGATCTGGGACTAAGGTGTAAGGGAAGCGGAAGTCTCATGGCAAGCCATGTTGGTCCCAGCACCTCTCATAAGCAAGGCTACAAAATGGCGTCATGCAGCTATGCCAGCCGACTCGAGCGAAAACTTACAGTACAGCTCTCTTAGAGAAATGACGGGCCAGAACCACCCACAATTGCCAGAGACCGTTCCCTACAGTCAACAAAGAGAATTTGCAGTGGGAGAGGAACATGTGACACGACGAAAGTTCCGTTACACGATCGATCGTATTAACCAGTTCCCAAATCAGCTAACAAGAATAAACGGCTTCTGATTTAAGCGGGAAATGTATTTGTTTGACTTATTTGCCATGGTTTTTGAAGAGCACAATTGAAAAGAAAGATAGCATAACTCGGAAAAACGAGCTTAATTTTAGCATAATTTGGTCTAAAAAAGAGCAGTGCTACTGGCATGTAGTGCTGCTTTTACTAGCACAATCTATAACAGCCTATCAGCGATCCACACACGATCAACGCACGAAGTAGATTTCGACAAATTCATAAGCATTTTTCCGCGAGTAACCTTATATTTTTCCGAAATTTTGATTCGGTACTGATCTTTCCACTGAATGTATTGTAAAGAGACGAAACGCGCGAAAGGCAAAGAAAAAAAGAGGAAACGTGCGACTAACATTCGGTAGGCTTAAATAAATTCTGCCGGAATTTCGAGCAGAATGAGCGATTTTTGTGGCAAGCACTCTGCCGGCAGAATGAGGCATTTTCGAGCAGAATTTGAACAGAACAAGGGAAAATCAGCGGCACTATGATATGCATAACGGTTGTAAAACTAAATAAAAAAACCAAATGAAAAATACCATGTGATTAATTTTGATTACTTAATAGCTACAACGCTCTCACATTAAAAGTAACTAAAGATGAATTACAATTCTGCTACGCATAATAAATATCCAATTAGTCTTACGGGGTTAGGCCGAGTCTCCTTTCTATATTTGCGAAAATAAATACGGCCCCAAGGGCAGAATTCGAGCAGAATAAGGGTATCCGAGCAGAACCAGGAGCTCCTTGGCAGAACTAGTTTTGAGCGGAATAAGCGATTTTCACGAGTACTGCCGGCAGGCAGAATAAGCCATTTTAGGAGCAGAATCTATTCAAGCCTAACATTCAGGCATTTCGGTCAAATCGAGAAAGACGGGAAATCTTGCGATAAAAAAAAAAAAAAAAAAAATCTCAAAAATGGGTAATAACAGGAGACCAAAGGCTCCTGGTAAAAACAGGAACCCATCACTAGGCTCCTGGTAACAAGTAATATAAAAAATGAGTGCAAATAAAAAAATTGCCGAAATTTTTGAAACCTCGATATTTTACCCTCAACTCTCCACATTTTACCCGAGTCGACGCTCGACAAAAACCTACACTCAATGTATTGACAGCTTGGACTACGTAAAATGTCTTAATCCAATTCCATTGCTGATTAATTAACTGGACCTAAGAGCATTAAGACGTTTCTTCGGTTGAATACTGAGAACGCGAATAAGCGGCGCGAGAATTTTTTTTTAATGTTTTACACAGAGGGTCTAAATATTCTGACGAATTCTCTTTTAATGTCCCGTTTGATAAAAGCGTAAGGAAATGGGTTAGCCGCTGAATTAGCTATCAGCATCAGTTTTCTAACATAATGAAATTCTACGGTTAAGTCACAGACGTCAAAATAAAAGCATATTGAACCAGCAACATCCATAACATAGAAGATAATAAATATTCCAACAACAACTATAATGACAGTTACAGAAAACTGCGCTTTGCTTTCCCTGAGACGTGGCTGGTTATAACGCAACTGCGCGTTGAATGCAGCGGTTTGCCGCCAGTGCCCTCTGGATATCACTAAAATTCTTCCTGTGACGCATATAAGAAACAGGCAAGGAATTATTTCAAACAGGATGCCATAGATGACTTGGAAGAGAAGTTGAGTGCTTTTGCTTGCACCAGCAAAGTGCATGTAAAGGCTTGGAGGTAGATATAGGAGAAGAGGCAGAACCCAAGCGCTAACAATGACAAACAGGAACGTTCTTGAAATCATAAATTTAACGTATTTGAACGGTCTTACAATAGCAACATAGCGGTCTGTAGCCATTCCACAAAGATTTGAGATTGAAATAATGGCAAATTGCCACGATAAAATCCCACGTAGGCTATCATCACAAACAAACATTGTGTCGCAGAAATACGCGAACGGAAAGAAGAAAACCGCGAACAGAAAATCGGCCACTGCGAGGGACAGGACGAAGTAGTTTGCTGTTGTCTGAAGTCGTTTTGTAATCACAATGAGAAAAATAACCAAAAATTTTTCAGTAATTGCTGTAGCAGTTAGAATCCAGCCGATAGCCAAATAAATAACGCCCATCTTCACCAAGCTTCTATTCCGCGGTACTGTCTGCTCTGGTTCACTGACGGTTAGGCTGTGTCAGATAAATTACAAGGATCCTCTTGGGAAACGATGAGCTTCGTCCAACAGCCTTCAACACTTTTATGAGGTCAGAAATAATCTTAATGCAGAATTTTGGTTTCCCCGCCAGGGTGTAATCCATCAAAGTAATAATAAACCTGAGTTAATTACGTATTTAATTTACGCATTCAGTTTCTTAACGAGTTCTTCAGAGGGCGGGAACCAGTTTCGAGCAATATTTAAAGGTAAAGACATCCCCGAAAGAAACTCAGTTCTTTTAAACTTCCGCCATAATTATTGCTTAACAATGATGCTGTCAAGATTCATAAATGATATTTGAACATTTTTTATATGGAAGCTTTTTGCAGCTGAAATTTGAACAGACCTATGAACTGAAAGTCTTTTGATGGGCGACGCCGTGAAGTCTAGTATTTTATCAGCTTGAGTTCGTCCTTAAATACACCAAAAAGTCAAACAAAGTAGAAAATTAGAAAAACCTACTATATTCAAAGTAATACAAATCATTTTTTCGAATTGTTAGCTATCTTGCTTCTACCAGTGAGGTCATTCCTACTCTGTGAAAATGATCATTAGTACGCAGAACAATCGGGATCTGATATTTTTTCAATTTTCGGAGACTATCTGTTCGGAAGACGATTTGAGATCTAGAATTTTCGGAACATTTGCTGTAAAATTTCTTGCTTGCCTGCCTCCCCTAGGATTTTCGAACATCTAAAAAATTGTATAATTACCTATTGTTAACGGATTTTTACCCTAAAAAGGTCACCTAAAATTTTCGGGAGCCTTTTTTCTGGCTGAAATTTTCGAAAGGGTAAGTTTTGATCCCTATAACTTTCGGATCACTAGACTTTCAGCTAAGAAATCCGAACAGATGAAAAATTTTTAGGGATAAAAATATGCCTATATCTACCGTTTAAATACTAAAATACGTTTAACAATGCTATGTTTAAGTGGTTTTGAGCTATATTCTCGTTGGGTGCCCCTGAAAAACCTCAGCGCGCGTTACATTTTATTCAAAAGCGAAAAGCACACAAACTTCCGTATATGGTAAATCAAGTGTTTTAATTAATTATGAATGAAAACACAATCCAGTCTAAGTTAAAAACGTTATTGTCTGAAACTTCCTCAAAATTGATTTTATAGAAAGGGTATATTGTACTTATAAGATAGCGGCGGACGTAACACGATATATATAAAAAAAAAAAAAACCTAAAAAAAAAAACTAAATGGAGTAGTTTCTTTTGCATTTAACTGATAATGCTAACATTACATTTCTCCCAGCAATAGTTTAATTATTTCAAAAATGGCGCTTTTAATCAAGATGAAAATGCTAAATTTAAGAATGAAGCTTCTCCCAATGTTATCTACGTCTTTTGCTTACTAAAAAAGGTAATGAATTTCATGTTTTAGACAGTAAACCACATCGAGAACCTCAGTTAAATGACGCAAACTCTGTCAGCCCACGTAGCTTTTAGCGGTCGGTTTTGCTTGGGATGACAACGTGAGTCGTGTGAAGTGGGTTCGCACCCGGGGGGTTCGCGCTCGTGCACCAGCTACACTGGCCAACGCAGTCATTTCTATAACAAATTGTATTTTTAATGTCTTGATTAACCGACGCGTGCAGTGTTTTTTGCTTGCTATAGAATGAGTTGAAAAGAAAACTTTTCAGAAATAATCACAGGACTTTTCATTAAATATTTAACGTACAGAACAATTACAGTGACAAGTAATTAAATTGATAGGAAACTTTTTCTATCATTCTCCTAATTTTCCACATAAAAACAACTTGCATTCCCTTTTAATGTCACGTTTTAGGAAAGCATAAGCGCAAGGATTTATTAGTGAGTTTACAATTAACAGGATCCCAAGAACGTCTTGAACCTCCTCTGGTGGCTCATTACAAGCTTCGAGACCAAAGCAAATGGACAGCGAAATATTCACAGCATAACAAACTATAAAAACACAAACGACTGTACATATCATTGGAACAGATGACATCTCCTTCTTTCTGGCCAATTTCAAGCGACAGCCTGTCCTTTCTATCCTTTTGTTATGAAGTATTTGAGAAACTTGACTGGCGGCTTGTCGTTGGTGTTTCCTTCTAATAATCAAGATACGACCTGTAACAATGACCAGCAATACAGCTGGAGTCAATTCGGTGACTAAGATTCGCGGTACTTCAAAACCCTTTTTGGTAGCTTGGGATGTGGTGTGGTGTTCTACAAAGTACTCACTGGCTGCCAGGACAGCCGAGAATAACCAAGTTGAGTAAATAATAGCAAAAACTCGTCTTGAGGTCATCAATGCAACATATCTTAAAGGAAAAGCAATGGCAATGTAACGATCGATTGTCATGGCGACCAAATTCGTTACTGAAGCGTACATAAAAATGGATGCCACCATAATTCGACGTTCGCGATTGCAATGGAAGTATTTGTTGCGGATCAACGATGCTGGAAAGTAGCATAAAACGAAAGATAAGTCTGCCACAGCTAGAGAGAGAACAAAACAATTAGGTAAGGTGAACAGTCGACGTCTTGTAATGATCAGGAAAGACGTGAAGCCATTTCCAAGAATAGTAAATACGCTAAGAAATCCACCAACAATCCAAAACCAAGACGCCATATATGACAAAAAAGAAAAGATTTTCGATGCTGCAGCTGTTGCTAGCTTCTGCAGTATTCTTACGTTACAATAACTTTCTTCTATGGTTTTCGATCTTGGCAGCTTCGTACAGTATTTGACTTTCTGTTTACATTGTTACCCGAGGTTGCGAAATATCGAATTAACTCTTACTATGACAGATGGCTCAGCTACTTAAATGTCAAGTTTCTTTTTCTCAGTGCTAGTATATTTGCCTAGAACACAGCGCCTGCAAGATGATTTTTAAAATTTAGATTTGCACATGCGATTTTTTGCTGTTGTTGAAATATTACTATTTAGTATATACTAAAACAGCGGATAGTGTTTTTCGCGCGCTCTGATTGGCTACTCAATCAGTGAATATCCTGCACTGTTAAAATTTTCATATATTCCCAAAACAATTACTTTATATGTTTTGAGAGACTGATTAAAATTGGCTAACAACGTAACCATTATGATATACTTTCACTCCAAATAACTTTCAGGGTAAAAGGCAACTCGGCAAGTCAAGGCCATGAAGTTTGCAACAGATTATCGCATCAGGTGTTATTTGCGTCCACGAGTTGACCTACAGTGTCCTCTTATTTAAGGGTAGATACACGTATAGCCTTCGTATTAGCTGTCGAAAGCCGAGTTGTTGTTTTAAAAAATCCGTAAACGGGTAAATACGATGGCTATAGGAGTATGGTGCAAATGAATCCATATTTTAATAAATTGTTGCTTTTTATATTTCTATCGTACGAATCGACGTTAATATTTTAAAAAAATATGCACAATTTCACGCGTTTGACTTATGAAAAGAGAAGAGAGATGAATTAAGCTATACAAATCGCCGCGAGCAGGATTTGAACCTGCGAGGGAAGATTCCATTGGATTTCAAGTCCAACGCCTTAACCACTCGGCCATCACAGCAACAGACGGCTTCAGTACCGTTTTCAAACAGTTTAAACGTGATGTTAACCGGGACGATTCGCAACGACGATTTTTAGCGCAACACAGCGTTGCAATGTTGGAACAATGTTGCAAGCATTCAAAACAATGTCGTAACAATGTTACAACGCTGTATTGTGCTAAAAATCGTCGTTGCGAATCGTCTCGAAAAAAGAACCTTAAAAGAAAGTTCCTTACATTACTAACTGGATCATAAACTTAAGTGTCATTGTCTGAGAAAGTGTTCCAGAGGCCAAAAGTTGTGGTCAACCGATTTGGCTGAAACTTGGCACAGAAGTTGGGTATAATGAGATATTTCAAAAGCCACTTTGGCTCACTTCTCTGAGTTTTAGTTTTGGAGTGCCCTTTGAGCACCAAAAATCCAGCCTTCCAGTGGGCATTTTGAAAGTGTGATAAAACCCCACTGGTAAATTGTGCTGCCAAATGAATTTGACCATGAACTCTACTATAATAGAGCTTTCAGTTCATGCATGTAACTTTGTCCTCAAGGTATTGCACAGAGAGGAGCCTGGGGCTAGAGTTTGGCCAAAATTGATGTTAAAATTACAACCCAAAATAGCCATTTTTCAAAATTTCACTATATTCACCTGCCTTCTTGCATAACTTTCAAACCTATACCACTGTTTACTTTAGTCACCCAGTTATCAAAACCAGTTGAGAAAAATTTGGCTTATTATGGTTTATTGAATTTTTGGAACAAACACTTCATGCCCCTCTAAGGCGATGCAAAATGGAATTTTGAGCCTAATTCAGGCCATAAACAAACCAAATTGTTGACAAGAAGCCCTTATTCTGTATTTGGTAAGTGAAAATGAATTGTAAAAGCCAAATCAGTTTCGTTGTTTAGAAATACACCGATTCTTACCTTAAAATTGCTCTAAAACGGGCCTCTGATTAGCGCAACAAACACATAATTTAGCAAAACAAAGGTGATTTTATTCTTTGAAAACCTAGTAACCACCATAGAACACAAATGATGATGTTCTGGTGTACATATAACAATATTTTTACAAGATGCTTAAATTTTTCTTTGATTTATAGTCAGTTTCACGTCATATTTCCAAGCATTACTCCAAGCATGGAAAGTCTCCATATTTTGTCAGGCCCATTTTTTTTATATTAATTTTTTTACGTGATAAATTTAGCTTATCAAAAGGTTCGTTAACATATAATCTTCGTCTGACCTTGTAATAGCCTGAATAGTTGTTTTAAATACCCATCAGCAAAGGAGCATGACCATACATACGTAGATTACACAGACATATACGAGCTTCAGTGAGCAGTATCGAGGTGAACTGTGATTTTCCGAGTCCTTTGGAGCTGAAAAAATGAAACCATCCATCCACGGTTAGGAGAGCTGGATAACAAAAAGCTTGTTTTGCTTTCATAAAGAAAATAACCCAAACAAAGCCTTGCATTCTGAGATGATGCACTTGTTATTACATCAAGCTAGCTGGCCCGCCATTTTGGACTTGAAGAGTGTGGGGACTGGACCGAGTTCCCGTCCAATCCTTCTCCCGTTTCGAGGGAATTTTTTTTCTGTTTTTCATCAGGTGTGTTCGAAATTCTAGAAAGCGATCTGTTTCAGGAAAATTTTTCGATGGCACTTTATTCCTTTGGAGGGGTAAATGACCAGTGCAGTGTCACGTCATGGGCTGTGCAAGAAACA
>OZ037996.1:10642740-10675240 GCA_964035705.1 Porites rus | reverse complement strand
TCTCGTCCCAAAAAGCCCGTCGTTTCTTGGTCACGTGGATTGTTACAAATTAAGCCGAGTGGCTCTGGGGACGAGAATGAATCCAAATCCTATAAGAAAATGGGTTACTCATGCGTTGTGTTGACAGTACCGCTGGCTGTTGCGTGTGCACTCGCAGGCATCCATTGAGTTTGTTTACTGTATTGCAGAGAAGAAAAAAATTACATGCGTCCAATTTATGCATTGTTATTAGATTTTCCCGTTCAGTATAAAGTTTAGTAACATCGCCTTCTGGAGCCGCTTTTCAACGTCAAGCGACAAAGCGAAGTGGCAAAGAAAAAACTGTTTGCAGGAGACTGTCGGGAAAATCGACTAACGGTTTATCAATTTTCTTCGTCTAATAAATTCGAACGTGTAAGGACACTACACGGTAACTTTGGGGTAAACATTATCCAAACGACGAAATTGTAGCCAAGAAGATAAAGTGTGATTAATTGTGGTAGTATTCTAGTTCTAGTTTTGCAAGTCCTTAGAGTGTCATTGGTGTTCTAATACCTGTCAAGATCGATGGCAGTGCTGGTGTACATCGCATGAAAGTATTCACTAAATTAACAAAATATTATAATGATTGTAACAAGTGAATCGCTTATTACCTGTATAGTTTATTTTGTGGCTTTATCGGGATAAAATATTTCTGAATATAGAATAAGTAATTATAGGACGACTTCCAGTACAACAGCAAAAAACACCTAGAATACTTGCTATCACATAAACTGTCTCATTTTTTTAGTTTAACTACGATCATGACATTTCTCAGAGAAGCAAACTGACGACCGGACCTTAAACCACATGCACTAAACTAAGAGAACTAAACAAAGGAATTATCGATTCTTCAGAATGCCTACTTTTATGAGGTAAATCAGCAGCAAAACATCTTTATTTATACAAATTTTCCGTTCGAAAGGTTTCTTGGTGTTTCGATGAGGGCGCTTGAATTTTCAAGCTTTTGCTTGATGACTGGGCGTGTAGCTGGCTCCCGGAAAAGCTGTCATGTGGGTCAAAAACATTATTTACCGATTTTTTTGAGATTTTGCTATCTAAATATTTCTCCAATATTTCTTTATTCTTTATGAGTTCCTCAAGTGATGTATTCAGCAATGACCTGATTTTTGGCGAGGCTTTTTGTTTATTTGTCTTCCCTTAGTTACTAGATACTGGACTTTCTGTGTTATTAATTGTTTACACTTTTTATTTCTGATGGCGTGACAGTGGTTGTTTACCATTTACCACAAATTCCCGTAAATATTCTGGTAAATGATTTTTTCGTTCGTCCCGACTTGAAAATTCCCGGAACAAACGGAAATTCTGAAAAGGTAGTCCCGTTTTCACGATTGGGACGTGATCAAATGGAAATTGTTTACCATTTGCAAGTTTCTTGAGTTTCGTAGTTACTAGTTTTATGTTGTAACTAGAATCCAGTCTAGCGCGGCGCGTCAATCCGGAAATTTTAGGCAAATGGTAAACGATACGAACCGTTCTTACCGACCGAAAATTCCCAACCAAAATTTCTGGAATTTTTTTTGTAAAAGGTAAACAACCAGTGAAAGCAGAGAATTGGAAGGCTTGCAAGCCTCGGTTTTATTCATCACATGATCTTCACATGACCTTAATATTTAATCCATAAAGCTGTCTAGGTCTAATTTAAAGGGATACTCTATACCTAAAAGCAACTTTTGATCAAAAGATAGTATTTGCACTATTATTACGGTAAAATGACAAAAAACAATCGAAAAGCAAAAGTAAAAGCCGGAAAATCGTCAGAGAAAAGTGAAAGTTCTGCAACACGAGCGATTAGACAACACAGATCAGCATTAAAGCAAATATGCTGCATCGCAAATTCTGTTCATTACTGAGCGACGGTATGATTACACTTTCGATAAAATATTATAATTCTAGCGGTTACTTACTTTTCTGATGAAGTGGCAATGTTTTCTTTGAGCATTATTTCGATCTAAAGCCGCGTAATAACTATGTAAGCTGTCTGCGTACAAGGTACCCTGCGAGCAGAGTCTCCTTCGATCTTCCTAGATAAGGAAGATCGAATTGCCTTGTACGTACCCTGCGAGCAGAGTCTCCGTCGATCTTCCTAGATAAGGAAGATCGAAGGAGACTCTGATCGCAGAGTACGTACAAGGCAATTTTCCCGGGAAATTCGGAAAATTGTGTTAGGAACGTATGCTTTATAAAGGTTGTACACCTAAGAAAAAGTGACTAACGTCACGATTGTAGATGTAAATGTGGATTTTGTCAACACCTGAGTCGATTTCAAGAGTGTCTGCTGCTCAGAGTTTGACTGTATGGTCCTGGTCACTAAAAACAACGACGCGGTTGAGACAGAAGAATTAGTTATACTCCTTTTGGCATAACGCAACACCCGGGATTCCAAGCCGTTTGATCGCTGGGTTCTTCAGACGGCCTGTTATCAATGCAAACAAAGGCAACTAGCGAGGTGTTTCCAGGCATTTTAGCCATGAAAAGTTCGCGTTGTCCTGCTATCTTGCGCGATCCCTCTTGCGCCGTTTGCTGCCAGTTGCGGCTCACTTCCCTCACCCAGGCAATGAACATGACTTTGTGTTCAACGGATTTCGCCTTGCAGACGAGTAGTGAGAACACAGACTACACAGAATTAACATGTATTCGCCATATAAAGCATAAGAAATTAATTTAATTTTTTGGTGATTTGTCTTTATCCGTGAGTATCCTGAGAGGTTGCGGCGGTTCCGTTTCCCGCCATAGCTTTTAGTCACTGGTAACCCACGTTTAAAAATTGTTGGAACATCACCAGCTTTTATTCTCCGTTTTCACTGTCACGCAATTAATACGGCACAAAAAGTAAATTTGAAACAGTCGGGTGGAAGAAGCCAAAAAAACGAAATGTTATAAAAGACTAATATATAAACAATTTGCCCAAATCTCAGGTCTTGGTGGCCCACAGTTTCTGAGTTATTTGCCGAAACATTTCACGCACCTTTGTAGAGCTTTGTATGGAGACGCCATATTGGTGGACAGTTACTAAGGTCCACCATTACCACAATATCACCGCCAGGATTCATGAATTTATAACTCAGCACAATCTTGTTGATGCAAGCATACGCTGCCAGAAAAGTTATCAGAAACTTCATTAAACGCGTCGCTGAAACCGGTCTGCGGATGAATGATAATGTAGTAATAATGGTCTTATAATTAATTGCTCACTCGATAAGAAAAAGGGAAAAAAAACATGCATATCTTGTCAGTGTTGCAAATTTAATTGCTGAATACAATTCAGCTAAAAGCTACACTACTTTATACATTAGTTGCATATAAATAGAACATTATAAGCTACTTCGCTTCATTTAAGTGTTACATAACTTTTTTTCCCATTTAAGCACATAATACTGTACTTGCCTTTTGTTTTTTAACAATGTCTGTTAGAAGTGCTAGTGTGACAAGACAAATGATCCAAACAGTTCTGAAGAAATGGATTCATGAATTTATAATTATATGATCACTAGCACGACGCGCTAATGATGTGAACATATTCAGATGTCGTTTGGCTTCTTAATTTTTGGCTGACATTTTTCTACTTAATAATTATGCACTTTCATTTGGGAGCTTTTCATCTTGAAATATAATTTCTTTTTACTTTCCGACTTCGCTTCTGTTTTAACCACCTTTTTCGTATTATTTATAGTTTTAGTTTTCGACTTATATTTTTGTTTTTCTGATTTTTTTTTTTTTTTACTTCATGGTTACATTGTATGTTGCGAAATAAAATGCCGACAATCCCATTTCCAGGTTGACTTGTGAAATCTTCCTTTTATCTAAAACCTGATTTAACAGTGTCGATTGCGCCGCAAATAAGTTAGATAAATTCTTCTCCGTAAACTGCAACCGGGTTATTGAACAGAGGCAGGTGGCGGTGTTAAATGACACATCGATCTAAGTAACTGAAAGGTCTGAACTTTCGTATACTTTGGTAACTGAATACAGCAGTTCTGTCGGAAAATATGGGCATGATAGTATTTTCCCCTTTCAAATGACAATGTTTCACGAACGATTCGTTGCCGTGTTAGCTTAAGTTGAGCCATATTAGTTTCTCCGTTAAGGCCCAATAAATAGACCAAACTCTGATCATGTTATATCTTCATTGCTATTTTCTTGTAATCTTGTAATGACAGTAACCGTGGTTTCGACAGCAAATTCAGATTCAACTTAACCTTGTAAATAAGAGACATTGGTTGAAGCTTGAGGAGCTATTGTGGACCGCCGATGAAGAAGGGCCTTTTGGAATTCACTTCTAATATCTTTCTTTAACAGCACGTAGACGAAAGGGTTCGCGGAAGAGTTTATTAGATTTAAAATGTAGATGCCGCTATCAAAATGGTCACTGTTACACTGTGATATCTGAAATAAAAGGCATATGTTCGCAGTCATTTCTGTTAAAAATACTGCAGCGAATATAGTGACCAAAGCCGCAACCACTTTGGCGTAATCAAATTCCCGGCTGCGTCGATTGACTGTCACATCACAAGACATTTTGTTGAACGATAGCTGAGCGATTATCGCAGAAGTTTGTCGCCGAAGTCTTCTAACGACAAGCATCAAACGGACTGTGGTGGCGAAGAGTATTATACTGGGAATTAAGCTCAAAACCACTGTGTGCACGATCATCCAAGCGAGATAACGTTCAACATGGACGTGAATTTCTGTAGCAAACAAGGGAATCGAATCTGAGAACGTAGCCACTAATGCAACGAGCCAAGCTGCAACCGCAACGAAGGAGATGCGTTTTTTTGTAATAAACATAGTGTACCGCAGAGGGAACTCGATTGAAGCATATCTGTCCACCGTCAAAGCAAAAAGACTGAAACGAGTAGCGTACAAGCAAAAGGACGAAAATGTTATGAATATGCGCTCAGCGTAAAAATTACAGGAAAAGTTTTCGCAAATGTATGTCACTGGGAAGTACAACAGACCGACTCCAAAGTCAGCTACAGCTAGAGACAAGACAAAGACACCTCCAGCGGTGGATCGAAGGGTTGGTGTTCTAGTAATAATCAATATGACTGCTCCGTTTCCAAGAATACAAACTACCGTGAGAAACCAAGCGATGATTACCACTGCTAAATGCATCATGTTACCCTCTGAAAGTAGTCCTTTCTTTCCTGAGAGAGGAGGAACGGGTTGAGACGTTGTCCGCTTCGTGATCGCTTTCCTCGGATAAATCACTCAGGCAACCAGGAGAACGTTCAGATTACGTTTGACTGTACTCTGTTGCTTAAGAAACGTCCTCCAAAGTTCTTCTCCCGAAGTTTCGTTAATGCAAATTCACTTACCAATTTGCAAACCGATCAGGAAAAAACTGATCAGGAATTTGCCTAATGTGGCTATTCTATTCGGTATCGTTTCACAGTGCAGAGTAAAACCGCAAAGCAACCCATTTTGTTGCTCGTAAGATACTGCCTTTTTGGCTTATTTAATTAGCTGGTAAATAAATAACTGCTAGAAATGCACCTGTTGGACTAACGTAAACAATCATTTTGTCAATCGCGGCGTTATAGAGACAAAAAGCAATACTATATGTCGACTTCGTGGCTCTTTACCGAAGGGTCATTCTGTAATTGATGCGTACTCTAATAATGGGGTTCCATTTCGCTTGCTGGAAGACGACACTTTATGAATATGATATGCCTGTGGCTCTTCAGTTTTTTTGTATGTTTTGCTCCAGAGTATTTTTATTTGGTGCGCAAATCAACAAGGATTGAAAAGTAAAACTTGAATGCTTTTAGTAAAGACCCCTTTCTGGGCAATTATGAGGGAGCATAGTGGTTTGAAGGGCGGCTGACAGTTCTTTAAATGATCCGTTTTTAGACAATTTGTTGCAGAAAAGTCTTTTTATTCTCTTCTAGCAATTTGCAAATGGTAGTCACTGAAATATCAAGCAGTTAATAACAAATGTCTGTGCGTGGTATATGCATATTATTTCTGTTCTCATAGCAACTCAAAAAATGACCTTGTCAGCAGGCCACTGATGATATTTATCTTTTAGGATACATAAAATCGTATGGCGACATTTTTGTATTGCAGGTCGGGTAAAAATGTAATGATATTTGTTTAAACACCGAAGAAACAATTTCCTCCAAACTCGATTTGTAAGGAAGCAGCAACCCACCAGTGCCTTTTTGCCCTTCATGTATTTGGTAAACAAAGTGACCACGGTCTAAAAGCATAAAATTTTGTAAAAAAAGTCTTAATGAGAAGAAATGAAAGCAATCGGTAAAGAAATTTCATGGGAAAATAATAGTTATGAATGCCATGTCAGAGAAAAAAAATAAAACTGAACTGCATGTTTTTATCCATGAACCTGCTTCGAAGTGTTCGATTCGTGACTGGCAAAGTGTACACAGGTAATTGGAGACTAAAATAAACGTCATTCCAAAAAACATATTTGCTAACATTTTATTAAAATCGTGAAAGATGTCACTTAAATTGCAGGGATTTTAAACATTAACGTAACCATTGCTGTCACTGGTTGACGAAATTACTTAACAACGTTTATTCTTATTGTGCCTTTGTAAAAATTATATTATTTGAAATGTTTCGTCTTCAGGGGCACCTTTGAATTAGATTCACTGACTGTTCGTTGTAAAAGACTTAGTATTAAGATAAAATGTCTTTTTTGCTTTTTTTTTTTTTTTGCTCAGTGTTCAAAGTCTTCATTTTAACGAGAAAGGTTATAAATTTGTCCCTTTTAATCTTCTTTTTTGTAACGTAAACCGGTTTTTAATCGCATAAATCGTCCAATAATTTGCTTGACAAAATAAAGAAAGCGTCTTTTTTGTTTATTTGGGATGCTTAGTTTACGGATATATGGATATGGATTATCTGATTACATGAGACACAAACAGAGCACGCTAAACGAAAATAATTTGCAAGTTTCAGCGGCAGAGACACAACTTAATAAATAACTTGGCTCGAAAGTTCATGAATCCCTATCCTTACACGTCACCTTTACTTGGAATGGACTGCAAAAACAAATCTAAAGGATAAGTAATCACGGATTAATCCATTTTAAAAAAGTGAGACTGACATTACACACACGGGAGCCGATGGTGTCCGCTGAGGAGAGACATCCACTTGCAGGAGGTTCGTTGCGACTTACTGACGCTTATGCCCGCCTAATGAGAAGAATGCCCCTTCTTAATAGCGGAGCTCCTAGCGCGAAGCGCGCCCGAGCGGAGCCTTATAGATAACAGAATTTGGTTATCTATCCAATGGCAGCCAATGGAGTTTTTCTAGTGTAGACCTTGAATTTCGTTTGTTTGATTTACGACAAAAAACGTTAAGTAATAATTTTTAGGATGTGCCTTTATTTTGGTCACGTTTTTAGTCACGGTCACGCTCCAGAGTTAAAATCTTGCCTCAGGTTGATCAAAGTTTTGACGGGTGAATTCATGCGCACGTTAAAACTTTTGCAGCATCTGCATCTTCAAGTTTGAAACAAACTTGATGTACTTTAAAGTTTTACGCTTTCTGTGTTCTTTTAATGCTGCCACGACATGAAATACAGCCGCTATAAAGATTCTTTCTTTGTTCAAAGTTGGTTTGGCCTTTCCTTTAGACAGAGAGATAAAACCGATAAGTCAGTTATAACGTGTAGATTGGATGCCACCGAGGACTATCGTGTCTGCGGCCTTTAAAGCATAAAGTTATATTCGGGGAATGTCCAATTAACCTTTATAAAATAAAGGCATATTTGGGAAGAATTTGTTTTCCACGCCTAATCTACTGTGATAGTAGGTGATTGCTATCGAACGATCAACCTCCATTAAGCTGCCACTTGCTGGTACCCCAAGGTTGGCTGCTTAATGGGGGTTCAATTGTAAATTGGAATTGACTCTATGAATATTAGCAAAACTCTTAAAATTCTTAATACCTTTTATCTTGTTAAATGATGCACTTAAATGATATATGCACAATGTGCGTCTCCTTTCTGATTAAAAAAGCGCAATAAAAATATGATTAAACGCTGGTTTTTCCGGAGTGTCTCGTTCTACACACAAAGTATTAACAGACTGTTTCACCCACCCCCGCCCAAGAAAAAAAAAAAACGACAAAAATTTGATACCAACTAGACACGAATTTCCTATAAATATTCAAATTCACAGGGCACCAGCCGCGCAAAAAATCGCAATGCAAAACGTGAGTGTCCGATAGTTTATTAAATCTAAATCTAATCTAAATATCGTTATGTCGGCAAAATCGTTTGGGACATCACGCCAACTCTAAGATAATAATAAAACTATACTAAAATATACAAAACTATTAAAAACTATTAAAAACTACTGATAAAAAATAAAACTAAATCAGTTTGCTTTTAAAAATACAGAGGGCTAAATCTAAATATTAAAGTGGAGCCTATCAGCAAATTCATAATAAATTGTTTTCAGCTTTCTATTCTACAATGTCAGATATTTCTTACCTTTTTATTTCTATTTGACAACTGTAAATCACCAGTTTTAATGACCTGCTTGGCTGTATATAAGGCCACCTGCATGCATCTTTGTAGCAAGTAATCAACATGCAACTTTCGAGAAAGTTCAGTGATAATTACTGAATCGTGAGCGAATTTCCTATAAATATTCAAATTCACAGGGCATCATCCTCGCAAAAAATCGCAATGCAAAAAGTGAGTGTCCGATAGTTTATTAAATTGGAGCCTATGATCGTTTGAATTCATAATAAATTGTTTTCAGCTTTCTATTTTACAATGTCAGATATTTCTTACCTTTTTATTTCTATTTGACAACTGTAAATCACCAGTTTTAATGACCTGCTTGGCTGTATATAAGACCACCTGCATGCATCTTTGTAGCACGTAATTGACATGCAACTTTCGAGGAAGTTCAGTGATAATTACTGAATCTTGAAATTGAGGGCCAGGGATAAAAAAGAACATCGCCTACAATCTTAAAAGGTTATTGGTAAGAACGACAGTCTCAAGACTTGGGAAGTAATAATAAGAAATAATACAAAAGACTAAGAAAATTAAACTTACCCTTCTGGACCAAATGAGCAGGGAAAAATATAATTTTGAAAGGCTAGCTACTAATCACGTCCACAAGAATGAGAATGTTTTTAATTTGAAAATGCATACTATATTTTACACGATTCGTCTCACCGTCCACACGAAAAGACCGAATCCACTCATTCATCCAAGGCCGTTGCGTGTCGATATACGGTTTCAAAAGTACCCGGATTCGTGCGGGACGGAGCCTTCAGCGACAGTGGAAAAATCGAGTTAAAAATGTGAGTTTGAGCTGTTTCAAAATTCATCTCTTAATTCCTACCACCTTCAATTTGTCGAACTTAATGTTGGCAAACCTTCTACTGTGCGTTGACTGTTCAATGACCGTATTCAAGTTCAGAAAAAAGAAAAAAGATATAAAAAAGAAGTAGTTCTTTGGGTGAACGTCTTCCATTGAACGTGAAAGATAGGAATCATGTTCACGTGACCTTAAATAAAGAACTCTACCAAAAAGTGTGCTGCACGTTCAGGTTCGGTTAAACTAGACCTTTTTGCCGGGGATGGTTCACTGTGGGTTTTGATCGATTTCATGTTTGCGGTTACTCGCTTACTTTGTCAAATGCAAGTGAAACGTCTGAAGTTGGGTGCGAATTCTTAAGAATTATATGCAAGTTAAGAAAGAGAAAGAAACTTTGTTTGTCGCTTGTTCACGTGCTCCATAAAACGTGCAGCTAGGCAATTTCACATCGTAGTCGTGCCATGACCACACAGAAGTGTACAAAAAGAATGTGCTGCACGTACAGAGTTGTTGTTTTGCCTATTCAGCCTATTGCTCTTTTGACGTTCTCGTTGCCGTCGCCGCCGTGGCATTTCAAACACCCTAGTATTTAGGCGTAGCCTGAAAAAAACCGCCGACATTTCGCGACACCACCTCTTGTTTCCCGACGAATGACGTCTAAGAAACGAGCGAAGAAATTCCATACTGTGACGTGACATTACCCAAATCTTGGTACTGACTGACTGACTGGCTAAAACTTTGCCTCTATTAATCAAAAGCAGTACCCAGATCTGGGTAGTGATACGTCATCAAGACCATCAGTATGGAATTTCAGCACTCGTTACAGATGTAATTTCGCTGGGAATAGGTAGTGGCGTCGCGAAATGTCGGCTGTTTTCTTAGGCTAAGGGTGCGCTATTACCCTCTGACGACAGTATTTAATATAATATATAGATTTAGCCAGGGCTAAAGGCGAAGCTCCAATTTTAATAAATTTATAATTTAAATCAAACAATAAACTTTTAATCCACAAATCATTTAACTTACGGGCACATTCATGTGACTTTTGAGGGAAAGGCTAAGTTGTTTTAGAGTGAAACATCTTACATCGAATTGATAACCTTATATGTACACCCAAAAAATAGCAAACATCTTCGATCACATTCAAGATCACAGTAGATTAGCCTCGAAAACAAATTCTTGGAAAACAAATCACGCCAAATTTTTTTGCGTTCGACAGGTTTACTTTACAAATTCTTGCCAACAAATCTGGGGATGTTTAAACCAACCTTTTATAATTTTTATACACCACATTTGAGGTGAAACAGTACTATTTATCATACAGAGCTCGGACAGAATGCGGTATTTCACAATTTTTCAAGACAAATTGCACTCATTAATATTCGGGACGAGCCAAACCGTTCAAAAATTTCAGAAAATTTCCAAAATCACCCATACGGCCAGCTGGTTCTCGTTTCTATAGTGCGAGCTGTCAGTGTGGTCGAGTGTTTGAATGAACTTTAACAGAGTTATTTGTTTTGTTATTTAATGGTTTCAGTTATAACGATGTGTAATCTTATAAAGCGTTTGATACGCGCGACATTTCTTTAGTACTCCTGCAAGCGATGGTCATGAACGATGAAAACAAACGGCACGGACAAGCGATTAAAATTGCAAGAGAGACTACTAACAATCGAAAAAAGAAATATAATCCGTGAAACATTTACAGAGACAACAATTTTCATTCACGAAGACAAGTATTAAAGTGTCTCTAAAAATCCTGAGTCTTACTGTTTTCGAAGGTGAACTCCTCGAAGTAAGAAAATCGCTCAAAGTTTTCTTTCTACAGCCAAATTTATAACTAAATATTCTTCGGAACGTTTTCTTTTTATTTGTGGTGGGCAAATATATCTGAAGGCTTTTTAAAGTTCTGTAAGCTTATATCAAACCTGATACTAGGTCAGATCATTCACTCAAATCCTACAAACGTGCATAAACTTGCCGCACAAACTGTCAGCGTGAACTGTGCAAGACTTCATGAAATACAAACATCAAATACAATAATTACTTAGGCTTAGCATTCGAAATTCAGTTCCTGAAAGCTATCAAGGGAGGCCACAGTTGCTTGAGACTTTTAAACCCTCTTACGCATTAAGCAAGGTGAAAAACGAAAACGATGCCATCCGAAATTGAATTACCGAATTTTGACAAGCGACGCATTTCTCAACCAAAACCCAGTAAACAAACCAGCCATGAATAACAGAAGACTCTTGATAGCAGCTGTATATTTCATTTTGTACATCCAGAGGAAAAAGACAGTTAAAAACATCACAAGTTGACACAAAACTCTGTCAGCTTCAGCTGTCAAAGTAAACTACTTTCAAAGATGCTGCATAATTTTTCCGCATGAACTCACCTATCAAATTTGGTAGTCACTTGAAGGGATAGACGAGAGGGCCCTTCCTCGATCCTGAGACTGGGACCGAGTTATACGATCGGCGAGTATAGTCGCCGAGTAAATCTTCGTTTCTGCATCGATCACCGCATCGCAATGGCCAAAAAAATGGCGTGTAAAGGAGTCAGAATGAATACTCGCGGGCGTATTCAAAAAGATGCGATGTGATTTATTTTATTTCTTGTTTTTTTCATCTAAAATATACTTAACATTGACCTATTCGTACTTCGAAAAATATTACTGGCTCCCGCCATTGATATTAGACATATTAAACGGAAAAAGGCGAAAAACTACTTGGGGTGACAAATTATTTTTCTTCACAAATATTAAAACAGATGGATTTGAGACTTATGACAAGGTGCTGTTGAAATAAACGAATATACCCCCTCAAAGCCAAAAATGGAAATTATTTTTGTCTTCCTTATCTCTAAGCAGACTAGGGTTCCCTGACCTATCCCTACAAGGGATAGACGACAAGTACCTCTTCGGGATTGGACGGCCGGTCCTATACTCTGTGAAACATTAACCAAACGTGTCCGAAAGAGCGGGAAAAATAAAATCCAAACAAGAGTAGGCATACTGCAGTAGCTGTTTAGGGACTTGTCAGAAATTAGCAGGGGGGAGGGTGGGTGGAAATTTTAAATTTGGGTTCGGAAATGAGGTGACCTATCCCTGCAATGGGAGTGAAATTTGCTAACCCTCCCCTTGACCTTGGCCTAAAATATCATGACCCTCCCCCTCTTGTATAAATTATAAAATCTAGGGCTTGCAATACACTAGGGTGAGTCAGTAGGTATTATGAAAGCTCAAAATATATTTCTAATCTGTTCTTTGTAATGCCATATACATAGATTTTAGATGACAGCATTAAGGGTCCCACTCTGATTCTGACAGCTGATCACTCGACTCTCCTATTTCTCCCAAGTTTTTTTTACAAAATAAAGAACTTCTTTTTTCTTCTGTGGGTGAACCTCTACATGATCAGGGACACATATTTGCATGACCCTCCCCCATTTAACGGCCCATTTTTCATGACTCCTCACTTTTCTGTAGTCTCAAAAAGTTGTGACCCTCCCTCTGTTTCCACCCCCCATCCCCCCTGCTAATTCAGGGGCGGATCTAGGGGGAGGGTGCAGGGGGTGTGCACCCCCCCCCCCCCCCGAGATGACCTGCGGTTTTGTAATACAACTGGTATTCTGCAAAAAAAAAAAAAAAACTATGTGGTTTATTGGTGTTGAAGTAGAGCAAGAGACGGGTGCACCCCTTCCTAAAAAAAATCCTGGATCTGCTCCTGTAATTTCTGACTAGTCCCTGCCTTAGACATGTCCTCAGAAAACAGACCTGGAAGTTTTTTGTTCGTACCAGATGTAAAATCAGCTGAAAAGGTGCTCCACGAGCATGAGTTGGATACGACAACAAGTTTTGTTATGTACTACAACAACGGTTTAGGCAAAGGTAAGCTTAAATGTATGGTCAGTGTATTCTGTGACTTTACTAATTATTGGTTTGTGTACACCAAAATGGAATATCCGGATGCAGAATATTGCATGTGGCACAGAAGAACTCTTTTTTTTGGGGGGGGGGGGGGAGGGGGGGGGAGGGGTAACAAACAAAAAAATTCCTGGCAATACCATAATAGGTTTTTAAATACAAAACAAACTAACAGAATAATAATGATGATAATAACAACAATGTTAATTGAATAATGCATTAAATGAACAATAAACTTAATATCCAAATAACAGACAAAAAAATGGAAGAAAGGTTCGAATAAGAAACAGAAATATCTTGACAAAAGAGGTTGTGATTGTAGGTGCCCTGGGCCAAAAAACTGTTGTGCAGTCATATGAAATTCAAAGGGATGAGGAAAGTTGCCTTCACTCTTCATGCCTCCTGCCTGCTGAAAATGGCTACAGGACACTGATAAAATCTATACCAGGGTCAGTTCAGAGCAGAAATATAAACTTACAGAAAAAAATGAACTGTAAAGTTTATATATATGTACTATGTTATATTAAGATTAGGCCTTGCTTTGTTCCACAAAATGAGCAAATGAAGGGGAAGAAGGTGTTTTTTGAAGATCCTCAGTCTGTAACCTCCCAATCAAGGATCAAATATGATGGAATTCCATTCATCATAACAGGAAAACGAGTATATGATTGCCATCAGGGCATTGACAGACGTGCAGCAGATAAAGAAAGAAGGAATACTTCCAAGGTTATTTTCACTTTTTTTCAGTTAAGGGACTGGTCATTATTTATGTAGGGGGGGGGGAGGGAAAAAAGAAGGGGGGTGTCAAGGCTGTTTTAGATTGGCTAGAAGGGAGCTAATTTTTTTCAACAATTAATAGGGAGGTCATGATTTTTTAGGTTTTGCAAGGGGTCTTGTCTGTGCTTTTGCAAACGGGATTACTTTTACGAAATAAATTAACTTCAAAGATGCAGGTGGTGACGATGGACAACCCAGTTAGAAGAATATTGTCAAAAACTTCATTGCTTTAATATTTCACACTTTAATAAATGACAAATCCAGATCAGCCTGTTTACAAAAGCAACCATAGTTAAAATTAGGAATCAGAAAGTGCAAAAGCAGAAGGGCTACAGTGACTGTGCACTCTTTGCTAAAGCCTTTGTCCTCCTTCAATGGCAGAAAAAAATTGGGCTATCACATTTAATATCCACACCCTCTTCCCAGTTGACAACATATAATAAACTTCCTTCTTACTCCTGAGCCCGGGGGGGGGGGGGGGGGGTGGGGGACTCCCATATGAAACAGACGGGGATGCTCGTCATCTCGCTTAGAGGTGTAAATTTTGGATCTTGATCTCGCTTAGGGTGTTCCGTGCAAAGCGCCAATATTTTAAGCCGCCAAGGTCTCGTTTAGGGTTCCGCGAAGAAACACAGAATTACGCGAAGAGAAATAGAAGTCAATTTTCTTTTTAACTTTGTTTGTTATGTCTTTATATCATTAAAACTCATTACATGTCGTATTTGTGTCTTTTTAAGCGGTCCCCTTTAGGGGTCAAAATTTGCTTATGCCACGCCCAGATTGGTCTCCTTAAGGGGTCACAAAAAGCTTGAGCCACGCCCAGACGGTCTCCTTTAGGGTTTAAATTCAAAATTTCCGACGAGCATCCCCGTCTGTTTCATATGGGAGTCCCCCCCCCCCCCCCCCTGGCTCCTGAGGAATTCTATTAGACTGCATTCACCCGGGAGACTTCCTTAAGATATGAATTTGCCCCTGAGGAACTTATCGTACAGTACTTTTTTCCTAATAAAATTCCATGAATTCTTTGTTTACCCTGAATAACTCCAATGTTTAAGACTATTCCTCAAGGATTTCCAAAACTATTACAACATACCCCCTAGAGAATTCCATTGATCTTTGCTCACTTCCTTAACCAAAGGGGAGTGCTGATATCAATTATGCAATAGTCCATTTCAAACTGGAATTGTACATTGCAATACAGAATTTGCACATTCTCTTGGTAGTCACTTAGTATAGTGAAATGGCATAAGATTGGAATAACAGGTAATGTTGTCAAAGAAGAGGGGTCCCGGTCAACACTGGCAAAAATAAATAACAATAAGCTTAAAAATAATAATAATTAAGTATTATAATCCATTGTATGGGCCTTGTGACCTCTGAATAGGAATTCTCTTAACAATCTCTTATCCTGCAACAACAGCTTCATGTCTTTTTAAACAAAAGAAAAAACGTTGAAACTGAAGGTACCTTTCATCTATGTGACGTGAACATAGATCACAGGGCCCATTGTCAATTAATTTGCAAAGCTTGATCAGCAATTACTATGAATCGAATTTTCTACGAATTCAGTAGAACTGCAAACGACCAAGCAACGTTTTAAAACTCACCTTAATTCAACTCGAGGGAAGAGATAATTGTAGCCTCTGCACACATACTGTGTATCAAAAGAGGTCACATTTAATTGTTCACATACCCGTCACGTCAAAGATCCATTCGGAAAAATCTTCGGCGATCGTATAACTCGGTCCCAGTCTCAGGATCGAGGAAGGGCCCTCTCGTCTATCCCTTTAAGTGACTACCATCAAATTTTGACCAATCAGAGTATAAAAATTGGACGTAGAGCGTGACCAACGCGTGACCATGGTAAGATAAGGTCTTCCCCGCCTGTACTTTTAAAAAAACTGGATGAATTTTCGCTTCCGAGGTCAGTTTGAAATCAAAATCCTAATAGTGCGGGGCCATAGTGACATAAACACAACATATTTGATATGAATCCTTGGAAAAAATAAACTTGAGCCTGCGATCATTTGAAACTGGTAATTTGTCAGCGGATAACTTTAAAAAAATACTCGACCTTGATGGGTCGACACTTGAGCCCGCGGTACGGTCAGGTGATACTGGTCAGCGG
Source organism: Porites rus (assembly GCA_964035705.1). Classification (NCBI taxonomy): domain Eukaryota; kingdom Metazoa; phylum Cnidaria; class Anthozoa; order Scleractinia; family Poritidae; genus Porites; species Porites rus. The sequence continues at coordinate 10,659,063 of OZ037996.1, read as the reverse complement.
ATGCCCTGTTTTGATAGCTGTCAATTGATCACAACATTGATGTGCAGCCTGTGCAATTAGTTTTCTCTTGGGCTCCCAAACTAGCTAAAAGTGTGAGAGTAAACATTGGTTTTCCTGTGGTGCGGACGGACGGGCGGTCGGTGTACGGTCACGTGATTACCAAATTTTCTGGGATGGGTAGATTTACTTAGCAATGGGGCTCCACCCACGCGCGCGTGGAGCTCCGCTATAACCCTAAATATTGAACAAAATGATAATGTTAATTGTTGACAGTTCTCTGAGCCTTCAAAGTCTCCTCCAAAGGGTACAATAATGCATTTTGAGCCGTCATTTTGGATGATGCTAATAAAAACTTGGCCTACGAGAGTAACGTCATTTTATGCAACTTGAATTTGGTGCCGCTTTGAAAGCCAGTATGTTTAAGTCCGAAAAACAGTGGCTTGACTAATGTAACCTCGAACAAAAGCAGCGACGAAGTGGTTTGTAACGTAAACGGTATGAAGCGATTGCTTCTCGTAAACTGCTATCAGTGTTAACGTATTTGTGGTGTAAGCAATAACAGATTGTAATCATCACTATAACAAAATTGTCAAATCTGATTGGCTATCAACTGCCCTGATTTCAGCCCTAATTGGACAGTTTAATAAGACAGTACGCGTCATGCCTAAGTAATTGGACAGTACGCGCCATCACGCGCGCGCTTAAATGGCTTTTTTTTCACTGCTAGCAAAACAAAATTTCGAATTTCTTGTGTTTTGATTTAAATATTAGCCTATTATGTCACAAATTTTGTTAAAGTTATGATTAATTGGTAACAGAACTTCGTGTCGTCCGATTCGGTCTGTAATCATACTCGTGATTAAACAAATCGGACTCCCGCTACGCAGTCGTCCGATTTTGTTAATCACTCGTATGATTACAGACCGAATTGGACTCCACTCTATCCTGTTACCATTATATTACAAATTAAGGACCGTAAATTAGCATTTTTTGCTGACGACTCCAAATAGGCCATTTCCGAGTTCCCCCGGGCCTCTGTTTCAAAACGAGGGTAGGTGCTCAGCCTTTGATATGGAAATCATTTTTCATTCTCATGCAAATAAAACTCGTTTTCACAAGAAAGGTTATGCACCTAGCCTCATTTTGAAAGTGAGGGTTTTTGGAACTCGGAAGTGGCCTATTATACAAGATCATTTCAAAGCCTACTAATAACACTGATCTTTCTTCAACAAAACTTGACTCAGCTCGCCAGTTAACTGGAGTCACACCTGGGCAATGAGCCTCAGCGTACTAAGGAGAAAGACCCTAAATATCTCCAGGAAGAAAATCGCCGTCAAACAGAGAATAGCACCTAGATGGGACCCTTACAACCACAGCTAGCGAAACCTTCGACTAGGGCATAACCATTACGGACAACCTTCAGTGATCTCAACATGTAAATCAGATCTCCCTGAGCGCAAACCGTACCCTTGACCTTATTCGCCGAATCTGCAGAGACACGGTGACACTCACTTACAGCAGGAAACTTTTATACTGTTCAATTTTGCGATATCCTTACACTTCTAAGGACAAAACTTTGCAAGAAAATGTCCAGCGCAGAGCTACTAAGGTTAATTTGAATTAACGAAGAGATATGTCTTATAAGGATCGGTTACTCAAACTTAATTTATTGCCACTGGAGTATAGAAAGTATTTGAAAGACCTAGTGCTCATCTTTAAAGCCAAAGCAGGCCACTTAGATCTCGGCCATCAAGACATCTTCCGGTACACCGAAATACACTATCGCACGCGCAATGCATCCAAATTAAATTCGACTACCATATACCTTATGCAAAACAAAACTATTTAAAACACTCATTTTGTTATCGATCGATAGCTACTTGGAACAAGCTACCTGTAGACATCAAAAGCACGAATCAGTCGCCTTCTACTTTAAAGAAAAGGATTTTCGATATTTACACTCGCAATACTCTATCTTATGTCCTTTCAACCAGTGGGGTATAGGGTGATACTTATGTTTCTGTTTATGGGGAGAGGGGTAAAGGGCGCTTAAGATTGGGGGAGGGGTCAGTTATTTGCGGTATTCCATCTGGTTCTTGGGACAAGATATCAACTGGGACATTGTCCTGTCTCCTGCTCCGGTTGCAATGTCTATTTTATTTTACTTTTTTTTTCTTTATCTAACGTATTTTATATTTTTATGTATATATTAACTGATAACATGTAACGAATTCAAGTTAAATTTGACAGTAGCAAACTCATGCGTCCAGCCTTCTGTTCGGGGGGGTGGGGGGGGGGGGAGCGTGGGCTCATTTTCGAACAACGACTGGTAACCGAGCCTAGTCTGAAGGCGAGGCAATCAGAGATGATGCGTGAGCGCCGTTTTAGAAAATCAGAGCATGCTCGAGGGCTGTTGGCTCCGTCATGAAGGAAGTGCAAAGGGGTCAACTTTTTTCGCAAATGAACACTCGCTGAAGTTAACTCGGTTGAGAGAGTGACCATCTTTCCCTTGTACTGTAAAGCGTTTTCGCTCACGTGGCCAGCATCTGCATGTGCAAATTTATTGGAACAAAAGAAAGCGTTGTACATACAAACAGAGTTCAACTCTCACAGGATTGGTTTGAGACACCAACATGGCTGCCGTTTCATTGTTTTGGAACACCAATATGCATGGCCGCGTGACGTAATGTGAAAACGCTCTATAGTGGTAGGATATGAGGTAAACTTTAACCAATCAGGAAGCACGGGGTTTTATTACCACCAGATAAATTATAGAAATATTCCTTATTAATTTATTCCGTATCGCAAAGGTTGAGCCTCATAAAGAAAGTGCATAGAGGGTTTTGTGTCAGTACGTACCTTATGGTGTTGGGCAAAATCTGTTTCCTTTGGTGAAGCCGACAATAACATTTGGGCAAGTGTTTAAACATGTTTTTTTTTTCTTGATGATATAGATAAAAACCGTCGAGAGTAAACAAAGGGGAAGGACACAAAAGAAAAGCTTGCACGTGATCCTTAGGAACAAACGGTTTTTTTTTTTTATTTTCAAGATCTCACTGCGTCTATTGCCCTAGCGATGTTTACACAATAGAAAAACCAGCTGAAAATAAACTTAAAAACCGTCATTCAATTGCAAATTATATAGCATTATGTATTGCCTATTGGATACAGATGTTGAGGCTCACTTAGCCGGCGGTATATTAGAAAAAAAAAACTATGGTATTTAAAAGGCCATGATGGCAAAATGATATTCGAGAAAGTTCATAATAAGAGAATTTTGTTAGGTATAAAGGGAAAAGATTAATCTACCTGTCCGTGCCATTTCATTAAAGTACTTGGTGCGCGATTAAAATAAACGTCAGTAGAACATTAAAATTGAACGAAGTTTTCAACTTGGTTGGAGCTTGGCAAACAACTTTTTATCGTCACCGCTCTGAGCTCGTTGTGTATTAAGAAACAGCTGCTGTGCGCGCCAAAATCCTTACCATCGAATATTGCGGATTTTGAAGTCATTTTTTGTTGCGGTCTCATGCGTATTTTCGAAACAATTTCGTACATAATAAGAAAGAGATACAGTCGACTCCAAAAATCTATTTCCCCTGGATTTCCGTCTTACATTCACTGTAATTCTACGGGCGTCCGAAACATTGAATTTTGGATTTCCTATTGACATGTTGTAGGAGTATAGTTTACTAGTGGAGGCTGATGTTGATTGTCATGGCTAACGTGAAGCAGCTTTTCTTCTCAAAACAGTAAAACGCATGCTCTATTTAGGCTATGTTTTGTTACATTTAAGGTTCTGATTTATCATCTAGAAGTATCTTTTAATTTTCACTTGACATTTCTGCAATTAACTGTGATTAAAATATTCACTGTGCAGTAAAAACTGTTTTTTACATTACCCTCGGCTATTTTCATTGAACTCCCGATAACTCGAGCCTTTTTTCGATTTCCCTTGAAGGTTCGAGTTATCGGGAGTCGACTGTAGTCGCAAAAATGACCTAGGACTAATGCCACAAGTTTGGTAGTAACTTGCTGTCTTGTATAAGGCTGTTTAAAACGTTTATGATATTACTACCTAATCCGTGGCAAAGCAACCTATGTTGGCAAGCGAAAACAACAACAAGAACAACAATAAAACTGTTAATAGTTATTCGCAGTTTGGTGACATATACTTGTAGTTCATTTATAAGTTACAACTATCGTTGCAGCGGTTTTGTTTTCACTGACCTTACTAAAAAAAGCTAAAATGTCAGTATCTGTCCTTTTCACATATAAGTATTTTAAAGTTCTGATTTGTTAATAAATGTTCACTGGCAAAGATAAACGACTGCATTTCAATTTACAGTAACGAAAGCTGCGTAGGATGACTGACTTTTCACGACTTAATAGGGATTTGCTTACAATGGTTTGGAAATTAGGAATGATCGATTTGTTAATGTTTGCCCGGACCGCCCAAATTCTATTCTTGTTGCTTCCAAAACATTATCCTATTTAATGCATCTCTAAATTCCTTTTTCCTTGCGGCGTAAATCCACGGATTAAGCGCAGCGTTCGAGAAAGTGAGAAAAAGCGCCCATGTACCCCAAGATTCAAACGACTGACTCTCTTCACATGAAGTATGTTCACCCGACATTACCTCCACAATGGAGAAAGCCAAAGCAGGAAATGTAGTCAAATAAAACACGCTTGTGACAATAGCTACGGTTATCGCCGCTTTCCTATTTTGTGTATAAGAAGCAATTACTGGCACGCCTTGCTCGCGTATAGTTCGTTGCTGACGAAGCACTTCTTTGAAAATATAAAAGTAACAGTAAGAGATGACAACTCCGGGAAATATGAATACTGTACAAACAGCTGTAATCCAGAAATCGTCTTCGAGGATAACCAAACGTAGACTAGCGATGAAGCTTGAAACAGCACAAATGATAGCAGCGACGCATTTAAATCGAGAAACTGTTACAATGGTGTTATAGCGTAAAGGATAAAGCACTCCTATATACCGTTCCAAGCTGACGGCGCACAAGCTGTATGTTGATACGGCGACAGACAAAACGTAAACGCAATCTACACAAACACTGAGCGGATGTTCCTCGTCCCCTACGTGTAACAGAGATCGAGCGACCCATAATGGCAGAGCAAAGAACCCCACAAAGAAGTCACTAAGGGCTAAAGCAGCGACGAAGTAGTTTGTAACGGTATGAAGCGATTGCTTCTTGTAAACTGCCATCAGTGTTAACGCATTTGTGGTGCAAGCGATAACAGAAATTAACAGGCCAAAAATTACTGTTAAAATAACGTTCCAGCCCGCTGTCGGAAGTTCATGGCAAAGGTCGCTCGCCATTACGAAGTTGATTCTAAGTAACTGGTATCCCAGCACCTCAGGACGATCTGAAAAATTTTACAATTTCGATTCAATTTATAAAGCCACTCTGACAAATGCCGCGTGTGAGCATGATGTGCTTAAGTTATGTCAACAAGTCAGGTATTTTAACATCAGCGAAATTAATTTAAGGCTTTTTGGTATTCTTCCTCGCCTTCCTTAATTTCCAGTTTTTCTGTGGATACGTATCTTTATTAGTAAGTACGTCACTAGGAGCCGGGCCTGTAAGACACAGAGTTTTCGAAAAAAAACTACATGTATTCCAACGCCCCTCTTTCTAAAAAATTGCCGATCAAAATTCACACCGCGACGATTTATATTGCAATATGCACTGTCACTATCTCAACAACGTTTTTGTTTTCAAAACATCAATCGAAATTATGAGTCCCTAACCTCCCTTTAAATCCGACTCCGTCTGTGGTCCGTCTGTAGCACTTTCATCGGAGCTTCATAACTTAAGGTAATTTCCTTGAAATTGTTCTACTATCAAACTTTTTTTGAAACTTGGCATAATCAACATTCATGATATCAGCATTGAAAAAATGCAATAAAAAGATGGGGTCACCGTGTTTGTTTACGCGTCAGCAGGCTCTTAAACTGGGGTATTTTTACTGCTTGCGCGTTAAAAATTCGAATTCCCTTCTTACAGAACTAAGTCTTTGTTACTTAAAACACAGAAAATTTTATCTTGAACATAAAGCTTCTTTTTGTTCAAATAAGCAGTATTGCTTCATTTAATTCGTTTTTGATTGCTTGGTTGTGAGGATATTGCACCCTTTAGGACAGTTCCGTGGTTAGCTTGTAGTCCTCGCCTTGACCCAAATACTCCAAATACGAAACTATTTTCCCTGTGGTTCGACCTTCGTAAGCGACCACTTAGCTTTTATGGTTTTCATAAATGACAGAAAGAGTCATAAGTAGCTACACGCGTGGTTTATTAACACTTTTTTCGTTGACCTATACCTGAATAGAAGCAAGAAAAAATTAAATCTTTGTTAGCCTTATCCTTACTTTTAGAAAAAAGCTAAAACCGCTAAGTTGCATTTTGCGACGTTTTTGTTGACGCCTCTACAATTCATCTTTGAAAGTGTTGCTAAGACAACCAAAAGAGCTGACTTAATTGCCAAATCATTTATTCTAATTTTTTTGTTATGTCTTCCTTTGCACATTATTTTTTAGTCTAGTCAATATTCATATCACCGTCTCTTGAAATGAAACCGGCTTTAGACATATATATAAAACAGTTATTACCATATGATGCTTTAATTGCCACATTTCCTTAACATAAAAATTTTGAAAACAGCAGACAGTAGTTTTATTGTTCATTTGTATTGCCTGAGTTTGTTTGTTTGTTTGTTTTTTTTGAGAACTTAAGGCATCAATAGCTGCTTATATTGCTGCTTTGTTGCCTTCTATCGAGTTTCTTGGTTCCTTTTAAAAACTGATCTTGCCGTTTAAGGACAGCTGGTCCGAGCTAGTGATTGTTAATGTGCTTGTCGTATACTCCTCATAATAGATGGCAGCCCATTAACCCTTTAAGCCCCAATATCCACATACAAATTCTCCAAACTGATCTCTACACATTTCTTTAAAGAATGAGTTGAGTGAATTTGGTAAAAGATCAAAGCATTTTCTCTAAGGTGATCAGTTTATTAATTCTCATAACCTAATCTCTTGACATTGTATGGATATTGTTAGGAGAAAATTGATGTTGGTCACTGTTGGGACTTAAAGGGTTAATGTAGCGCTACACTGTATATATGCATTTTCATCGCTAATATGACACTATCTAAGAGTTTGTATTAATTCTAAGGTTAAAACCTATGAAAGAAATTAGTAGGTCAATCGGTTTAAGATATGCTACTGCCGCAACGGGGTGACGCATCCGGCGGCCATTTCATTCGTTCACAATAGAGTTTATTTAGAGCGTTGTTGTAGACGTCCCTTATTCCAACATTTCGATGAAGAATTATACATTAACTATGGGTGACAATTGCAACCGTAAAAAGGAAGATCCTCGTTGCAACGACCATTGTCAATGACGCAGTTTAAGCTCTAGACTTGTGGCTTTCTGGCGCACCGGATATAGTTCGGTTTTAGTGGTGGAATAAATCGCAACCATAGTTCTCCCTGATGAAGGGGAAACCACTTTCTACATTATTCTTGTTTATTCCAAAACATTAAAGTTTTTAGAGCGTCTCTATATTCTTTTCTCCTGGCCGCGTAGATGCAAGGGTTAAGGGCAGCGTTCCAGTAATTTAAGAACAGGGTCCATGTACCCCAAGACTCGAGGGACTGCTTCTCTTGACACGAAGCAGTACGAGAAAAAACCTCAGCTATGGAGAAAGCTAGAGCAGGTAACGTAGTCGAGTAAAACACGCCGGTAACTATAGCTACGGTTATCGATGCTTTTCTGTTCTGCATGTAAGAAGGAAATAACGGCCCACTTTGAGCGCGTAAGGTTCGTTGTTGACGAAGCACTTCTTTCAAAATATAAAAATAACAGTAAGAGATAACAACTCCGGGAAATAAGAATACTGTGCAAACAGATATTATCCAGAAATCGTCTTCTTGGACAATCCAACGCAGAGTAGCGATGAAGCTGGAAACAACACAAATGATAGCAGCGACGCATTTAAACCTAGAAACTGTAGCGATGGTGTCGTAACGTAAAGGATAAAGCACTCCTATATACCGTTCCAAGCTGACGGCGCACAAGCTGTATGTTGATATGGCGAGGGACAAGATGTGAATGAAGTCAACCCACATACTGACCGGATGTTCCTCGTCTGATATTCGTAAAAGCGATCGAGTTATCCATAGTGGTAGCGCAATGAATCCAACAAAAAAGTCGCCAAGGGCTAAAGCAGCAAGGAAGTAGTTTGTTACCGTGTGAAAAGATGGCTTTTTATAAACTGCAGTCAGTATTAACGCATTGGTGGAGCAAGCAATAATATAGATATGGACGCACCAAGGGTAGTTGTTACGATGATATTCCACTCCTCTGTTGGAAGTGTATCACATTTTTCGCTTCCCATAATTCTGAATATTTTATCTGTCTCGGTGTTTTAGGATCAATGAAATTGTTCAGCTATACAAAAGGACCCTAACCCTGTTAAACCCAAGCGCTTATTGTGTCCTTTCTAAAAGGGAAAGCGCAATAAAAGGACTTTGAGAAACTTTGTTCTACGAGCACAAAGGACCATGGGAATGTGGAGCACCTGACAGACAAATAGTAATTTATTTTCACTAAAAATGCTTTTTCATAAATATGAGTCAACGTTGCACGGCAATGATGAAGTATAATTGCAAATTTTACATCTGGTGACTTCGTAAACTGTCGTTTGGTTTGCGCATAAATTTTGAACCACTATTAATTTTCTACCACTGTCCTTCCTACCAATTCATCCTTTACTGAATTTGTTCTTTCGAATCCCTGTCACTCATAAAACAGGGGCACCCAACGACTGTTTTCTTTAAAATATCTGTTCGGAGAAACAAATTTTGCCAACTGAAGAATTTTCTATTGCTTTGAGGAAGGCTAAAACGTTCTTGATGACCGTTCCATTCGTGTACTATTTTCGAAGGTGTAATGAATTCCCTACGATTTTCTGAAGTTTAATTTTTCACATTTCATCCCCAAAGTTAGCCTTTTTTTCGTAGAAAAAAGGAAAACTATAATTTTCGGATTCAAAATTGCGAGGAGAGAGGGAACAAAAAAAATTTTCACTTGCATAATAAGTAAAACTGCGTCTAAAATTTTCGGGAAAATAATAAAGAAGCCCTTGTAATTTCGAAAGACTCTAGTTCTCCTAGGAGGACAGAACAGACACAAATTTTATAGCACCGCTTAGAATGCATTTTTAGAGATCTAAACGTATTCTTAATAGTCTAAAAAGTGTTGTCAGTGTATTTACGAGGAAACCGTCGTTGGGCGCCCCTGATACAAAGAAATTATGATTGGGAGACTGAAGGTTATCTCCTTTAACATCAACCATCCTTATATGGTCACTCTTTAAAAAGAACTTGATACATTGTAAATGACTGCGAAAAAATCGGCTATGATGTTTTAAAGGACTTACAAATTTTGTATTTGCCCAATTCGAAATTAACCAAGTAAAGCAAAAAAGAAACGTTGTGGACCCTCCAAAGGTGAAAATAGGCTTGCGAAAGCATTAAATATTTAAACTGGACCTTTATCGCTCAAATGTCGACAGGGGCACCCAATGGATCTGTTCCTCAAAATATCTGTTCTTCAGGCACATTTTTGCTGGCTGGGAGATGTGGAAGAAATAATAGTCCTTGGAAGGAAAGTGTTGCTGGGAAAAAGATAATTCAGGGTGTCAGAGGGGATTTGAAGTCTAGAATAGCTGCTACGGGTTACTTGTATGGGTTGCTTACCACTCAAGATCTGAATTGTGCCCTATGAAACTGCCCAGTAAGTCAGGTTGCAGGTTGTAAGGTTGCTGGCTGGGAACTCTTCCATCAGTCTTGCTGGGAGTGAGGAACAGATAATTTTTTACCAGCAATCTCCCAAATTGCTTAAAATAGTCTCAGAAAACTTTATTCACGCTTTGTTGTTGTTTTTAGGTCTTTTTCTCAAAATTTCTCGTTGGGTGCCCCTGTGTCGACACTATCTGGATATAAGGAATTGTTGTCGACCATCCGATTGTTGTCCATCATCATCATCATCGTTATCATCATTATCATCACCACCAGCCACCACTACCAACACCATTTAACTCTAATGCTTTCCCTATGTTGTAAAAGGGCAAAAAATCTTACTAATTACGGTCTCTGTCTCGGGCAACGACAGAGGCCTAGCTTATAACGCTGGACCTCAGTCCAAGCCCTTTTAATTCTTTCTCTGATCTACAGCTCTTTTTCATGTCTCCCGGTGTCTCCCTCTCTTTCTCTTGCCCTCTTCCTTTCAAGTTATTGCGGCGGCAGGAGAAGCTACAATGTAGTTTCTTCCGGCCCCTAGTGTTACGCATGACCAAGCCTTTTCGCTCTCGCAGTTACCTCTGAGTCAGCACATGGGGCTCAAACTCGGTATTCATGTCACGATCAGTATAAGATATTGGATTAAAGGGTAAGTTAAAAATTAAAATTTGAAGCGAATAGTTAATAGACAAAAGCAGGAGCCCAAAACCCGGAGCGTCTAACTTCCATACTACGCCTATGCAACGGCGTTTTCACAAGTAGGTCTATTTTTAGATAAGCCTTTCCCGCGAATTGCTTTCGAAAAGCCAATCACTAGCAATTGCGTCATCAATGATAAACTTTTAATAAGTAACTAGGACAGCTCCTTCACATTGAAAAAAACATGGCGGACACACGTGAGGAATCTTCAGAGAAGTCCTCTGACAGTACTTCAAGCGACAATTTCAGTATTTACACGGAAACTAGCAGTTCATAGCAAGATTTGCACAACCTAGCCAGGACTTCTACTTCATCGGCGACAACGCATAATTCACGCAAAGGGAATTAAATCGAAATCATCTTCGAAATAGCCGACTGTGAAAAGGTCCAAGCGAGCTACTAACAGTCTAAACGACGATCAAATGGAGGAATTGACCTCGTGGAACAGTTATTTTTCGCGGGAAAAGCTTATCTAAAAATTAACTCACTTGTAAAAACGCCGTTGCACGAATTTATGGCAGTTGAACGCGCCGGGTTATGGGCTCCTGACAAAGACCGGCCAGACAGTCCGCCACCACAACAAGGTGGCCCTGAGCCAATTAGCAGACTAATTATAGTTTACGTGCATGTATACCCTTTATCTTCTATCCTTCTTTCTTTCATTCTCAATTCAACCCCAATTCCCCCAAAATTCAATTGCAATCTCCCCTTAAGTCTCAAGAGTGATGAGGGGGGTGAATAGGCGAACAGATCAGCGGATTTTGAAAATATTCTTGCCCGGATTTGGGATCCAAAGAGAGATTTTAACGGATTTCCGGATCCTGCAATTGGAGCGGAATGCGGGTTCGTCTATTTTTTTGGGCCCGGATTTTGGACTTTTCGTGCAATATTTAAAATATTTTTGCCCGAATTTCGGACTCAGGGCGATAATAACGGATTGGCGGATTTGCTATCCCTATTCACACCCCTCAGTGATCATCATCATTTTTCTCCTAACAATATCAACACCCTGAAGAGAAAAGGCGATAAGAATTCATGAAATGATCACTAAAGGGAAAATGCTTTGAAAAGAAAATGGATGGAGATCAGTCTGAAGAATTTGTATGTGGATACCGTAAATTTCCGAAAAAAAAGCCCCTCCATGTAAAAGCCCCTCCAAATCATGAAGCCCCCCAAAATCGTAATACAAAAACTCTCCGTTAAATCGCCCCTCCGAATATACGCCCTCCAGGGGGCTTGTACTTGGAATTTGCCCTCGAATACAAAGTAAGACAAAGCAAAAATGGTCAATTTCCTTCCCACTATAAGCTAGCCCAATCGAGTTTCAAACCCAAATTTCCCTCCGTACATAAGCCCCTCCGAATATAGGCCCCTCCAAAAATAAGCCCCTCAAAACGGGCCTTTGAAAAATATAAGCCCCGGGGCAGGAGCCCTCCTGCCCCGGGGCTTATTTCCGGAATTTTACGCCGTATTTTAGGGTTAACAATTAAGTAAAGACTCATCGGTGGAACTAAAAATCGGTTTAAAAAGAAAGTGTTCAGAGATTATAGTATCTGGGTAAGACGAGTAAAAATTTCGAAGGATCGGTTATTGTTAATGAGAAAAGTGAAAGGGGGCGGGGTGGCGACTGAAAATTAAAGTGTGAGTGAGTATTAAACAAAAACAGAATTACACAAAAAGCCCGTCTAAGAACAAAAAAATTTACAGAGGAAGAGTTCTCCTTCCAGTTGAATTGAATAAAAATTATCTCTAGCTAAGCAAAACGGCGAGATCCATTCAAACAAGTCAAGAAGGTAATTATCCAACTTTCCCATAGTTTACCAATCTACCAAGATATCTGTATTTTACCTACCGGGACAGAAGGCTTTCTCCCTAATTACCATATTGTCTACATTAGTATAAATATCGGAATATCATTTATATTTAGGGGTTACTGTGTCTTTTTAACTGTGCCTGATTCTCTGAGAACGTAAATGAATATAATAATGATAAATAATAATAAATAAAATAATAAATGATTTTTTATTTTCTCGCTTCCCAACTACTCCTCTGATTTGGATCAGATTATCTTGAGCTGCGCCGTACGTTTACCGCAAGTTATACTTCATTAATTTAATTATTTAGTCGCGTATTCTTAGATCTCCTTCAGGTACCCTGTTGTATACATAAATGACTACTTGTTTGGTTAATTTTGGGCAGCGAGCGGTTTATAATTGTTGACTTTGATAGTTCTCTAGACGCTAAACTTGTCTGTCTGTCTCCGGTATACTTGGTTTCCTACATAAAAGGGCCGAAAAGGCATAGAAAGGACTTTGGCAAACAGGTAAACTAAGGATAAGCATTAGAGAGTATGTTTGGAACATGAGTTATCATTAATAATTATTATGTTATTGACAGAAATATTTGAAATTCAAATATACTCATTTTGTTGATATGTTTCTGTACCAAGGCCATATCCCTCCAACGAAATTAATTTCATAATTTATTTTCAAGATGGCTCCAAACTCACTTAATTTAGCATACATAAATAGTTTTAGAAACTCTTCATTGGCTCAAGCTCTTTGAGGTCCCTACTAGACTCGATGTATATTACTTTAAGGCCATCACTCCAATTAAGTCGAATCATAAGCAGCGTGGTTTATTCTGACATATTAAGAATTAATCTGCCCAAAACATCTGCTGGTCTCAGGCAAATGGTTTTAGTTTTCCTCCACCTCCAGTTTCTTACTAATCAAGTTGTTCTCTATCTTCGCAGTGTTACTTTCGAACATTACTTTTCCTAACTGTCTATACTACTTTATTGAGAATGTCATGGTTTTGGTATCTCTCGTTGGTTCTAATACTCATAGCTGTTTCTGGAAACGCCTTAGTTATATACGTCATCATATCTCGCCGTCGACTTCATACTAAAACAAACTGGTTTGTCGTACCACTCGCAATAGCCGATCTCTTCCTGGTAGCTCTTCTTGCAGTCTCTATATACATTTGCGGAACGCTGATTCGCAGCTGCGGTAATGTGTTTCTGTATCTCACTTCATACTTCGGGGAAGCGTCCGTTACTAACATAATCGCATTGGTTGTCGACCGCTACTGTGCTATAGTGTTGCCACTTAGATACACGCAAATTATGGCAAAGAAGAAAATTGTTGTTATACTACTAATCAGCTGGTTTGCGCTCTTAATACTCGATACCGTCCCCACCGTTTTGGGAGTTCAGTGGCTATCTTGTGGCGGTAATATATCACAACTGACAAGTATGATAATCTTTCAGATCTCGCCATGTGTTGTCTTAACAATAGCGACAAGAAAAATGGTTACCACAGCAAAGAAGCACACCAAACGAACGTCAATATTACTAAAGCAGTTAAGGTACAACCAGTTAACAAAACGAACAAGAGCAGAAGCCTCTTCAGCTCGTTTGATCACCATCATGGTAAGCGTATTCTTAATTTGTTATGCAGGCCAGACTTTATCATCAGTTTGTTCATGTAGTCTTGCGTAAAAGCTCAGCCTACTAAGGAGTTTGGGGAAACTTTAACACTGTCTCTCCTTCTGAATTCTGGAGCAAACCCGTTTGTGTACTCCTTATTCAAAAGAGATATTAAAAGAGAATTGAACAAGACACTTTTCTGTGTAACAGCCAAAAGCATTGGCAAACGACTATAAATTTATGTAAGAAAGAGAGAAACGGAAAATTTAAGGTAGCACCGCATTCTTCGACGACTGACATGACATTTCTGCTCGTTGTAAAATAAGGAATTGCGTGTGCGGTGAGTCATGCAAGAGAAAATGTGATACCATCACACCCTGACCACCTGCCGACTGTCACTGCCATCTTTAAAAATTATTTAAAGTTTTAAACTCATATATACTATGTATATAAAGGTTGTATTTTAAGTTTAGAATACACAAAACCACCAGTTAAAACCTGAATTTTTATACAATTACTATAAATTGGGTAAGAAATTATAATTATTTGCTATAGGTTATCTTTTCGATGCTTAAGATTTAAAGATGTAATTTTAGTAACAAGTCGAAAAGCTGACTACGCCCCTGTTTTGGTATAATTATTGTTTTTCTTCCCTCGTAGAAAGCTCAACATTTCCAAATTCAACCGAGACGTAAAATATAATATATATATTATAATTAGTTATAAAATTTATATAATTGAGTTAATTATATAATTAGTTAGAAGACAAAAATGAAAACTAAACCCATTCGTTATACAGTTGTTATTGCTTTTCGCCAACTTATCGTTGACGGATGCGACGCTTTATATATTAACATTGTTAACTATTTAAGGTACAATACAATGGGTGATTTTGTTAACTTAGTTTTGTTATTAATTATTTCGCCTTGAGTCTAAACTTCTCCCTGGGAAAGATCATCCGACTGTTGCTTTCACATGTTGGCCTTGATGTGCATGTTTCCTGTAATTACTTTCTATATCTGAAGCGATAAGGTATGGATCTTGATCTGCGCCAGTTAAACTGAGCACCCCCTCGTCATCGGATACGAGGAAGAGCATCTTGAAAATCATACTCCTTATTCTTGCTTTAAATAATGAAAAAGAAAAGATTAGAGATTTTGATCAAAAGTTGGCACAATCAAAAGAAAACATGGAAGGATAGAGAATAAAAATAGCTCGCTCATAAAGTTACCTCTAAGTACTAAAGTGATTTTCTACTACAAAATTGTCAACATCTTAATTTTGCGAGGTAGATTGTCCGTCAGTTCTTCGAATGGGCTTAAGTACTAAAATTGCTTTAAATGCGCTTGTCATGTTTTGTGTTGAAAAGGATAAAGTTGGGCTTCTGGTTGAAATTCTAAAGTCACTGTTTACTAATTACCTAACCGATTTAGTTAGTTCAAAACTTTTCATAAGCCGCACCAATCCGGAAGTTAGGGACCTTTTTTGAAGTTGTAATGTTACATTCCCCACATAGAAGATAGTTAAATCATAAAATGTATTTTCTATATCACTGAGAATTAGGAAATTAAGTATACATTTAAGTATATCTCAAAGTGTCTCTTTCTTCGTTAATTGAGGGCGATATACACCTATTTCAATTAAGGTTGCTCCCGTGAACCATGTTTCATAGCCTGCAGTGCACTATGGTAAACCCTTTTGTAGCTGGAAGTTTAATCTTGTTCACGTTCATTGAAATAATGGAGACCATTTGTAAAAAGGCGTTCAAGAGAGCTTTCAAGTCCAATGGCTGCTAAAATTCTTAAGCATGAGCGAGCTGAAAATTTTCATTTTTAAAATCTCATAGTAAAAAAATTACTTATTACTAATTATTTCTTTTAACAACATTAAATGATTGAATAGGCCCGCCTGATTAAGCTGCGTTTTTTGCATGGGCCAGAAAGCTGTTTATTTCAATAAATCAAGTCAACGCTATTCTTTTTTTATTCATTTTTTTAAAAAAATGCCTTAAAAATAGATAAACACGTAATGTTAAGTTATTTATTGCTGTTCAACAAACGCCTTGAACTTTATTTGATTTTTTTTAAACTCTATCCAAAATTCCCACGTGCACGGAGCCAAGAAAACTCGTTGAAAACTTGCAGCATTTGCATATTGCCACAGAGAAAAACCTAACCTCAAATCACTGTCTTAAATTAAAAAGCCTAGGATTCAGTGTTTTGAAATACATTGTCTTAAAATATAACGTTCTGCTGACATAGCATAGAAGCGTCAGCAGCGTTTGCTTTCTAGGTTTCTAGGCTCGTTGCGGGCACATAATTTACTAGACTTACTAGAATAATGCACCGCGAGCTATGAAACATGGATC
>OZ037996.1:10637740-10640240 GCA_964035705.1 Porites rus | reverse complement strand
TGTTTTTCTGTTTACTGTTGCTGGGTTTTGTGCTCTATGGATCAACCTCCGTTTATTCGCGTAGAAGAAGCCGTTTCGTGAACTCAGCTTTTCAGCAAGAAAAATTTGGCCCAAAAATCGAAGTATCTTTATGACAACTGAAATTTGAAAGCAAATGTTTGCAGAAATTCTACGTTTCAAGTAAATAGGAAAAAGAATGCTACAGGAAGAAGACGTCTTACCTCGAGCAATCGAGCTGCCATTTTTGTCAGCACTTTATGCGAAGACGACACAGCAAACAGCTTTTGGCCATAAACTGGGCGAGTCAACAGAAAACAACAAAGCTCTACTTTTCTTCTTAGATAAGGAAACAATTCAAAGTAGATAATGTTTCCATTTAAGCCATTACGCTGTTGTTTGCGAAGGGATAAACTTTCGCGTGATTTGATCTGTCAATGAAATCGTACTTTTTAATGGTTTCGTCTCTGATTTTGTTGAGATCACTTCTTTTGTATATACTAAAACAACTATTCTTTTCAATCTCGGTGAATAGTGGCTTTAGGAATATTTACCTCGATTTCAAAGAATAATTGTTAGATATAACTGCATGCATATGCATTTTCTCGATTTGTCTGGCTTTATTGCATATGTCGTATCTCAGATGTTCTCTCAATGTTCCCCCACCCCCCACAATTTTATAGGTCAGAACTGGATCCGTGTCAACACTGGAATTTGTTTTCAAGCTAAGTGATCGACTAAACCTGCGACGTCTGTGAGTTCAGTCTTCAACTTTAAAAAACGGTTTGAAGCTGTCCAATCGATGAATTGAAGTTACACGAAGAGGAAGTTCCAGTAGCTGAATCATTACTGGTGTTGTACCAAATATTCATAAAGCTGGAACGACATTCTACGATATACCAATTTCCCTGGTGGAAAACGATTTAGAGGGTACTATATCTTTGCAGCTGCATGCCTGATTCTCTGAGTGCGTAAATGATTAATAATAATGATGAATAATAATAAAAATAATTTAAATGATTTTCTATTTTCTCGCTCCCCATCTCCGCTGATTTAGATCAGTTTATCTTCAGTTGCGCCGTAAATTTACCGCCAGTTATACTTCATTTATTTAGTCAGACTACGAATAGTATAGTGCCTCAAATCACAGCTCCACGTAATCTTAGATCTCCCGAGTCAGTTACTCTGGTTTATACGAATCAAACGATTGCTTGTCTGGTTAATTTTGCGTAGTGAGCGGTTTATAATTATGGACTTTGTCATGGGAAACAGTTCACCCTGACAGTTCTCTAGACGGTGAACTTGTCTATCTGTCTCCGGTATACTTGGTTTCCTACATCAAAGGGCCGAAAAGGCATAGAAAGGACTTTGGCAAACCGCCGAGAATAAGGATAAGCATTAGATAGTATATTTGGAGCATGAGTTGTAATAATAATTATCATGCTATTGACAGAAATATTTGAAATTCAAATTTACTCACGATTTGTTGATATTTTTCTGTACCAAGGCCATATCTCTCAGACGAAATTAATTTCATAATTTATTTTCAAGATGGCTCCAAACTCACTTAATTTAGCATACATAAATAGTTTTAGAAACTCTTCATTGGCTCAAGCTCTTTGACGTCCCTACTAGACTCGATGTATATTAATTTAAGGGCATCACTCCAATTAAGTCGAATCATACCAATCTTTAAAAATGTATTTAAATCAGCATGGTTTATTCTGACCTATAAACAATTAATCTGCCCAAAACATCTGCTGGTCTCAGGCAAATGGTTTTAGTTTTCCTCCACCTCCAGTTTCTTACTAATCAAGTTGTTCTCTTTCTTGGCAGTACTTTCGAACATTACTTTTCCTTACTGTCTATACTACTTAATTGAGAATGTCATGGTTTTGGTATCTCTCGTTGGTTCTAATACTCATAGCTGTTTCTGGAAACGCCTTAGTTATATACGTCATCATATCTCGCCGTCGACTTCATACTAAAACAAACTGGTTTGTCGTATCACTCGCAATAGCCGATCTCTTCCTGGTGGCTCTTCTTGCAGTCTCTATATACATTTGCGGAACGCTGATTCGCAGCTGCGGTAATGTGTTTCTGTATCTCACTTCATACTTCGGGGAAGCGTCAGTTACTAACATAATCGCATTGGCTGTCGACCGCTACTGTGCTATAGTGTTGCCACTCAGATACACGCAAATTATGACAAAGAAAAAAATTATTGTTATACTAATAATCAGCTGGTTTGCGCCCTTAATACTCGATACCGTCCCTACTGTTTTGGAAGTTTGGCTATCTTATGGCGATGATGTATCACAACTGACAAGTATGATAATCTTTCAGATCTCGCCATGTGTTGTCTTAACAATAGCGACAAGAAAAATGGTTACCACAGCAAAGAAGCACACCAAACGAACGTCAATAGTACTAAAGCAGCTAAGGTACAACCAGTTAACAAAAAGAACAAGAGCAGAAGCCTCTTCAGCTCGTTTGATCACCA
>OZ037996.1:10515240-10632740 GCA_964035705.1 Porites rus | reverse complement strand
GGTGGAAAACGATTTAGAGGGTACTATATCTTTGCAGCTGCATGCCTGATTCTCTGAGTGCGTAAATGATTAATAATAATGATGAATAATAATAAAAATAATTTAAATGATTTTCTATTTTCTCGCTCCCCAACTCCGCTGATTTAGATCAGTTTATCTTCAGTTGCGCCGTAAATTTACCGCCAGTTATACTTCATTTATTTAGTCAGACTACGAATAGTATAGTGCCTCAAATCACAGCTCCCCGTAATCTTAGATCTCCCGAGTCAGTTACTCTGGTTTATACGAATCAAACGATTGCTTGTCTGGTTAATTTTGCGTAGCGAGCGGTTTATAATTATGGACTTTGTATGGGAAACAGTTCACCCTGACAGTTCTCTAGACGCTGAACTTGTCTATCTGTCTCCGGTATACTTGGTTTCCTACTTCAAAGGGCCGAAAAGGCATAGAAAGGACTTTGGCAAACGCCGAGAATAAGGATAAGCATTAGATAGTATATTTGGAGCATGAGTTGTAATAATAATTATCATGCTATTGACAGAAATATTTGAAATTCAAATTTACTCACGATTTGTTGATATTTTTCTGTACCAAGGCCATATCTCTCAGACGAAATTAATTTCATAATTTATTTTCAAGATGGCTCCAAACTCACTTAATTTAGCATACATAAATAGTTTTAGAAACTCTTCATTGGCTCAAGTTCTTTCACGGCCCTTGTAGACTCGATGTATATTAATTTAAGGGCATCACTCCAATTAAGTCGAATCATACCAATCTTTAAAAATGTATTTAAATCAGCATGGTTTATTCTGACCTATAAACAATTAATCTGCCCAAAACATCTGCTGGTCTCAGGCAAATGGTTTTAGTTTTCCTCCACCTCCAGTTTCTTACTAATCAAGTTGTTCTCTTTCTTGGCAGTACTTTCGAACATTACTTTTCCTTACTGTCTATACTACTTAATTGAGAATGTCATGGTTTTGGTATCTCTCGTTGGTTCTAATACTCATAGCTGTTTCTGGAAACGCCTTAGTTATATACGTCATCATATCTCGCCGTCGACTTCATACTAAAACAAACTGGTTTGTCGTATCACTCGCAATAGCCGATCTCTTCCTGGTGGCTCTTCTTGCAGTCTCTATATACATTTGCGGAACGCTGATTCGCAGCTGCGGTAACGTGTTTCTGTATCTCACTTCATACTTCGGGGAAGCGTCCGTTACTAACATAATCGCATTGGCTGTCGACCGCTACTGTGCTATAGTGTTGCCACTCAGATACACGCAAATTATGACAAAGAAGAAAATTGTTGTTATATACTAATAATCAGCTGGTTTGCGCCCTTAATACTCGATACCGTCCCTACTGTTTTGGAAGTTTGGCTATCTTATGGCGATGATGTATCACAACTGACAAGTATGATAATCTTTCAGATCTCGCCATGTGTTGTCTTAACAATAGCGACAAGAAAAATGGTTACCACAGCAAAGAAGCACACCAAACGAACGTCAATAGTACTAAAGCAGCTAAGGTACAACCAGTTAACAAAACGAACAAGAGCAGAAGCCTCTTCAGCTCGTTTGATCACCATCATGGTAGGCGTATTCTTAATTTGTTATGCAGGCCAGACTTTATCATCACTTTGTTCATGTATTGAGTCTTGCGTAAAAGCTCAGCCTACTAAGGAGTTTGGGGAAACTTTAATACTGCTTCTCCTTCTGAATTCCGGAGCAAACCCGTTTGTGTACTCATTATTCAAAAGAGATATTAAAAGAGAATTGAACAAGACACTTTTCTGTGTAACAGCCAAAAGCATTAGCAAACGACTATATGTAAGAAAGAGAGAAACGGAAAATTTAAGGTAGCACCGCATTCTTCGATGACTGACATGACATTTCTGCTCGTTGTAAAATAAGGAATTGCGTGTGCGGTGAGTCATGCAAGAGAAAATGTGATACTATCACACCCTGACCACCTGCCGACTGTCACTGCCATCTTTAAAATTTATTTAAAGTTTTAAACTCATATATACTATGTATATAAACGTTGTATTTTAAGTTTAGAATACACAAGAACCACCAGTTAAAACCTGAATTTTTATACAATTACTATAAATTGGGTAAGAAATTATAATTATTTGCTATAGGTTATCTTTTCGATGCTTAAAATTTAAAGATGTAATTTTAGTAACAAGTCGAAAAGCGGACTACGCCCCTGTTTTGGTATAATTATTGTTTTTCTTCCCTCGTAGAAAGCTCAACATTTCCAAATTCAACCGAGACGTAAAATGTAATATATAATATATTATTAGTTATAAAATTTATATAATTGAGTTAATTATATAATTAGTTAGAAGACAAAAATGAAAACTAAACCCATTTGTTATACAGTTTTTATTGCTTTTCGCCAACTTATCGTTGACGGATGCGGCGCTTTATATATTAACATTGTTAACTAGTTAAGGTACAATACAATGGGTGATTTTGTTAACTTAGTTTTGTTATTATTTATTTCGCCTTGAGTCTAAACTTCTCCCTGGGAAAGATCATCCGACTGTTGCTTTCACATGTTGGCCTTGATGTGCATGTTTCCTGTAATTACTTTCTATATCTGAAGCGATAAGGTATGGATCTTGATCTGCGCCAGCTAAACTGATCACCCCCTCGCCATCCATCGGCTACGAGGAATAGCATCTTGAAAATCATACTCCTTATTCTCGCTTTAAATAATGAAAAAGAAAAGATTAGAGATTTTGATCAAAAGTTGGCACAATCAAAAGAAAACATGGAAGGATAGAGAATAAAAATAGCTCGCTCATAAAGTTACCTCTAAGTACTAAAGTGATTTCCTGCTACAAAATTGTCAACATCTTAATTTTGAGAGGTAGATTGTCCGTCAGTTCTTCGTATGGGCTTTAGTACTAAAATTGCTTTAAATGCGCTTGTCATGTTTTGTGTTGAAAAGGATAAAGTTGGGCTTCTGGTTGAAATTCTAAAGTCACTGTTTACTAATTACCTAACCGATTTAGTTAGTTCAAAACTTTTCATAAGTCGCACCAATCCGGAAGTTAGGGACCTTTTTTGAAGTTGTAATGTTACATTCCCCACATAGAAGATAGTTAAATCATAAAATGTATTTTCTATATCACTGAGAATTAGGAAATTAAGTGTACATTTAAGTATATCTCAAAGTGTCTCTTTCTTCGTTAATTGAGGGCGATATATACAGGCATGCAACGTACATTGAAAAAACTAACAAGCAAAAAACAAAACAAAACAAAAGGTAAGAGTAGGTAAGGTAAGCCGCACCAACCTCGTCCCCAGGGCTTTTCCCTCAAAAAATTGGGGGGGGGGGGGGGGGCGGGAAAAGCCCTGGAGACTAGGTTGAAGGCGCACACCAGCCAAAGGCCCAAACGGCCGGAGCTTATACCGGTTTCCGTAGCATGAAGTATGCCTACGGAGTACTGCTACTTCCCCCCTGGACAAGATGCTAGTTCATCGTAGAGTTACCCCCCAGCAGTATGTCGCCGGTACCCATTTATACACCTGGGTGAAGAGAGACAAAGTGGAGTAAAGTTCTTTGTCTAAGGAAACAACGCGATGGGCGAGGCTTGAACCCCTGGCAGTGCGAGGTGTTAACCGCTCGACCACACACGCCTCCACTAAAACAAAAAACGCCTATTAATAAATTTAATTTGTAGAGGTTTTCGGTACCCTGACAACTTGTTATCATAAACACTAGTTGTAGATATATTGTAAATTTTAAACACTTCTACTTACGATTCATCTCTTTGAGCATCAAAGAAATCTTCAAAGGAATCATGATCTCCTCTGGTATTTGGTGTTTGATGTTTGCGCGTCATATCGTCAATGTCGCCTTCAAACATGTCTGGTCGGCCATTCAGAGCATTCCTTTTTGTACTCACAAAGGCAATAGAAAAGCAGAACAGAATAGTCGCAATACCGATAGGGAAGTGAAGCACTTTGGTCATCATGGTTTTTTTTTTTTTGCTTAAGGTTCCCCTAGAGACTGAAAGCGTACAGGAGTGATTTGACTTCGCTAGCTTATAACTCCGATAAATGTTTCCGGTGCGAACCTTGTTTGGCCACGAACCGGAAATAACATATGAAATTAAGGTTCGAAATCAATTTGAAAATTCTACTCGCGCAGGTTCGAAAGTTGGAAATCTTTTAAAAATTTCTATTCCTTTACTAAGTTTAATGCTCGATAAAAAGGCAGTTGACTAATTGATTAAATGAAATCATAAACCATGGGACTTAATAACAGTGACAAAGAATCGTTGGTAATTAAACTGATCAAAAATAAAATCAATAAACGATCGCAATAAATGCTGAAATAAGCGAAAGTTAATACATCAACTGTTCATTTAATCAAATTATGTGTTAATTTAGTTAATTCAGTGATTAAGTTTGAGGACATATATATTTAGTATATACACACTCAGTGATCTTGGTGATTGAAGCAATCTGATTGGTTCGCTTACTTCGCTATTTAGGACTATTCAACAATAGTCACCTCCTAGCAAGTGAATAATGTGTGAGTTCGGTGTTTTTCCTATTCTTTTAGAGAATGATCTTTTGAAAGTCGACAAAATCCTTGAAAATGGTTGACTTTTCTTCACTGCGCTTTTCACAAACATGCGAAATCTGAAGTTCAAAAGCCGACCGACGATTGCGTTTTTCGCTGCCGTCAATCATCTTAACGGACCTCTTAGGAAACAAAACTTTACTAAGGTCATGGTTTCTGATTTGTGATTGGAGGATTTCCATCCATTTTGTGTGTTTCTGTATTTCAAGGTTCGTTACTTGTGATCGTAATTATGACTGACGGCAGCCAAAAACGCAATTGTGAAGGCGGCTTTTAAACTTTAGAGTTCGCATGTTTTTGAAAAGCACAGTAAGGCAAGAAAAGACTTTAAAGCATTTAAAACGGTGTTTTTCTGTTTACTGTTGCTCGGTTTTGTGCTCTATGGATCAACCTCCGTTTATTCGCGTAGAAGAAGCCGTTTCGTGAACTCAGCTTTTCAACAAGAAAAATTTGCCCCAAAAATCGAGGTATCTTTATGACAACTGAAATTTGAAAGCAAATGTTTGCAGAAATTCTACGTTTCAAGTAAATAGGAAAAAGAATGCTACAGGAAGAAGACGTCTTACCTCGAGCAATCGAGCTGCCATTTTTGTCAGCACGTCATGCGAAGAACGACACAACAAACAGCTTTTGGCCATAAACTTGGCGAGTCAACAGAAAACAACGAAGCTCTACTTTTCTTCTTACTGTAAGGAAACAATTCAAAGTAGATAATGTTTCCATTTAAGCCATTACGCTGTTGTTTGCGACGGGACAAACTTTCGCGTGATTTGATCTGTCAATGAAATCGTACTTTTTAATGGTTTCGTCTCTGATTTTGTTGAGATCACTTCTTTTGTATATACTAAAACAACTATTCTTTTCAATCTCGGTGAATAGTGGCTTTAGGAATATTTACCTCGATTTCAAAGAATAATTGTTAGATATAACTGCATGCATATGCATTTTCTCGATTTGTCTGGCTTTATTGCATATGTCGTATCTCAGATGTACTCTCAATGTCCCCCCACCCACCACAATTTTATAGGTCAGAACTGGATCCGTGTCAACACTGGAATTTGTTTTCAAGCTAAGTGATCGACTAAACCTGCGACGTCTGTGAGTTCAGTCTTCAACTTTAAAAAACGGTTTGAAGCTTTCCAAGCGATGAATTGAAGTTACACGAAGAGGAAGTTCTAGTAGCTGAATCATTACTGGTGTTGTACCAAATATTCATAAAGCTGGAACGACATTCTACGATATATCATTTCCCTGGTGGAAAACGATTTAGAGGGTACTATATCTTTGCAGCTGCATGCCTGATTCTCTGAGTGCGTAAATGATTAATAATAATGATGAATAATAATAAAAATAATTTAAATGATTTTCTATTTTCTCGCTCCCCAACTCCGCTGATTTAGATCAGTTTATCTTCAGTTGCGCCGTAAATTTACCGCCAGTTATACTTCATTTATTTAGTCAGACTACGAATAGCATAGTGCCTCAAATCACAGCTCCACGTAATCTTAGATCTCCCGAGTCAGTTACTCTGGTTTATACGAATCAAACGATTGCTTGTCTGGTTAATTTTGCGTAGCGAGCGGTTTATAATTATGGACTTTGTATGGGAAACAGTTCACCCTGACAGTTCTCTAGACGCTGAACTTGTCTATCTGTCTCCGGTATACTTGGTTTCCTACTTCAAAGGGCCGAAAAGGCATAGAAAGGACTTTGGCAAACCACCGAGAATAAGGATAAGCATTAGATAGTATATTTGGAGCATGAGTTGTAATAATAATTATCATGCTATTGACAGAAATATTTGAAATTCAAATTTACTCACGATTTGTTGATATTTTTCTGTACCAAGGCCATATCTCTCAGACGAAATTAATTTCATAATTTATTTTCAAGATGGCTCCAAACTCACTTAATTTAGCATACATAAATAGTTTTAGAAACTCTTCATTGGCTCAAGCTCTTTCACGGCCCTTGTAGACTCGATGTATATTACTTTAAGGCCATCACTCCAATTAAGTCGAATCATACCAATCTTTAAAAATGTATTTAAATCAGCATGGTTTATTCTGACCTATAAACAATTAATCTGCCCAAAACATCTGCTGGTCTCAGGCAAATGGTTTTAGTTTTCCTCCACCTCCAGTTTCTTACTAATCAAGTTGTTCTCTATCTTGGCAGTATTACTTTCGAACATTACTTTTCCTTACTGTCTATACTACTTAATTGAGAATGTCATGGTTTTGGTATCTCTCGTTGGTTCTAATACTCATAGCTGTTTCTGGAAACGCCTTAGTTATATACGTCATCATATCTCGCCGTCGACTTCATACTAAAACAAACTGGTTTGTCGTATCACTCGCAATAGCCGATCTCTTCCTGGTGGCTCTTCTTGCAGTCTCTATATACATTTGCGGAACGCTGATTCGCAGCTGCGGTAATGTGTTTCTGTATCTCACTTCATACTTCGGGGAAGCGTCCGTTACTAACATAATCGCATTGGCTGTCGACCGCTACTGTGCTATAGTGTTGCCACTCAGATACACGCAAATTATGACAAAGAAGAAAATTGTTGTTATACTAATAATCAGCTGGTTTGCGCCCTTAATACTCGATACCGTGCCCACTGTTTTGGGAGTTTGGCTATCTTATGGCGATGATATACCACAACTGACAAGTATGATAATCTTTCAGATCTCGCCATGTGTTGTCTTAACA
The DNA here is from genome assembly GCA_964035705.1 of Porites rus. Classification (NCBI taxonomy): domain Eukaryota; kingdom Metazoa; phylum Cnidaria; class Anthozoa; order Scleractinia; family Poritidae; genus Porites; species Porites rus. The sequence continues at coordinate 10,625,414 of OZ037996.1, read as the reverse complement.
ATAGCGACAAGAAAAATGGTTACCACAGCAAAGAAGCACACCAAACGAACGTCAATAGTACTAAAGCAGTTAAGGTACAACCAGTTAACAAAACGAACAAGAGCAGAAGCCTCTTCAGCTCGTTTGATCACCATCATGGTAGGCGTATTCTTAATTTGTTATGCAGGCCAGACTTTATCATCACTTTGTTCATGTATTGAGTCTTGCGTAAAAGCTCAGCCTACTAAGGAGTTTGGGGAAACTTTAATACTGCTTCTCCTTCTGAATTCCGGAGCAAACCCGTTTGTGTACTCATTATTCAAAAGAGATATTAAAAGAGAATTGAACAAGACACTTTTCTGTGTAACAGCCAAAAGCATTGGCAAACAACTATATGAAAGAAAGAGAGAAACGGAAAATTTAAGGTAGCACGGCATTCTTCGATGACTGACATAACATTTCTGCTCGTTGTAAAATTAAGGTGGAACTGTATAAATTGCGTGCGGTGAGTCATGCAAGAGAAAAGCTGGTACTATCACACCCGGACCCCCTGCTGACTGTCACTGCCATCTTTAAAACCAATTTAAAGTTTTAAACTCGTATATACTATATATATAAAGGTTGTATTTTAAGTTTAGAATACAAAAGAACCACCAGTTAAAACCTGAATTTTTATACAATTACTATAAATTGGGTAAGAAATTAAAATTATTTACTATAGGTTATCTTTTCGAAGCTTAAAATTGAAAGATGTAAGTTTAGTCAGTTTGTAAAATTACATTCATGATTGATGTGTAGGAAGGTGATATAGAGTTGAACTGAATTTAAATTAGTCATGATAAGATACTGAATTCAAAATAAATGGCAAAAAATGAATAACGTTTGGTTGTCCTTTGCTGCTGTGTTTTTTAATGGCCTCTAGACATGTCGAAAATGAGGAAGTTTTTTTTTTGTTTCATTAACCATCTCTTTAACGATATCCTTATTGAGCCTAGGGCAGATTCGGAGTTGACTAAATTTCCAAAGCTTGATTATAATAGAAAATATTTTGGGAAGCATTTTCAGCGACTGCTGCCTACTAAATGTGGTTAAGAATCACGAATAACAAGTTAAATATGAAGTAACTACTTTGTCAGGGACACCCAACGTCAATTTTCGGAAAATATCTGTTCGGAAGACGATTTGAGATCTAGAATTTTCGGAACATTTGTTGGAGAATTTCTTGCTTGCCTGCCTCTCCTAGGATTTTCGAACATCTAAAAAATACGTATAATTGCCCATTTTTAACGGATTTTTACCCTAGAAAGGTCACCTAGAATTTTCGAGAGCCTTTTTTCTGGCTGAAATTTTCGAAAAGTTAATTAAGTTTTGATCCCTATAATTTTTGGATCACTAGACTTTCAGCTAGGAAATCCGAACAGATGAAAACCTTTTAGGGGATAAAAAAATATGCCCATATCTACCGTTTAAATACTAAAATACGTTTAACAATGTAATGTTTGAGTGGTTTTGAACTACTGATTCTCGTTGGGTGCCCCTGATTTTGTTTGACAGATTTGTGCAATTAACAAACTTTCCAAACGAAAGGACCCCTCAAAGCCCTACGATGAATTTTTCGCAGTGGATCAGAGACAGTGTACGCAAAGTGTACGCACCCTCTCAAATCCTTATTTCAGCCTGTATTAAAATTTTATTGCGGCCGTTAATTTCCATTTTAGCCATCCCTTGAGTGAAGGTTTGTTTTGTCTATAAGCGCCTTTGCGTGAGCAGATTTCATTATATTTTGTCTTCGGTCTTGAAGATATCCCTCCTACATCCTTTTGCACCTTTCTGCCATCTTGGATTCGACTTTTTGAATTTAATTTCTCACTGTTAATTGGAAAGAAAATATTAAGAGTTTCAGTTCACAACTGAACTTCTAAATATAACTTCAACGTAAAGTCTCATGAGTTGTTATGCTCAGAAATTCCTTTTTTCAGACGTCTTGGTTTAATCACTTCAGTTATATTGTTGGAAGTAAAAGATTCAAAAGGAAAAACTGAACACAAATAGCACGATTAATAATAACAACAAATATATTTATACGGGTTTTTATCACTGACATCCGCAATCTGTTTTGAAACTTTCAGTTTTTGAATTTCTGACTGAGAAGACAGCATGAAAAAGGCTACAATAGATAACGCCTTATCCAGCGTCGCATCTCTGCTTTTCTACAATTACAGTTATCACTAAGTCTTTCAAATTTTACTAACATTTTTGCCAGCCCCAATGTCAAGGTTAGTTTTCGTTTCTTATCTTCCCTTGCTATGCAGCTTGAATGTATTATGTTTAGACTTCTCGAGAAGCTTTCGTTGCAATTTGTCCACTCAATTTTTTCTAAATCCTCTTGTCCATCTCATATTAATTAGGAGAATAACATATATAACTAGGAAAGCAAGTCGACTGCTGTTGACTATGGGGAAACAACAGTATTCAACTGACATTATTCCAAGAGCGACTGGGTTTTAGATCGATCATGCTAAACAAGCGCGTTATAATAACGCTAACAAAATTATCGCAGAGTTGGATTTAGCTACGTATGACGGTTTTATCAATTAATTGTAGCCGGATTTATGAAAACCGTACCATCGGACTCCCGGAACCCACACACCTTAAACTGACTCAACTAACGTAAATATCGCCAAGAAACTCAGCTCTTACCCATGGTTCTCTTAAGGTGACTCTCTTCTTGGTTTCTGATTATCAAAAGAAACATTAAAGTCATCAAAAAGACACTCTAGACTTGGCCATACACTATAGCTGCTTGAAGGCCCTAAATGACGGAGGATGCTTGAGACTTAACCAAGTTCTAAGCAGAGAATTCAAGGTTAAATCACCCGCCTGACTTCCTCCACCCCCCCCCCCCCCCCCTAGCCTAGCACGTGTCCTAGCACGTGTTTGAGGGGAATGCTTTCATTAGCCAATAGTCGTATTTGACAATCAATTTAAATTGAAACGGTTGCCTCGCCTTCTTCTTCTTCTTTGACAACTTGGAGGATGTACTGAGCGAAACAGTTGAAAACCTTAAAACTGAGAAAGTCGCCACTGTGCTCATTTTTCTCCTTACCATCTGTGAGTGAGTGTCCACTGCCACTCCGTCAGAGAGACATGATTTTATACTATGAGAAAGGGTGAAAACATACGTGCGATCTACGATACCGTGAAAACGGCTGATCCGTACGTCTGTAGCCTACAGATGTAGGGATCAGCCGTTTACGTACTCAAGCTACTCATGCAGAAAAATTCTCAGTCGTCTGTGAACTGCTGACTTGTAGACATATACATGAGTGTCAATAGAGTTCTTTATAAAGAATTAAAAAGGGATATCGCGGTCAGATGTTTCTCCCAACAGATGCTGTTTATAATTAGGACAGTCTTAACTGTTTTCAAAACTGAGCGAGTTTGTTCGTTGATAATTCACTGCTAATTACTGCAGGACCACTTGAGTTCTTTCCCAGCTAGTCGAGGTATAGAACTCGCGTATTCCAAAGGAACTTCGTGCCATGTATACGTGAAATTACCTCGTGGCAAACTTTACATTCATGATAACCAATCGTAAGAAGTGAAAAATAATCGTAAGTAGGGAGATTGAAAGGAAAAATGGAATACACACACACACAGATTTGCAATCACGTTTTGGAAGGGGAAAAAAAACTCATCAAAAGGTTTACATTTCAACAAAAAGTGAAGAAAAACCCCCAAAGGTACTCATCGTAACATATTTTGAAGGAGACGATGAAAAGGCACAGTACGCCATCTTCAAACACACCATCTTCATTTAATGACTGCCTTCGCTTAACATGCTTAATTGATAGTGCATCTTCATCATCATGACAACGAAAATCCCCGGGGGAGTATACGTACTCTCTTACATTTGCCTCATAGGTATTGATCTGAAGCTAGTCGAGGTATAGAACTCGCGCGTTCCAAAGGAACTTCGTGCCATGTATACGTTAAATTACCTCGTGGCCAACTCGATATTTGCCAACGAAATTGAATTGCATTTTACAGTGTAGCCTGGGAATTGGGTTGCCATTTTTTCTTTCTTTTCATTCGTCACTTTAATCGGTCTCAGACTCTCAGGAAAATGGTTTAACCTTTTCCGTTACTTTCTTATCAGGCTGGCACGAAAGCCGGTCCGAAAAGCTTAACGAAAGAAAGAAAAAAAAGCCAAGCGCTACCCATGTATGGTCATGCAATGTGGTCTGATACCTAACTGAGAAACCTAAACCATGGATTTCAACCCTTTCATAACTTCCTATTCCAACTGGCTGGCCCGATAGTCTCCAAATAACTTCGGAAGCCGAAAGAAAAAAAGAAAGAAAATCAAAACCGAGCGCTACCCTTGCTGTGGTCTGATTCTAGAAAGTAAAATGGGGTTCAACCCTTTCATCACTTTATCTCTAGCCCGATAACCTCGATCCAGAAAACTCAGAAAGAAGGAAAAAAATCGAAACCGAGCAATACCCCTGACTGTTTCTAGAAACTAAAATGGGGTCCAACCCTTTCTTTTCTTTCGTCTCCAATTGGCACGAGAAGTTACGGAAAACGCAAAGAAACGAAAACAAACAAACAAAGAGCCGCTAACGCTACCATTGTGGGAAGGTCTCCTGATGCTAGAAATTCAAATGGTGTTGAATCCTTTCATCACTTTATTCTCAAACTTAGGCAAGAGACCTTTCGGAACTGGCTACAGTCAAATATTATACGAAAAAAAAAAATGAAAAGCCTATTATGCACTACCCTAGTGGTCTCATAATGGAACCTCGAAACTCAATAGGGGTTCAACAGCTCTTTCATCATCTGCTTTTCCATAAGATTTGAAAGTGATCACGATAGTTCTCTGCCTTGTTCAGCACTTTTGAAGCTAAGGTTCAATAAATCACAAATAATTGGCGATTATTTCATGGTCATCTTTTTGTAGTTGCGAGGGAGGTGACTATAATGACTGATGGGTGACGTTTCAGTCCACTTCAGCTGAGTTTGCACACATAAAAAATCCACACGACTGATGTTCCATTAATTGCTTTTTCCTTTTATCTTTTCTTTTCAAACAATACAACAGTAATTTAATTATAACTAGTGTTACACTGCTTCACATCTATCGCAATTGTCAAACATAACAAAATGTGACAGTACTAATTAGCTCTAATTAGAATTTACAGTTTGTTTGTGATCTAGACTTTCAAGACTAACGACGTCCTGGAAGTCCTGGGATCCCTGGCAAACATGGAAACTTTTTCAAAATTTTTGCGGGAATTTTTTGCAAAATTTTGCGTACGGAGGCAGGAAGTTTCTTTAACACCTTACCGACTTTTTTACCAAAACGACCAATCTTACGACCGATACGACCAATCTTACGACCAATCCTACGGAAAAATCTACGTCTTTTTCGCCTTCCACCCTTTCTGCGCCGTCTCCTCCAGGGTGCTGGATCTGCTTGTACCTCTGAATTCAACTCACTTCAGAAAAAAAGAAAAGAAAAAAAAAAAAACAATCAAAAATATATTTAAAAACGCTTACAATACAAAATTACTACAAATGAGCGTTTAAAATGGATACATACCAATATTACAGCGACAAACGTGAACTTGTGGTTAGTTTTTTTTTATTGGACGACCCAACAGCCCGAACCATATTCACGATTGAAACTGTGATGAGTATATACTGAAAGCGATATATATGTTTTCGTTTCCTTTGGAGGAATTAAACATGCACAGCTACTATCATTTAGAAAACTGTGCGTTAGGTAAATCGACCCAAACTTCATTTAGGACGTGAAAGCTTGTCTATGAACAAGTATCGCAGCACAAAATATTTCCTTCTGATTTTTTGTTTAACCACTTTTCAAACTTAAGAAAAGATAATATCTGATAGGTATAGAATAAACAGAAAACCGTATGCGATGAAATACCGAGAAATATCTTTTAGTTAGAAGTAATAGTTTCGCACTCGCTGCTAGCCCCTTAACTGTAATTTCCGAAACTAACTTACCGAGTATCGTCTAACTCGTCTTCATCTTCGTAGTCTTGTTCGTAAATGCTATGATCGTCATCATCTTCTGTATCAGCAGCAGCCTCAAGAACAGCAGTAATGGCAGCAACATCATCATCGTCGAACAGTCCCTCGATCTCGTCTTCTTCAATTAAGTCTTCTTCGTTGGGAGAGGTCGTCTCTGGAGAGTCGTTATCGGGTTGGTCTGCAAACTCTTCTGCATCAGCTTTCTCCTCTTGGAGTGGTTCGTCTGACCTGGTAACATGTAAGGTACAGGCAAGAAAAAAGCCCAGCAAAGCAAACGCCAATAACCCTTTCATCTTGAGCGAATCGATATGCTTCTGTGCCGCTACAAAGATTGAACTGTTTCAGGAGCGACTGCTGATTAAACGAGCTTTCTTACAGCATTTTATGCAGAATGGACCCGGAAGTATGAACGTTTGACGTCAAATTCGGTGCTTTTGAAAATCGTGTTTCTAAGATATCGGCTTTAAGCTTAAGGCCGCGTTTCTAAATCTGATGTGAGTTATTTGTCAAATATGATATTCAATTGTGTGTTTATTGGCCCTTCCCCCACAAACATTCCAGGATAATAATTACGTTCTAATATTATCGGGTAATTGTCAGTTGAGATACCTCTTGTAACATTTTCGCCAAGTTTTAAACAAAATGGTTCCCCATAAAGCTTCTTATTCCAAGTGTTGAGGGGTTGCGGAGTTTAAGATGAAACTTTATGGTTTTCTATCTTTTGTTAAAATTTGACGTTTCCTTGGAATGGCCAAAAAATGGTTAAATGCTGAAGAGCATTCACCCCATGGCTTCCATAAATACTGCCAACTGTCTCTATGGGGCCATTTGAGAAAAATGCTTCATTAGGTTATTAATTACGACGATAGATAGCGTTCCAATCACTCGAATACTAAATTTTTTATTCATTTTCGTAAACTTCCTCTAAGTCAACAACGACAAAAAAAGGGTTTCACAGCTTTATGCCAGACTGTTACAATAATCCTATGCTATGCCTAAGTTTGAAACTTTGTTTAATCGTCACTGAACGTGAAGGTCTGTTCTCCATCTCTCCAGCATTTGCACGCATACACTTTTTCCATGAAACATTGCCCACTGTTTCCATGGGGCTGTTTGAGAACATTATACTACGTTATTAACAATGACGATCACTCGAATGCTAAGTTGTTAATTCATATTCGTAGTAAACGTCCGTATCAGCGACAACTGTTTAAAAGTCTTACACCTTTATCCTCCACTGTACAGAGATCCTACCCTACGCATTAGTTAAAAAAAAAAAAAAAGAATGTCGGTTCCGTCCAGTATCCGCACAATACCCAGCCAAGTATTGCCACGATATATGGCAGTGGTCAAAGGCGTGACGTTATTTTACACCAGCAAAATTTTCTTCTTTGCTTTTTTTATTTTTGTTTTGAAGAAATGTTGATTGTATCTTTTGAGCTTGATTTTGAGGGAAGCTGAATGAAACTTCTGTTGGTAATTAGTCTTAGAATTACATTTTGGTGTTTTCCACTCGTTATGTACATACTACTGGTACCCTTTGGAATGAAAAATTTAAAATTCGGTAAGAGAAAAAAAGAGTTAGCTAGCCAAGAAAACCAGAATCAGCCGGTATCGTAAACTACGTTTTCCGCTTGATTTGCGCAGCCAAGTATAAAATTAAAATTATTGATAGTTTACGAGTCTCAACTTGATCGACCATTTTATTAACATAGATATATCAACTGCAAAACTGGCCTGTAACAGCTCTCACTCTCCAATGTAAAAAGGGTGTCGTATTACCAGTCCTATAAAATATATCTGAAAGTAAATATGAGTTTTTATCAAATGATTTGCTAGCTGCAAATAAAAGAATAAAAATTCGGGACCTATGTATCCGTTGCTAAGTGCCTCTATTTATATTATTTTAATATATAAAATATTGGAATTGGACAATATCTATGCAACCACCAATGACTTTGCAATAATTTCAAAAATCATTCCTTAAAATTTTTAGTTATTTACGAGTACGTCAGGTTGTGTGTGAAATATATTTATCCTTTTGAAACGGCCGCAAAACTATTCGAAAACTAATATTCTCTATCTTCGTCTGAACCTTACAGAACAATATATAGTTGTGAAAATGTTATTATTGGCTTGACTAGGTATGAGAAGGAAGGAAATTCACTTATCCATAACTTTTTAAAATACCGTGTAAAGTCAGCATCAACAACAGCTAATATTTGCAAAGGTCAATTCTATATTGACACAGGCGGTTTACATCCGCTTCCGGAACTCCAGCTGTGGTAAAGAATCCCACTTATAGGGAAAGAACTCAAAGAATAAGTAACATGCTGGGACATGAATTTAAAATTAAAACATGAAGACTTAGTCCCTAACTATAACGCCATTATTACACTTATTTTTATTTTTTATTATGGTCTTCATTGTTTCTCAGTTCCTACCACCCCTGAGCAACGGAAAAAAAACTGTTCTTCCTTAGCAGAGGGGGGGGGGGGGGGAAGTTTGGGGGGAGGGACGGAGTTAGGGGCAAAGGTGTTGTCTTCTTCACAGTTTCTGATAAACTCTCATCTTCTTTCCGTAATAATAAAGCTATTATTATTATTATTATGATTATTATGATTATCATGATTATGATTATTATTATTAATGTTATTATTATTATTACTTTATTTTATTGTTGGTTGTATTGACAGATGAGAAGGCGATTAAAGAACTCCGAACCGTAGACCAGACTGATCAGATAATATGCTGAAGGTAGCTGAAGACAGATCTATTGAATTTTCCCCCAAAATTTGTCACGTGACGGGAGTTTAGGAGCATCGAAATTAGTGAAAGATGTGCAACTAATGTTTATTTGAAAGGGTTCTAATTTGATGCATACCAGATGCACAACGTGATGAAATTTATAAATATAGTTTTTTTATAACTATAATATTCTGCTTTGTTGTTAATGTTGTTGTTGTCGTTGTTGCAATGCGCCCTTAGTAGCTAGGCGTCCTTCCATACGTCATGAACAGTAGTGAAGTGTCTTTTGAAAGGAATGTAACACTTACGTAAAAAATAACTCTTGCGGGTGTATCACACTAGATTTCTCCGACTTTTTTGACCGCACTGCGGGATATTTGATAGGGGTTCCGAAGTTCCCAAAGCTAACGCTTACCTTTCTCTTTCTAATTTCCACTTTGAACGGAATTAGCTTACAACGGAAAACGTGACGGGAACTAATTGTAGTTCCCAAAATTGATCAAAAGCGTTTAACCAAGAGCAATATAGTTTAATTAGCGGTAGACCAATCAGATAAAAGAGGTAAAAAGGCAGCAAAAGAAAATTAGTACCTAATTATGTACGAAATTAAATTATTACTATACTAGACGAGGAATAAGCGAATCACTACAATGTTGCCAACCGCATCCGCCCGGTAGTGATTGATTTTATTTCAATTTTTGATGTTGTGAACAAATCTGTTTCGTCCAGTTATGGTTGGGTTTCTAAACGAACTTAACAACCAACCATGACGGTGGACAAGAGGAGGCTAAGGAGTTCGTAACCATGGGTCTTAATCACGTCACCAAGAAGTTGTGATCGGAAAAAGACTCGCCAAGACAATATAATTATGTCACTCATCTTTTCTCGAAATAGCGTTTTTTTTGACTCGGCTTCTCTTACAATGTAATTATAATCGAGAGCTTTCAGTAAGACAGAAAAAATGCATCGTCGTCGAGACACGAAACGCTTGCTTCTCGAAACTGCTCAAAATACAACATCACGATTAGTTTATGCTTGAATTAGGCGGCATATTGCACATGTACACATGTACACAAACATGACTGAGACCGCTTTGATTTGCTTTAGAAAGATCTGAACTGATTTAACGGTGAATCGTTTAACCGGTTTCCAAGGTCGAGATGAAGTCTTCAAAATGTTCGTAATTCTGGTAGGGAAAATCCAGATTTTTAGATCTGTTGACATCATACAACAGTAAAAATTCATCTTCTGAAATGTCGCCATCATCGAAACTTGTCAGTAACAATTCACGAACATTTCTAGACAAGTAGCCATCGCTCTTGTATTTATTTCTAAACTTCAACGGGAAAAGGCGTTACAACAACCCGCCGTCGCGCGAGCTTTCTTAATACTATTTTTCGCGCCATTGCGTCGGCGACCTCACCCCAAGCCCCCTCGACCAAGTCTGCCGTCGTAGAATCTCGCTGTCGTCGGATCTTAAGCTCACTAACGTCTCTATCTTAAGTTCCCTAATGAGACCAACCAGGACAGCAAGCCCCCTATGTTTTTTCTCACCGCAGTGATTAGAAACCTGGCTATCGCCAGCAGGTTCCTGTGCGAATATTCAGCCCCTTTTTGAGTATGTTTAAAAAATTCGGCTAGAATAATAATAATAATAATAATAATAATAATAATAATAATAATAATAATAATAATAATAATAATAATAATAATGATAATGATGATGATGATGATGATGATAAAAAGAAAACAAGTTAAAAAGAATAAAATCTCGTATTCCTAAATTCCTAATTCTGTAATAATAGTAATCATAATGATTTTTTTTTTAAATATCAAAGAAAACATACTTTATTAAACTCTTCTCAAATTGAAAATTAAATACAAATTTAGTATAACTATAGTTAAAAAGACTTCTTGGTGGTCCGGTGGTTTGCAACAGAGCAAATGTAAGCAACTGCCTATAAACTAAATAATGAAAATTTCTATGTACATCCCAATAATAAAGTATCTATAGCTGTTGAGTCTAGGGAAGTCCTGCTTGATCCTTCTCTTTTTCTAGATCCCTGTTCTTAACATCCAAGTTCCTCCTTTTTGGGGTTCTCGATCCTCTTAGGCATAGGAGCGCGCTCCGCAAAATTGCAAAGGACACTTTCGCCCTGACCCATGAAATTTTTGTGGCGTAGCTCTCTTGCTTTTTTGCAGATAATAGCTCGGCTAATCTTGAGTTGTATCTCAGGCATTCGTCAGCCATCCCTCCCGTCGTTGTAAATACCAGTGGGGTGAATGTGCCTTGCCCTATTTCTGTGAAGCGAGAGTTGTATTTTCGCTTCTTTTCATTTTCAGTTTCATAATAATAATTATAATAATAATAATAGATTTCAGCCTTAAAATCTAATGATATTTCATCCATTTTCCGACTGAACATGACCTCAATTTTCTTGATATGCATTATAATGTCTTTCGTTCCAAGTCCGTGGGGGAGTGCAAGTGCAAATTCTTCGGTCGTAAATGCACAAATGAAAACTAGTTCAAAGCTTGTCATAAAAGTTATTTTATATAATTAAGTAGCCAGTTGTAGTTAGCCAGTTAGTTTTTTTTGGCGATTAAATGTATGGAAATGACCACTATTTTAAAATTATACAGTGTAGTAGCCAAGTGACTTTTATAAAAAAAAGTTATATTACTGACATGCCCAGGTTAAACTATGTCAACTCTGAATTGATGATCGAAGTTAAAACGCAACTTCGAACAAACCAATCCATCTAAAAAAAAAACTCTAGCCTCGCTCTGCAATTCTATGTTACTCATTTTAGAGTCAATTAGTCAGAGTCGTATTTGACAATCAATTTAAATTGAAACGGTTGCCTCGCCTTCTTCTTCTTCTTTGACAACTTGGAGGATGTACTGAGCGAAACAGTTGAAAACCTTAAAACTGAGAAAGTCGCCACTGTGCTCATTTTTCTCCTTACCATCTGTGAGTGAGTGTCCACTGCCACTCCGTCAGAGAGACATGATTTTATACTATGAGAAAGGGTGAAAACATACGTGCGATCTACGATACCGTGAAAACGGCTGATCCGTACGTCTGTAGCCTACAGATGTAGGGATCAGCCGTTTACATACTCAAGCTACTCGTGCAGAAAAATTCTCAGTCGCCTGTGAACTGCTGACTTGTAGACATATACATGAGTGTCAATAGAGTTCTTTATAAAGAATTAAAAAGGGATATCGCGGTCAGATGTTCCTCCCAACAGATGCTGTTTATAATTAGGACAGTCTTAACTGTTTTCAAAACTGAGCGAGTTTGTTCGTTGATAATTCACTGCTATTAGGGAACGTAAGAACCACGACGAAGTTCACGACGACGACGTCTGTTGACTGGGAAATGACTGGAACGAGAACGTCAGTTTCGGTGGGAAAAAGGAAACTTAAGATGCAGTCGATCGGTAGGTCGACGACGACGACACTGAATGTAAACAAACGTGTAGACTGTGATGTTCGTTCGCAACAAAGGTTTTTCGCAAAGGCGTCTTTTAAGACGATGCAAGATCTTATTTTATAAGCCGTACTTCTACTTTCATTGACGATGAAGAATTTTTAGTGTTGTCTGACCTTTTCGAATGGAAAAATCTCTGCTTTCCGTACGAAGGTTATTCAACTTTCAACCTGAATGACATGACCGAGTCCGAGTGTCTGTCAGAGTTTAGATTTGGAAAAAGAGACATTCCGATGCGATAGTTGTTTTCCATATGAAGTTCATTTCCTCTATATTAAAGATATATGATTTGCTTGACCTAAATACGTACAAATAAATTTGTCACTTACGAGTTCGCTCGCTCGGCCTGCGCAGCTCAGTGTTGTCTTCGAAGTAAACACAATTCATCAGTCAAATTTTCAATCAACATCGTTTGTTTGGAGAAAAAAGAAAGGATACCTGGATTTACGAGGTGAAAAAATACAAAGCCTTTGAAAAATCGCTTAAAAACAGGGAGTTATACCTGCCGAAGCTTGTGGATTGCAGGACGACGTGATCCTACTGTGTTTGGCGTCGTCGACGACATCACGACGACGAAATTTGTTAATCGCGCTTGCGCAGTGCACGGTATCTCACTTCCGGTCGTCGTCGACAAAGTCGTCGTCGTGGTTCTTAAGTTCCCTAATTACTGCAGGACCACTTGAGTTCTTTCCCAGCTAGTCGAGGTATAGAACTCGCGTATTCCAAAGGAACTTCGTGCCATGTATACGTTAAATTACCTCGTGGCAAACTTTACATTCATGATAACCAATCGTAAGAAGTGAAAAATAATCGTAAGTAGGGAGATTGAAAGGAAAAATGGCACACACACACACACACACACACAGATTTGCAATCACGTTTTGGAAGGGGAAAAAAAACTCATCAAAAGGTTTACACTTCAACAAAAAGTGAAGAAAAACCCCCAAAGGTACTCATCGTAACATATTTTGAAGGAGACGATGAAAATAGAACTCGCGCGTTCCAAAGGAACTTCGTGCCATGTATACGTTAAATTACCTCGTGGCCAACTCGATATTTGCCAACGAAATTGAATTGCATTTTACAGTGTAGCCTGGGAATTGGGTTGCCATTTTTTCTTTCTTTTCTTTCGTCACTTTAATCGGTCTCAGACTCTCAGGAAAATGGTTTAACCTTTTCCGTTACTTTCTTATCAGACTGGCACGAAAGCCGGTCCGAAAAGCTTAACGAAAGAAAGAAAAAAAGCCAAGCGCTACCCATGTATGGTCATGCAATGTGGTCTGATACCTAGTCAGAAACCTAAACCATGGATTTCAACCCTTTCATAACTTCCTATTCCAACTGGCTGGCCCGATAGTCTCCAAATAACTTCGGAAGCCGAAAGAAAAAAAGAAAGAAAATCAAAACCGAGCGCTACCCTTGCTGTGGTCTGATTCTAGAAAGTAGAATGGGGTTCAACCCTTTCATCACTTTATCTCTAGCCCGATAACCTCGATCCAGAAAACTCAGAAAGAAGGAAAAAAATCGAAACCGAGCAATACCCCTGACTGTTTCTAGAAACTAAAATGGGGTCCAACCCTTTCTTTTCTTTCGTCTCCAATTGGCACGAGAAGTTACGGAAAACGCAAAGAAACGAAAACAAACAAACAAAGAGCCGCTAACGCTACCATTGTGGGAAGGTCTCCTGATGCTAGAAATTCAAATGGTGTTGAATCCTTTCATCACTTTATTCTCAAACTTAGGCAAGAGACCTTTCGGAACTGGCTACAGTCAAATATTATACGAAAAAAAAAAATGAAAAGCCTATTATGCACTACCCTAGTGGTCTCATAATGGAACCTCGAAACTCAATAGGGGTTCAACAGCTCTTTCATCATCTGCTTTTCCATAAGATTTGAAAGTGATCACGATAGTTCTCTGCCTTGTTCAGCACTTTTGAAGCTAAGGTTCAATAAATCTCAAATAATTGGCGATTATTTCATGGTCATCTTTTTGTAGTTGCGAGGGAGGTGACTATAATGACTGATGGGTGACGTTTCAGTCCACTTCAGCTGAGTTTGCACACATAAAAAATCCACACGACTGATGTTCCATTAATTGCTTTTTCCTTTTATCCTTTCTTTTCAAACAATACAACAGTAATTTAATTATAACTAGTGTTACACTGCTTCACATCTATCGCAATTGTCAAACATAACAAAATGTGACAGTACTAATTAGCTCTAATTAGAATTTACAGTTTGTTTGTAATCTAGACTTTCAAGACTAACGACGTCCTGGAAGTCCTGGGATCCCTGGCAAACATGGAAACTTTTTCAAAATTTTTGCGGGAATTTTTTGCAAAATTTTGCGTACGGAGGCAGGAAGTTTCTTTAACACCTTACCGACTTTTTTACCAAAACGACCAATCTTACGACCGATACGACCAATCTTACGACCAATCCTACGGAAAAATCTACGTCTTTTTCGCCTTCCACCCTTTCTGCGCCGCCGTCTCCAGGGTGCTGGATCTGCTTGTACCTCTGAATTCAACTCACTTCAGAAAAAAAGAAAAGAAAAAAACAATCAAAAATATATTTAAAAACGCCTACAATACAAAATTACTACAAATGAGCGTTTAAAATGGATACATACCAATATTACAGCGACGAACGTAAACTTGTGGTTAGTTTTTTTTTATTGGACGACCCAACAGCCCGAACCATATTCACGATTGAAACTGTGATGAGTATATACTGAAGCGATATATATGTTTTCGTTTTCTTTGGAGGAATTAAACATGCACATGCAGTTACTATCATTTAGAAAACTGTGCGTTAGGTAAATCGACCCAAACTTCATTTAGGACGTGAAAGCTTGTCTATGAACAAGTATTGCAGCACAAAAAATTTACTTCTGATTTTTTGTTTAACCACTTTTCAAACTTAAGAAAAGATAATATCTGATAGGTATAGAATAAACAGAAAACCCTATGCGATGAAATACCGAGAAATATCTTTTAATTAGAAGTAATAGTTTCGCACTCGCTGCTAGCCCCTTAACTGTAATTTCCGAAACTAACTTACCGAGTATCGTCTAACTCGTCTTCATCTTCGTAGTCTTGTTCGTAAATGCTATGATCGTCATCATCTTCTGTATCAGCAGCAGCCTCCAGAACAGCAGTAATGGCAGCAACATCATCATCGTCGAACAGTCCCTCGATCTCGTCTTCTTCAATTAAGTCTTCTTCGTTGGGAGAGGTCGTCTCTGGAGAGTCGTTATCGGGTTGGTCTGCAAACTCTTCTGCATCAGCTTTCTCCTCTTGGAGTGGTTCGTCTGACCTGGTAACATGTAAGGTACAGGCAAGAAAAAAGCCCAGCAAAGCAAACGCCAATAACCCTTTCATCATGAGAGAATCAGTATGCTTCTGTGCCGCTACACAGATTGAACTGTTTCAGGAGCGACTGCTGCTTAAACGAGCTTTCTTACAGCATTTTATGCAGAATGGACCCGGAAGTATGAAAGTTTAACGTCAAATTCGGTGCTTTTGAAAATCGCATTTCTAAGATATCGGCTTTAAGTTTAAGGCCGCGTTTCTAAATCTGATGTGAGTTATTTGTCAAGTATGATATTCAATTGTGTGGTTATTGGCCCTTCCCCCACAAACATTCCTTGATAATAACCTTCTAATATTTTCGGGTAATTGTCAGTTGAGATACCTATTGTAACAGTTTCGCCAAGTTTTAAACAAAATGGTTCCCCATAAAGCTTGTTATTCCAAGTGTTGAGGGGTTGCGGAGTTTAAGATGAAAGTTATATTGTTTTCTATCTTTTGTTTAAATTTCAGCCTTTGTATTTGACGTTTTCTTGGAATAGGCAAAAAATGGTAAAATGCTGAAGTGTATTCGCTCCATGGCTTCCATAAATATTGCCAACTGTCTCGATGGGGCCATTTGAGAAAAATTACGACGATAGATACCGTTCCAATCACGCGAATACTAAATTTTTTATTCATTTTCGTAAACTTCCTCTAAGTCAACAACGACAAAAAAAGGGTTTCACAGCTTTATGCCAGACTGTTACAATAATCCTATGCTATGACTAAGTTTGAAACTTTGTTTAATCGTCACTGAACGTGAAGGTCTGTTCTCCATCTCTCCAGCATTTGCACGCATACACTTTTTCCATGAAACATTGCCCACTGTTTCCATGGGGCTGTTTGAGAACATAATACTACGTTATTAACGATGACGATTGGATATCACTCGAATGCTAAGTTGTTAATTCATATTCGTAGTAAACGTCCGTATCGGCGACAACTGTTTAAAAGTCTTACACCTTTATCCTCCACTGTACAGAGATCCTACCCTACGCATTAGTTAAAAAAACAAAAAAAGAATGTCGGTTCCGTCCAGTATCCGCACGATACCCAGCCAAATATTGCCACGATATATGGCAGTGGTCAAAGGCGTGACGTTATTTTACATCAGCAAAATTTTCTTCTTTGCTTTTTTTATTTTTGTTTTGAAGAAATGTTGAATGTATCTTTTGAGCTCGATTTGAGCCAAGTTGAATGAAACTTCTGTTGGTAATTAGTCTTAGAATTACATTTTGGTGTTTTCCACTCGTTATGTACATACTACTGGTACCCTTTGGAATGAAAAATTTAAAATTCGGTAAGAGAAAAAAAGAGTTAGCTAGCCAAGAAAACCAGAATCAGCCGGTATCGTAAACTACTTTTTCCGCTTGATTTGCGCAGCCAAGTATAAAATTAAAATTATTGATAGTTTACGAGTCTCAACTTGATCGACCATTTTATTAACATAGATATATCAACTGCAAAACTGGCCCGTAACAGCTCTCACTCTCCAATGTAAAAAGGGTGTCGTATTACCAGTCCTATAAAATATATCTGAAAGTAAATATGAGTTTTTATCAAATGATTTGCTAGCTGCAAATACAAGAATAAAAATTCGGGACCTATGTATCCGTTGCTTAGTGCCTCTATTTATATTATTTTAATATATAAAATATTGGAATCGGACAATATCTATGCAACCACCAATGACTTTGCAATAATTTCAAAAATCATTCCTTAAAATTTTTAGTTATTTACGAGTACGTCAGGTTGTGTGTGAAATATATTTATCCTTTTGAAACGGCCGCAACACTATTCGAAAACTAATATTCTCTATCTTCGTCTGAACCTTACAGAACAATATATAGTTGTGAAAATGTTATTACTGGCTTGACTAGGTATGAGAAGGAAGGAAATTCACTTATCCATAACTTTTTAAAATACCGTGTGAAGTCGGCATCAACAACAGCTAATATTTGCAAAGGTCAATTCTATATTGACACAGGCGGTTTATATCCGCTACCGGAACTCCAGCTGTGGTAAAGAATCCCACTTATAGGAAAAGTACTCAAAGAATAAGTAACATGCTGGGACATGAATTTAAAATTAAGAGCGACGGTCAGGAAATATCGACCATCGAGTGGCAAGAGTTGAAAAATCGATTGTCTTCATTTTTTGTCCATAAATAGCGTTTAGGTAGATAAGTAATCTGATGTAGGTTGTTCTCGCAAAAAGCCTTTTATTTTCGAGAAAAGTAAGAATATCAATTTTAGTGGTGGGAGTCTCAAAATGGCCGTATTTTCAACCCGAAATTTGCTAACATCAACTCTCCTCGCGTTCGCAAATAAAGCCCCAAGGAGAGATTTGGACACTTTCCATTAATAGAACAAGTCTTCTTCTTTCACTATAAGATACTTTCACAGCAATATCAAGACTCGTTGAACTAGCATAATTCAGAAACGAACAACAGGTTTTTACGGTGACAAAAACTTAAATTTAGTAGTTGTTTTCTACGGCGTTTTTCTTCATGTGGTATAGGTCCAAATTTTCCCGGTCCCCGTTTATTCACACATTTAGACATTCATCTAAAGCATACCTGAGATTTGGTTTGGGTTCCCTTAGGCAGCCTCCAAACGAAAGCATCAAAGTCCGGTAAAAATAGTGAAGCGTGACCAAAATAACTTATTTAACGGCTCCAAGTTTCCACGATCGTAAAGTAAGAAGACAAAATATCTTCCTGTTCCGTCATCCTTAGCGAATTACCATTGTTAAAGTCCATATATTTCGATAAAAAGTGAGTATCAGAAAAAGCGCGTTTGACTTTTTCTTCTGCAAAATACTGTCCGGATCGAAAATGATACTCTTTCAAGAATTGCGTTGCGTTACTACAGTGATTCCGTGACTGTCATTTTAACGGCTTCGTCTCTTCAAACGTACGTTATGTCACGTGCAGCCACGGAACAGATTGTCACGCAGAGTCGCCGCCTGGTAGGGTTCAGCGTTTCAAAATGGCTAAAATTGACCCAGTTTCACCTTTTTACCCCACTCTTTGATTGGAAAAAGACATTTTGCGACGGGAAAACTCAGAGGAAGTACAAAAAACGAGCCTTTAGGCTAATAAATATCTACTTTTGTGCGTTTCGAAATTGGAAGTGTTTACACAATTACCGCCGGCCTACCATGAAAATGCCTGAACTTCGATGGTGATTACATTCCATAACCCAAGCCTATTCTCAGGTATGTTTTAAATGAATGTCTAAATGTGTGATTTAAATAGCATTAGGAGAATTTGGAGTTATACCACATGTTAAATATTGCCGTCGAAAATGAGTAACGAACTTAAGTTTTTGTTATCTTGAAAACCTATCCCTCATTTTTGAATTATTTCAGTACGACGAGCTTCGCTATTACCCTGAAAGTATCTTTTAGTGGAAGAAAAAGAATTTTTCTGTTCATGGAAAGAGTCCAAATTTCTCCATGCGGCTTCGTTTGCGAACGCGAGGAAAGTTAATGTTAGCGAATTTCAGGTTAAAAATTAGGGCAGTCTGAGACTCCGACATCGAAAACCGATCTTCTAATTTTTCTCACAAATAAAAGGCTTTCGGCAGGAACAATCTACTTTAGGTTTCTTATCTACTTAAAAGCTATCTATGAACAAAAAATGAAAGAAATTGATTTTTCAACTCTTGCACGAAATTAAGATTTTGGTCGATTTTTCCTGACCGGCGCTCTTAAAACATGAAGACTTAGTCCCTAACTATAACGCCATTATTACACTTATTTTTATTTTTTATTATGGTCTTCATTGTTTCTCAGTTCCTACCACCCCTGAGCAACGGAAAAAAACCAGTTCTTCCTTAGCAGAAGGGGGAGGGGAGAGTTTGGGGGGGGGGGGGGGGACGGAGTTAGGGGCAAAGGTGTTGTCTTCTTCACAGTTTCTGATAAACTCTCATCTTCTTTCTGGATTATGATTATGATTATGATTATGATTATGATTATGATTATTATTATTATTATTACTTTATTTTATTGTTGGTTGTATTGACAGATGAGAAGGCGATTAAAGAACCCCGAACCGTAGACCAGACTGATCAGATAATATGCTGAAGGTAGCTGAAGACAGATCTATTGAATTTTCCCCCAAAATTTGTCACGTAAGGGGGGTTTAGGAGCATCGAAATTAGTGAAAGATGTGCAACTAATGTTTATTTGAAAGGGTTCTAATTTGATGAATACCAGATGCACAACGTGATGAAATTTATAAATATAGTTTTTTTATAACTACAATATTCTGCTTTGTTGTTAATGTTGTTGTCGTTGTTGTAATGCGCCCTTAGTAGCTAGGCGTCCTTCCATACGTCATGAACAGTAGTGAAGTGTCTTTTGAAAGGAATGTAACACTTACGTAAAAAATAACTCTTGCGGGTGTATCACACTAGATTTCTCCGACTTTTTTGAGCGTACTGCGGGATATTTGATAGGGGTTCCGAAGTTCCCAAAGCTAACGCTTACCTTTCTCTTTCTAATTTCCACTTTGAACGAAATTAGCTTACAACCGAAAACGTGACGGGAACTAATCGTAATTCCCAAAATTGATCAAAAGCGTTTAACCAAGAGCAATATAGTTTAATTAGCGGTAGACCAAACAGATAAAAGAGGTAATAATGCAGCAAAAGAAAATTAGTACCTAATTATGTACGAAATTAAATTATTACTATACTAGACGAGGAATAAGCGAATCACTACAATGTTGCCAACCCATCCGCCCGGTAGTGATTGATTTTATTTCAATTTTTGATGTTGTGAACAAATCTTTTTCGTCCAGTTATGGTTGGGTTATTAAACGAACTTAACAACCAACCATGACGGTGGAGAAGAGGAGGCTAAGGAGTTCGTAACCATGGGTCTTAATCACGTCACCAAGAAGTTGTGATCGGAAAAAGACTCGCCAAGACAATATAATAACCCCGCGTTTACAGGAACAAAAAGGATCGGAAAGAATGAGAAATCTCCAAGAGAAAGCAAAAAGGAATTAAGTTCATCAAAGTTCTAGTTAAGCAGGATATTGGCTAAAGTGAAAATTATTCAGTCACATAAAATTTCCTTTTTTGATATTATGCCTACAGTCCAATACAGAGTCTGATACAGATTTAAGAAAACGTAAACCCATCTCTTTCGGAAACTGTTTTACTTCAAGGATATTATTATGCTACCAACAAAACACTTTCTAACTGGACTGGAACCTAATTGATCACAAGACACTTTGCTAACTGTTTATATTCTTCCCCTAAAATGTTTGATTGCGCATGAGTAAATGAAAACTGCCAACACTTGCCTTTTTAAAGGGACTGGGTCACGATAATGCGCATATGTGAGTCCTGACAGTAGCTGATTGTTTTTCAACCAATCGGAAGCGAGTTTGATGCACGTAAGTAAATTTACAAAATTCAAATTAATTGTTCGCGACGCGAGAGTATTTCCGGGCATTTGGTTTGATTTTATTTATCCCCATAATTCAAGTTTATTCTTTGCTACTCCTCAGATATATGTTGCAGCCGATAAGAATAAGATTTACAGCCCTGTCCTGCTTTGAAACAAACATTTACCAACGTGTAATTTTACGAGGTCGTACCCACGCTAACAAAACAGTCACCGATCGGCAAACAAAATTTGTAAACAAACGTCTTATTACTGTTCTCTCAGTTCGCCTTATATAAACCCAGAAATACCTGCAAATAGCGCCTGACCGGTGACAAAAACACACAACGTATGAGTATAAAGATTATCCTTAATTGAGCATAAACTTCAATTGCTTATCAGCAAATGAACAAATTCATTCGCGTTGCGTCGGGTCAGTGTTCCACAAAACAAATGTTATCGAGTAGCACACATAAAGAAAATAGATTATAAACAGAATATTCAGGCAATAATTTATTTTAAAAACATGAATCTTAAACATATACGATCGTAAAGCAAAGATACAAGGAACACTTCAAGTGTACCAGATCGGTGAAGATCGCGCGGCCTGTTGCGGTATAGCTACAGGTCGGAGTCAAAAATCAAATCAAAGTTGAACGAACTCATGCCTTTAACCACTTTCCAAGTGTCGTGTATTCTTTTCGTAAGCCACACACTACTCCTAGAACCATACCAGATCGATAGGCTAAGCTTCTCTATCTCCAGAGACTCTTGAGAACGTCCTGTTGCCGGACGGCCACGATGCTCTTCTGAACCTCCATGATCAAAACATTATTTTTTGCGTCTTCTTAAAACGTAACCAGTCAAACGACACAACCACACGTTAATCACCTTTACCGAAGTATAACTAGACCAGCCAAAGCGAGGATGTCCGAATAAAACGAAGGATTTTCAATGATTGTACCGGTAATGGCGATTTCGAATTTAGTGTTGACCCGACAAATTTATTCTGAACAGACAAACGGCGCGCATGCGCATTATCGTGAACCAGTCCCTTTAAAAAGCCATTGTATGGCCTTTGCGCGTGAAGCCAATTCATCTGGCGTTACTTAACGCTCAGATGCAATATCATAAATCAGTACTGAAACGGTCCAACATACTTTGAGTTAGTAATATTGATGACCAATAGTGAGCTAAAAACGTTGTATAGAAGTAGATATTTTTAGTCCAACTTGGAGATAAATGAATATTCCTGATACACAATATAGTGCATTTACGGTCCAACATCCCGTTTGAGTTAGTCATAATGACTACCAAATGTGGTGAATTATAGAAGGTCAATTGATCATAGGTTGGAAAAAACAACTTATTTCTTTGACCAAATGATCAAACTACAAACCTAGGAATGCAACATACCTATATCCAATAGAGAATACTGTTGTGAAGTATTTTAAAAGTTATTTTAAGACGGATCTATCTTATCTTTTGAGTTTAGTTTTTGTGTCATTAAGTCTGGTTTTTGTCCACGTACTTTTTCCCTGTTTTGATCTTTTGTTTTTACTTGTACTTGAATTTATGCTTCGCTCGCGAATTTACTTATTGCCATATTAGGAATGTTATTCGCTTGGCATTGTCAGATCTTAGTTTTTTACAGGTGGTCGTGTTTGTGTTGTTAGAGCTGTTTCATGACCTTTGTTCTTTGGTACTTGTCAGTTCGACTGTGCGTAGGCTAATCTATCCCCTAACAATAGCAAACCTGTTGCAATGTTAGCGATAAGGTATTCAATACTGAAGGTCTTCCGGTTAGCTAACCTAAACATGTCCAGTCTTGGCTATAAAACCGCTACTATACTTGAACTAGTGAGTAGAAAAGAGTTAGAAGAGTAGGAAGATTGAGATTGTTAGCAGAAGTCAAAGAAGAATAAAGGCCAAGATGTAAATCAGATTCCTGGTACCTCACCGTGTAGCGCTTTAGATCATATTTTATAGATAGACCTATCTTTGAAAAAAGAATTAAGGTTTGTAAACTCTATCCTTTAAATTTGGGGATTCTCCATTTTTAAAACCCCTTAATCAACTTTTTTCTTTAACTCCTTTTTTTTCCCAGGAATTGTAGCATGAGATATGCACCTTTATGGCAACTTCAACTGCTTCAGAGCGTATTTTCGTTTGAACTTGAAACTGATTACACACGAACCTGCGAGCAAATTAATCAAACAAAAACAAACGAACGAGAATAGAAGAATTTCATTGGTTTACTGAAACAGACACAAACAGTTTCATGTATTCGCCGCTCACGAAAGATAGCTAAAAAGTATTATTCCCCAAATTGGAAAAAAGAAACTGGGCTGCCGTTTGGACAAACAAACGATGCTTTTTTTTTTTCATCTATAGCTATTTATGGGTTTTCTTTGGCGGGAAAATGACGAAAACTGCTGTAGGCATAGTATCAGCCAGTACCTTTCGACGCTTTGTTATCGGCATCCCAAAATTGTGACACCTTTAATCGGAAACCTTCGGCTTGACAAACTTGTGCACCACGGGGAGTGGGGAGTACTAATTGATCTGTGAAGAATGAAATTTCACTAGGGTACCGACGGGAATAGTCAAAGGAGCCTTAGAGAGCAAGTCTTCTAGCAGAAGCATTTTCATATCCAGTGAAGACGTCCACAACTTGTTATTCTTTGAGGCAGGGAACTGAAAACTTGATCTTTTAGTTGCATCATTGCATCAACCCGCAGCGTGCTTCTCCCGATACTTTTATGTCGTTATTGCGAAGATTTTAGTCAGTTATCCAAGCGGCCGAGAATACGTTCTCAAAAAACCGGCTTTCTCTTTGCTCGGCAACGCGCTTTGAATAAAACTGGTGTGATCTTTTTACTTCAAATAAAAACACACAGTTGCGCATTAAACAGCACTTGCAGGAACGATAAGTTAGCAACAAGCGCGTCTGGTTTTTACTTACAGAAAGTACTTAATTTTATCAGTAAGTGTGGGGACATTGAGCCGTGTTTTAAACCTCGCGGGTCAGTAAAAAGGAGGTGCCATCTATTTTTAATCTTTCGTTTATTTACTCCAGTCATTGCCAAATTGAAATCTGCTTTTTATAGATCAATTAGTTTCGTCTGACTCCGCTCGGAAAGTTAAGCAATTACAGCCGCATCTTTAGGCTGTTAGAAAAACGTGTGGACTTGAAGCCGGAGAAGTAAATTTTATAAGTACCGTAAGTGTCTTGTTTAACTTCGCGTCACAGTAAAAGGAAGGTGCGATTTTTTCAGTATTTTGTTTTCTTGTCCCTTCAGTGTATTCATCGTCGAGAATTTGCTTCGATATGTTTCGTTTAACCCTGTCCGAAAAGTCGCACATACAGCGCGTTCATATTAGAGATGTTCAGCAGTACCAAGCACATGTACTATTCACTCAAAGAGGACAATACTCCCTTATAACATAGCGCGCGTGCTTGCCCTATATAAGTTCTATTGAGCCGCTATGAACAAAATCTTTATTTACGCACACCCGTGCGAAAATAACATGACGTGAGCATTTTTTTTAGCTGGCTGCAAAGTACAGTTGTCGTCTTTTAAGCTGTAGTGCAGTTTTCCTTCGGAAGAAACCAGCGAAGAACTGCCCAATTTTTATATCGGCATTGACCTTTTAGGTCCTGATCGAACAAGCAGCAAAAATTAAGCCGAATTAAAAAGTTGCGCGTTTCGCAAATTTGTCGGAAGACCAGCTGCAGCAAATTTTGGCCGAAAGGCATTCACTGGGAACAGAACAGACTCCAACTGGTCATCAACAACACTTAAGGGTAACATTTCCGTTTTTATTGTTGTTTTTAAATTTGTTATGCACTTTTGTTATCTCCGGACAATCCGACTGAAGCAGGAGAATTTCTCTCGCAATAACAACACAAATTACACAAGAAGACATAAATTTATTACTCACAAAAACAACTGCTGCCAGGTCTTCTCAAGAAGCCGTAATGACCAGCCAATGTTCGTAAATGAATATAAGTTTAAAGAAGGATGACAGTCGTCTTCGCTAAAAACATGTTTTCTGGATTTCGCCGAGCAAAACGTAAACATCTTTTCAGCAAAAAAACATACTCCACGACTTCTTACGAACATGTTAGTATTTTAACTTTAGGTGAACTTTAAGACTCTTTTACCTTTGTTTCTGCTTAGTTTCCATTGATCGTTAACGAATAAAGAAGCAAATTTTGTACAATTTTCTTTCTCAGTTTCGAAAAGAATATTTTCGTTCAAACTAGACGATTGTGGCGTGTTCGTAATCATTTGTTATTGTGTAACGCGTTACGAGAATTTTGCAGTTAATCAAAAAGCAAGCATTTTTGTCAGCTATGTTATAAAAGAATTTGCTCATGCTTTTAGCTGTGCGTATATAGAGATATGGATGCACTCGGGAAGTTTGGAGAGCACTCAAGAAGCTAGAGTTGCACTCGGCTATCGCCTCGTGCAACTCTTACGCATCTTTCGTGCTCTCCAAACTTCCCGCGTGCATCCATATCTCGATATACACACGCTAAGCATGAACAAATTCTTAAATAATGTTACTGAGAAGACGTGGGTTGAATTTTATTCCTCAATTGTTTACTACCCCTTGCAATACATGAATAATATGTGGTTTTAATTCTAATAAGTCAATCCGTGTTCTAACGAACGACTGTAAAGTATAAACTTCATGTGCATGTAGATTCAAAGTTCTCTAGCTCAAAATTTGAATGTTGCCATCTCGGAAACAGAATATAACCAGTACATACAAAATCACAACCAAAGCGTATGCGATCAAACAAACTGAAATATAAGTTCTCAGCCGCTTCTATTCGAGCCGATATTTTAGTTCCTTACGGCAATATTAACGAGCAAGATGAGCATCTAGTTTTGCGTAAAAGTTGCTGCCACTAGGCTAAGCCCGAAATAGAACATGAGGATGCAACTGGTAAACTCGTCTGTTCAGCACTTACCTCACACTACCACTACTACGTCGTATGTTTCGTCCTGACTACTTTAACTCTTACCAACCCCCTGGGTTGAAATTGCTCCTTACTTCGGTCGCACCGAAAGAGGTTATCGGAAATGTTGAAATTTCCCGCGCGTGAAAGCTCTTGTTTCACTTTGATCGTTTTTGTCCTTACAAGGCAAGAAACGATCAAAAATAACAACGCATAACAACTATTATTCTCGAATTCAGGTCGCTTTTCTTGATACGATTAGGTCAGGCTCTCGGTCAGTGAAGACCGGCGAAAAAGGTGAACAGGCAGAGAAATGGCGAACGAGCGAAAAACAGCGGGAAAAGATGGAGAAGTGAAGAGCCTGTTAGCATCTTTTCAAATACCGCAATCCGCCCACTACCACCAACTTGGTGAAAAATCGTTTCTCGTGTCAGTACGTCAAATGTCAAAACGCCAAAAAGTGCCGTGTAGGAGGGTTTCATGTGCTCGACATGTTTGTTGGTCTCTGTGCGCGCGACGCCAAATGAGAAGTAACTGTCACAATTGACCAATCATAGCGGAATGAGGTATCGAAAACAATGCTTACATATCCATCTACGCAAATTCGTTTTCCACACGATCTTGGAGCCTGTACCAGGCTAATCAGGGGGCAGCGATTGTTTGCTTTGAAGTGTGGCGCTCTTTCGAGCAAATGCGGTATATAATTACACTTTTAAAATACACCTCAAATATTAGGCACTTCTGAGTAAATATGGAACTCGCAAGCTGGCAGTCAATGGAGTTCAATCCCTAATCAAGGTACCTCAAATACATGACATGGTCAAACTGTAGTAGTACTGCACCCATGACAACATCTTACAAGGTGAACCATTTAAAAATTCTAGACGATGGACTTAGATTAACATGAGGATATCTTTTCTCCAATACAGTTCAGAGGCAAGAAGGCTCCGTACATCTAACAGTAAATCCACTGGTTGCCATTGACAATATATTGTCACAGAACCAACTAAGACCAAGAGAACAACAATAACAATGACTCTGAGAATTTGACGAAAGCACAAACTTAGGAAGAGACATAAAGGTAACAACAGTCGTTGACTTTTAACATTAAATGCAAACAAATTAATGAACCAATGGAGGGAATCATGCAAGGGTACTGATGTGTGCTTTTGGTGATCATCCTTCATGGTAAACAAAAACGATTCCACATTATCCAGTCTAGCGTCCAAGTCCACTATATCTTTTGCCTTTTTACGTCTTTTGACTTCTAGCATTTTTCGGTAATTGCGAGCAACTTTCATCTCGGCTGTCTGAAGCACCGGTAAATCCCAATATTCTATGGGTTCAATTTCTTTCAAGGTCCTTTCACTGTCAGCGCCAGTTTTGAAAGGAAATTCGAGGAGAAGTTTTGTTACTGCATCAAATGCCCGACGTTTATCATGGTGGATAATTTTCTGATTTGGTGCGTTTGCCCAAAGCTTCCTCCAAACATCGATAACGTCGCCAAGGGTCTTTTCTGATATACTGAAGTAAGAACAGAATCGAAGTGCCTGCAAATTTCGTAGCCCATCTACAAGTTGCCCGCCAGCAAAAACAGAAGCGATTTCCGATGGTCCTGAAACAGACTTGAAACAGGGTCATGCCACTTAGAGCTGTTGGAGACCAGCCATTTTATCTTCGATGGCTCACGATGGTAGCTTATAATGGCTTGTGCCCACCTACAGCTGGGCATATGATGCATTTCAGGCGCATGCGTACAGTGACACTTTGTTCTAGGGCCTACCTTGCTGGTCAAAACATCATAAAAGGCCTTGAACACTACTGACGTATGAACCTGTACTGGCTCTGAAAGAATTAGCAACGCCTGTCCCACTTCTACCCAGTTACGATATTCACTCTGGGCAAGCCTTGCCCTTAACTGCATTTCTTTCGTGTGTGACTGAAAAAAAAAGTAACAAAAGTCTGTTAAAGATTATTTCAGTCCCGTGGAAAGACTAATATTTACTCTGAAGATGAGAGGATTAATTGTTATTTAGTTTATTTAATTTGCTTTAAAGAGCTTGAAATTATCGTAGAATCCATTGGAAACTAACAATTTCTAAAGCCGAAAACAATGCATGTTATTGTTATTTCATAGGTGATCCTCTTTAAAACTGTTCAGTTAAGGTCGGCTATTTCTTCTTCGCAAAACGTGTGAAATAATCAGCCATATTCTAGTGCTGTACTAAACTGCTGAGTTACCACGCCAAACAATTATCAGTACAATTAGCGCCAATTTGGACTGACTCGGCCAACGTTTCCAAGTTTGGTCATTGTGATCTATTGACATGTATCATTGAAAGTCGAAATCGAAAACTACATTTTAAGGGTCACAATACTACCCTCCCGTCCTATGATTAAATCAGTTCTTGTTGGCTCCCAGCTTTTGGGGGCCACACGACCAGCCGGCCGCAAGCAGGGTACTTCTCGAGGCAAACGGGAGAACCCTGGGAACGAGGTTGGGTCTTTTTACTTACTTAGCTCAATGTATGTTTTGTTCATGTGTTGTTTTCAAGGGATTTTGCCCTTCGTCTTGTTCATTACCTTATGCAGTCCGTATGTAGGCAAATAAGACGAAATTTAAAAGAAACAGCTTTCAAGAGTAAACTCGCATGACTTACACTAGGAACCCAAGGCATATTTACGCGAACAAGCGCTCCCCCGAATAAGCGCCGCGGCGATATAATCAAAATTAAAAGACGTTAATTCTGTTAGGTTAATACGAAAGATGATAACACCGTAGTTAAAACAATAATTGTTTGTCGCGTCCAACTTTCGACCGCATTTGAGGCGTGAAAAAGCACCGCGGCGTTTATTCGATTAAATACTGTAAGCTTAACAAAGAACAAAGAGGTTCAGTAATTGATTTCATTCAAGAAAATTTAACAACAAAAGTCATGACGCTCCTGCTTTTCTCTTTGTTACGCGGAGAAGAAAGATATAAAAAAAGGAAGGTCATTGTAGAGTCTGCAATTAACTGAATGTTAAGGCATTAAAGCAAGGGAAATATATGTTGACTGACTTGAAGCGTATTCATGTTTCAGGCCTTTGATGTAGTGCGGCATCAAACGTTCATGGTGTTCAGGTTTGTCCTTGTTTTTTTTCCTTTTGTTTTTTGGTATGCTTGTATCTGGTATATGAAAAGGAGGTTTAAACAAGGGAAAATAAGATTAAATCCGGATAAAACTAAACCAAGCAGCGACCATTTTAGGACACCTTATTACTCACCAGCACTGCGACGCGCGCACCTCAACTCCCGTGGTTGATATAAAATGCTATCGATCTTGGTATTTAAAATATAAGTCATTTTACAGACTCCTTCGTTATAGACCTCTTACTTTTGTATGTTTTATTTTCCCATTGTCGCAGTTCATTCGTACAGTATCTTTCAAATTTCGTCTAAATATTTATGTGCATATGCGTAAACAAAGGCTGCAAGAGTAAGCAGTAGATTGGCTACCGGGCTTAAAATGGGTGGAAAACAAAAGTTTCCAAGGAAGCAAAAGCACTGCATAAAAATTTAGGGATTCCGTTTTAAACCGAGAGCCTGGTCTCCATACAATCGTACAGCAGTTCGACTCGAGTGTGTATAAAATGCGAGCCAGCAAGTCCATTGAAGAATCATTGAAAAAAAACACCCAATCGAAAACAGTAATACGGAAAACATTAACTAATCAGTACAATGAGTGCTTAACCCTAATCAGTATAATGAGTGCTCAACTCCTCATCTGTAAATTTGCAGTTTTTACTTGTGTTTCCTGTTTTTTTACCGATGTCTCGCGTGCTGGCTTGCAGTTTGTCAAGACCCCGGGGGTACTCCCTTACATAACCTATACGGGTATGTGCTGCCCAACGGGGTCGTGATTTTGAAGCTCCTGATCATGATTTAGAACGGGGTATCTATTTCAGAGGCGTTTTCTAGAACGGGGTATAATATTTCGAACACACGAAAGCTCTAGTTTTGTAAGCAGCCATTTGAAATTATTCAAGGACAGATTGCTTTTAAAAATACGGTTCAATGCGTTAACAAGCAAACTGTTGTACTCTTTGCACCCTAGAACGGAGTATAAAAAATTGGCCCATTTCTAGAACGGGGTATCAATTTTAGGGGAATTTTGTTTTAGAACGGGGTGCCAATTTGGAGTTACGGGCGGCACATACCCACCCCAAAAATACCCAATTGCCCCCCCCCCCGGTCAAGACCCGGTCGACTCGGTCGAACGCTTAGTCGTCTTATTCATTCATCCGTTCGTTCGTTCGTTCGTTTATTTATTTAGTTATTTTTGTTATTTTTTGGACAAATGGAACGATCAAGTCAGTCAAGTCGATGCGGACGATTAGAGGGAGACCTCCGAGGTTCTGTCCATGATTTTGCCAGATTGCGATCGCCGCCGGCACTAATCGCGTCCCTTATTGAACAAGACGCTGTGTGAGCGTATATTTGGGCGTGGTCGTACTACGGATATGATACTATGAACATGCCTTATTGCAGCTAAAGAACTGTCATCATATCTTCCGAGAGAAGACAAACCCTTTACTCCACTTGTTTGCTGAACCAATCCACAACAAAAATGGTGTCATTTCACGACAATGTTTGAAAATATGCACATCTTCTATGCAGACATGCTTGGAGCCAAATTGCAACATAGGACATAAGTGGTTACAGCCCGGGGAGTAAGGTTTATCTCAGCTCCACTGATACTGACAGATGTGTTTTCGCACCCATCACTTTGTACAGTGTATTCCGGTTACTAACAAGGGCAAATTAAGTTCCTTAAGTCCAGTATCCACAAGGATTAATAAGAGAGTAACACATTGCATAAACTGCTATAGGGTAGCACTGTTTACAGGGACATTGGTAACTATTAACATTTGATATACTACAATGTTCAACATAAGGTTCAAAGGTGGCAATATGTACAGTTTTAAGTTCATATATATCCTCATTCCTATGTAGAGTCTGAAAATATTGTACTAATTTATGCATGGATGGTATTTCCAACAATACACATGTCCCTTCACTATGACTGTTATGATACATATCTCTAGCATGAGAATCAAATACATTATATCCCTCAGCCTCAATGCTGTAGATACCAACACCTATAATTGCCACCGTTAAAATGAATTAGTTGTAGTTCAGTGCCAAGAGTGTTTCAAATGCTGTACCCTGTGAGTGGCATATACAGTAGTGATGGATGTTACAAGTATAACTGTCACTGTATTCAAGGTGGAAAAATTGCTCAAACACTGTAACCATTCCTGAATTCTGTTAACATTAACCGGTCATTTCGTTCCATGGTCAGATCGTTGACATCATTCCAAGTCAGATCGTGCCATAAAATAGTCAGTTCGTTACACAAAAAAGTCAGTTCGCTCCACTTATCAAAAGTCCAGTAAATCTTTCAAAATTTGCAGAGTGAACTTTATCGAGAAGAAAAACGTTTCGTTCATACCACAAGCTGATAAAATAATAATCGATCCAAAGTCGATTCGATCCATCCTAAATCGTTTGAAAACAAATAAGAGACAATTTCAACCAGCCACGGGCTTTAACATTTAAACCGCTGCTTTGAGAGTTTTTGAGCTAGAATCGATCGATAGTTTTGAAAGATATAGCACAACAAGTAAAAGCTGTGCCGTTCTGAAGGTACAATATTTCGAAGCGCTTGTAACCTAAATATTTCTTTGCAGTGCCCGATTTATGCAAATTTTGAAAACAACGCGAGTTTCGAATTACAATCTCGATTTTATGGTAATTTGTCATGCCGAAAATATAATTGACTAACCTGATTTAAACCAACGAAATTGTAAGTTCTGTTATAAATTAACTTCCCACGAAGAGATCTCAATTCAGCTTCTTTTATTTCGTCCACAACACAATTTTCCTTCTGTACAACTAGCTCATTACCTTCTCTTGTCGTCACCTCGCTTCCATCAAAACACCCTAACACAAAACTTGCTGATGATGCAAAATCCCGACGCACAGCATCGTACATGTACCGCGTCACAACATAAACAATTAGATGAAAAAACACAACACGCAATACACAAAAAAATTCATTGACCGTCACCCTGCTAAACAAAATTGAAATAATGAAAAGAATTGTTGCAGTTATCACAGTAGTTCCAAAAGAAGCCTCAGTCGCTTTTGGTTTCAATTGTTGACAATCGTCTCTTCCTTCATCAGAACAGATTTTTACTACAGGCAACTCGCTGTGTTCCGCAATGCAAAAATCAAAATTACTATTGTCACACTGATAACCAGCTACACAAATCTTGCGATTCTCAAACTTGTTCAACATCCCTCTGTTCAAACTCTTATCCATTTTACACGTACACTCCTGGTATTCCGATTTGTTATTACGTCTACGGGGTCCATGAGTCTTTGATGTCACTGAATGCCTTGATAATTTCCTTTGTTTTTCTTTGGGTTCGCGGACCAGCCCATTCCGAAAACACTCAGTGTTATTTTTTAGTGTGGGCCTACCACGAACAGTGTGTGCATTTGTAAGTTTAATCCGAAATAACACGATTGAACAATATATTAACACGTTCCTCGAAACGCCGCGGCCAAATGTTGTCCAAACTGCTTCTCACTGCTGCTTCGAAAAATTTCGGGTCAAACGATATCCAAATCGTCCCTCATTGGATTATCCACTCGACCTAACAAAATCGACCAATCAAAAAATAAAGAAAAAAATGGACATAAAATAAAGAAAACAGCAAATTCAGATGACCTCTTAGGAAACATGCAATTAAAACTGCCTTTCTATGATTGGTGCATTTCGATCCTCTCGTCAAAAAAATGTTAGACGTCAATCATCTTAGCGGACCTCTTAGGAAACGAAAGTTTTCTTCAACGGGTTCAAAGGGGCATTGTTTATGATTTGTGATTGGTGGATTTTGATCCGTTTTTTGAGTTTCTGTGTTTCAAGGTTCGTTTTGTTGTGATCTTATTGTGACCAAAACCCGTCGTTAATATTCCAAATATTTTTGATAGATTTCATCCCTGGACTTCAGACTTCCAAATTTCGATGAGGCAAAAATACTGAAGATTCAGATTAACTTTTGGGATCGCAAAAGTGCGATTAAGTGCCGTGTGCTAGCAGAGCTTTCTTTAATTCCCACATGCCTCTTACCTTGTACAAGACGTTCGCATGGCAGACATTCGCCTCGCTGCGCTTGTTTACTTGCCTTGTTTACGTTAGCACGTATTGCGTGCCTATTGCACATTTGCGTCAAAACAAGCCGTTTCCATTACTCTATTTGGGCCACGCCCAAATAATTAGGCGTATAATAACGGGGCGACCCGGACGATTATCACATGAAAACCATATGCTATAAAAACACCATATTCAACATGCAGAACATGGAATCGACTGAAATGGCAAAGCATTTAAACCAAATGTACTGTACTGAGTACATGTCCTAGGAGATGGGTACTTCGGTCATGCTACTGAGAAACATTTAGCAATCTCACACGACTATTCCTTGTAATTGTAGCCGGGGGGGGGGTACTGCCATATATGGGCTATATAGGTATGTGCCGCTGTGAAGGGTATGGTTTTCAAGCAGTTTACTCTAGGATAGGGTATATAAATCAGAGAGTTTGGGTCTAGAATAGGGTATCATTTTTCAGGAAACTGATCAGTTGGTTGAAGATTTTATCTAGACTATGGAAACAGCTACTCTAGGATAGGGGGGATTTGGGGAGTTTACTCTAGTATAGGGTAGCAAAATTCAGCTGAATTAGCTCTGGTATAGGTCACGGGTTTCAGGGTCCCAGCGGCACATCCCCACCTAGAAATTCCTAAAGTACCCACCCCCCCCGGGAATTGTAGCCTCTTAGACCGTCAGAGGAGGAAGGTATTCGAGCGTGAAGACCGATATATGCAAATTGCCGATCGAAGATAGAGGGGGGCGTAAGGATTTGCGGTAATGCGGTATTGGGTTATTTTTGGTGCGGTGTTGCGGTAATTTTTATTTCAAAGTACGGTATTGCGGTTTTCAGAGCCCAAACGGTGTGCGGTAAGTTTAAATTTCATGTCGCGGTAGTCGATGAAATATCCTTGTGTCGCGGTGATCTGCTTCTTTTTCATGACAAGAGGATACAAATCCTAAAAGGTCTCCCTGGCTAGCCTGCGTGACCTGCGTGTCTTCCAAGTTGCACAAATTTCGCAAATAGTCCAGACAAATCGTTTGGCTTGTAATTTCAGTTAATACTTGATATGATTAACGACATTAACTTTTTTATCCAATGATACGTAAACATGTCGCATTATTTATGACCTCATGGTCGACCTTGTGGAAATAGTTGGCTTGGTTAACCTCCTTACCAACCTCATCGTCACTTTCGTGCCACTCGCAAAGTAATGGCGAGCGATCCAGAAGGTCAACTAAGTAAATAGTCAGATATTCCAGCAAATAGTGAGGTCAGTGAAGTCGTTATAAACTGCGTAGTGTCGAAAGATAACCTATGAAGAAGGTGTGGTCTCAAAATTACTACTCTAGTGGTCTAGTGATCCGAAAATTATAGGGGTCAAAACTTGCCTTTTCGAAAATTTCAGCCAGAAAAAAGGCTCCCGAGAATTCTAGGTGATCTTTTTAGGGCAAAAATCCATTAAAAATGGGCAATTATACCATTTTTTAGATGTTCGAAAATCCTAGGAGAGGCACGCAAGCAAGAAATTTTACAACAAATATTCCGAAAATTCTAGATCTCAAATCGTCTTCCGAACAGATATTCTCCAAAAATTGATGCTAGATGCCCCTGTAGTTTTCGTGTGTGCTTAGCCTGCGTAGCATGGTGGTTTTGCGTGGTTTAGTCCGGAGCACGACTGAGGGGCGAAACAGCTCCCGTCCCATTCTCCTGGCCCGCGCCCGCCTTTTTTATTCAGCGCGCCCAACCAAAACCACCATGCTACGCAGGCTAGTTAGGCTTGGAAAAATTCTGCTCGTAAATTGGCTTATTCTCATGCCGGCAGTGCTGGTAAAAATCGCTTATTCCTCGGGCCGTATTTATTTTCGCAGATATAGTAATGAACCTGGGCCGAACCTCTTAAAACTAATTAGATATTGTAATTCATCTTACTTTAATGTGAATGCGTTGTAGCTATTTAATCATCGAATTAATCACAAGGTATTTTCCATTTGTTTTTTTATTTAGTTTTAAATTTTTCTTACAACTGTTATGCAAATCATTAGCGCCGCTGACTTTAATTTCCCTTATTCTGCTCAAATTCTGCTCGAAAAAGCCCTATTCTGCCGGCAGAATGCACGTCTCATTAATCGCTTATTCTGCCCGAAATTCTGCCGGCAGAATTTGTCCAAGCCAAAGGCTATTGTGTGCTGTGTGCCCTTCGAATCCCAAAGGCAGCCCTGGTAGACGTCTTGAAACCCTCAACACAGAACCGAGTTAATTGTGAACCTGAAACAACCTCATAAAAGTGAAAGTAATGAACAAAATTAAACGAGTGCGATGATCTTATGTTTATTGTACATGTACGCTTGACATCGAAGCACCTTGATTTTGAAACACTGACATAAAAGTATTATTTCTATTTGAAAGGAGGATTTGTAGGATTGGCAACGTCAGCTTTTTCCCATTGGTAACTGCGGTTTCGGTAATTGGGTAAATTTTGATGCGGTATTGCGGTATTCTCGCTCTACCATGTGCGGTATTGGGGTATTCGTACCCCCCTTACGCCCCCCCTCAAGATATATTTTATCGTAAGTTTCAGATCTTAGATGTGATCCCTGGTAGTGCATTCGAAGAACCATAGTGGTTTTGGGATACATAGCCGAAAATCGTAAACAAATATGGCCAATTTCGGATTTCCGAAGAGAAAAACACAACAAAGCGACTTGTCCTTCGTCAGTGTTTGTTAATTTGATTTGCTGTTGTAATAAAAATATGTTTAGCTTATGTACGTGTTATGTTTCACAGTAGGCAAGTTCAATGAGTGTATCAAACGGGTTTACACTACACACTGCCATGCTTAAAAAAAAAAAATACCTGAGGCCTTGAGGTTCGTGAAACGTTGCCTGCTCACCGATTTTCCTTTCAGATCAAATGCATGTGACACTGAATACATAATTCATGCTTCTCCCACTCACGAAATCCTACATGAGCATTGTAAATATTGTCACGCACGCTAGCGTTCTGATATTTCTGAAAGTAAAATAAGCTGATAAAAATTTCATTTCAAGATGAATCTGCCAAAAGAAGTCGGCGCGAACCGCCCGAGCTGAAAGTACTGACTGAGTTGAACAGATCATTTATGGTTGTTGTTTTTTTTTTTAGTACAGATTTAAAAAGTACAGAGTTAAAAAGTATAAAAGTGTAAAATCTCACGTATTTATCCATCCGATCCGGATCCTCAGCAGCGGTCAGCGGACGGCGAGTGAAGATGGCTGATATTCCACTCTTAATATTACAATATATTCTATGTAATTTGGCTTCCTAGACTTGTTAACTCTTTAGTTATTTTAGGAAGCCAACACCCCTTTTAGTTTTAATTTTCATTTAATGTAAACTGAATTTTTCCAAGAGAGATCATTCTCTCTTGAGTTTCCTTATGTATAAGGGGTCAATAAAAGCTTTTGTTGTTGTTGTTGATGTCGTATTGTTAAAACGTCATTTTGCATAAGTCTCTTTGGTCCTACAACAAAGTGACCCCTGGAGTCACCCTTTTCGAGAAACGTGTTATTGCGTTGTCGACTGCACCGTAAAAAGGAAAACTAGACCCCATGTGACGTTCCCGTCCTGTGGTCTTGGAAACAAAAGGCGTCCGGCCTCTTGTTCTTACAAGGTGCATCTGGTTATTTCAATGTATTTTTTTGCCCCTGAGGCCTTGGGCTGTCTGTTTTCTGCGAGAAATTACAGGACTAGACGCGGTGCAAACGAGATAAATTTGCTTGCTAAGCAAAGTTCTCCAAGCTGAAGTCGTTACTTTCACCGTTTATAGTTTACAAAATTACCAATATGATGAAAATTTAGGGCGGTACCATTAGCGGCGTTCACAACAGAGACTACATCTGAATGAATTTAAACACTTCATGGTCCGCAATTAAAAACATTATAGCTCACAATCACCACCTGCTCTCTAGACTCTAAATGCGCATGCTCTTGAATCACTCGACCGCTGACCTTAGGGACATTAGATTTCTTGCCCTAGTGGCTGGGACAGAAAGCGCTGTGAACTTGAAGACATGAAAAATGTATGAATCTGACTATTTGCAGACCTTCCAACTCTCACGGTTTGGGAAGTCATTTCACGGTCTCACGATTTAGCCTCCAAAGTCTCACGGTGAATGACAAAATCTACTTAAAATTACCAGACGATTCCAGTAGAAATCGCGTATTTGAAAAAACCTCCTTTTTATATATGGACGAATTGTTTCAATCTAAGGTTTTTGGGGGGCTGGGTGGTGGGGAGGGGGGGGGGGGGAAGGGTAGAAACCTAAGTCCAATTCCAACCTCATTCCCAAAATACATAGGCTCGCTAAGGTCGGTGGGAAAGCCTTACATAGCATTCTCATTTGGCTGCTCGCCGTCCCATCGACCTGGATCATAAAATAGAATCTTCTCACTGCCAAAAGAGCAACAGGACAGCAACAGAGACCACTAACAGGATAAAGAATACCATGACAGAAATAATCTGCATTTTTTTCATAGTTATTAGAGGAGACTGGTTATGAAAAGCGGCAAACATCAATGATAAAAACAACAGTGCTGCAGTTTATGTTGGAAGCACCCTGAAAGTGCACAATCCTTTGTTTTCTGTTGGCAAATTGTTACGGAATAAATTAATGCAACGTTTTCATTGGTCAATACAATCAAAATGATAGGAATTCTTTTGAACGTTGTGCACTTTCGGGTCCACAAAAACATATAACAAAGGAGTCTGATGGGTTTCATAACCATTCCACTCAATTAACTATGATTTTTTTGTTTAATTTGACACATACATTTGGGAGTCTTCAATGACAGGTTTGAGGTCACAATCTTCACGTTTTTCGGGGCTTTTTTGTTTCTTCAAACACTCAAGATTGGCATGGTTTAGGGGTAGGAAGGCCTGTTACGGAAAAAGAAGAACACTTCGTCTAGTCTATGTGGCCTTGGAACTTACCCTCCGTCGCACTTAAAAATACTGAGGTTGATGCATGTATCTTTTGCTTAAGCAAGGATCAAATGTATGGAATTGACCACTATTTTAGAATTATACAGTGTAGTAGCCAAGTGACTTTTACAATAAAAGTTGTATTATTAATGCCCTGGTTAAACTCAGTGTCAATTCTGAATTGATGATGGAAGTTAAAAAGCAACTTCGCACAAATCAATCCATCTAAATCTAGCCTCGCTCTGCAATTCTATGTTACGGCTATAACTCATTTTAGAGTCAATTAGTAAGACTCTTATTTGACAATCAATTTAAACTGAAACGGTTGCCTCGCCTTCTTCTTCAGTTTGACAACTTAGAGGATGCAGTGAGCGAAACAGTTGAAAACCTTACAACTGAGAAAGTCGCCACTGTGCTCATTTTTCTCCTCGCCATCAGTGTCCACTGCCACTCCGTCAGAGAGACATGATTTTACACTATGAGAAAGGGTGAAAACATACGTGCGATCTACGATACCGTGAAAACGGCTGATCCCTACGTCTGTAGCCTATAGATGTAGGGATCAGCCGTTTACGCAGTCAAGCTACTGATGCAGAAAATTCTCAGTCGTCTGTGAGCTACTGACCTTGATAGATATACATGAGTGTCAATAGAGTTCTTTTTAAAGAATTAAAAAGGCCTATCGCGGTCAGATGTTCCTCCCTACAGATGCTGATTAGGAAAGTCTCAGCTCTTTTCAAAACCGAGCGAGCTTGTTCGTTGATAATTCACTGCTAATTACTGCAGGACCACTTGAGTTCTTTCCCAGCTAGTCGAGGTATAGAACTCGCGTATTCCAAAGGAACTTCGTGCCATGTATACGTTAAATTACCTTTTCTTTCGTCACTTTTATCATTCTCAGACTGTCAGGAAAATGGTTTAACCATTTCATCACTTTCTCATCAGGCTGGCACGAAAGCCGGTCCAAAAAGCTTAACGAAAGAAAGAAACAAAGCCAAGCGCTACCCATGTATGGTCATGCATGTGGTCTGATCCTAGTCAGAAACCTAAACCATGGAGTTCAAATCTTTCATCACTTCCTATTCTAGCTGGCTGGCCCGATAGTCTCCAGATAACTCCGGAAGCCGAAAGAAAGAAAGAAAATCAAAACCGAGCGCTACCCTGCTGCGGTCTGATTCTAGAAAGTAAAATAAGGTTCAACCCTTTCATCACTTTATCTCTAGCCCGATAGCCTCGATCCAGAAAACTCAGAAAGAAGGAAAAAAATCAAAACCGAGCAATACCCCTGACTGTTTCTAGAAACTAAAATGGGGTCGAACCCTTTCTTTACTTTCGTCTCCAATTGGCACGAGAAGTTACAGAAAACGCAAAGAAACGAAAACAAAACAAAAAAAAACAAACAAACAAAGAGCCGCGAACGCTACCATTGTGGGAAGGTCTCCTTATGCTAGAAATTCAAAAGGTGTTGAATCCTCTCATAACTTTATTCTCAAACTTAGGCACGAGAAGTTTCGGAACTGGCTCAAACATTATACGAAAAAAAAAAAAATGAAAAGCCTAATGCACTACGCTAGTGGTGGTCTCATAATAGAACCTCGAAACTCAATAGCGGTTCAACTCTTTCATCATCTGCTTTCCCATAAGATTTGAAAGTGATTACAATAGTTCTCTGCATTGTTCAGCACTTTTGAAGCTAAGGTTCAATAAATCACAAATAATTGGCGATTATTTCATGGTCATCTTTTGGTAGTTGCGAGCAAGGTGACTATAATGACTGATGGGTGACGTTCCAGTCCACTTCAGCTGAGTTTGCACACATAAAAAATCCACACGACTGATGTTCCATTAATTGCTTTTTCCTTTTATCTTTTCTTTTCAAACAATACAACAGTAATTTTATTATAACTAGTGTTAGACTGCTTAAAATCTATCGCAATTGTCAAACATAACAAAATGTGACAGTACTAATTAGCTCTAATTAGAATTTACAGTTTGTTTGTGATCTAGACTTTCAAGACTAACGACCTCCTGGAACTCCTGGGATCCTTGACAAACATGGAAACTTTTGCAAAATTTTTGCGGGAATTTTTCGCAAAATTTTGCGTATGGAAGCAGGAAGTTTCTTTAACACCTGACCCACTTTTTTACCAAAACGACCAATCTTACGACCGATACGACCAATCTTGCGACCAATCCTACGGAAAAATCTACGTCTTTTTCGCCTTCCACCCTTTCTGCGCCGTCTCCACAAGGGTGCTGGATCTGCTTGTACCTCTGAATTCAACTCACTTCAGAAAAAAAGAAAAGAAAAAACAATCAAAAACATATTTAAAAACGCCTACAATTCAAAATTGCTACAAATGAGCGTTTAAATGGATACACACCAATATGACTGCGACGAACGTGAACTTGTGGTTAGTTTTTTTTATATTGGACGACCCAAGAGCCCGAACCATATTCACGATTGAAACTGTGATGAGTATATACTGAAGCGATATATATGTTTTCGCTTTCTTTGGGGGAATTAAAGATGCACAGTTACTATCATGTAGAAAACTGAACGTTAGGTAAATCGACCCAAACTTCATTTAGGACGTGAAAGCTTGTCTATGAGCAAGTATTGCAGCACAAAATATTTCCTTCTGATTTTTTGTTTAACCACTTTTCAAACTTAAGAAAAGATAATATCTGATAGGTATAGAATAGACAGAAAACCGTATGCGATGAAATACCGAGAAATATCTTTTAGTTAGAAGTAATAGTTTCGCACTCGCTACTAGCCCCTTAACTGTAATTTCCGAAACTAACTTACCGAGTATCGTCTAACTCGTCTTCATCTTCGTAGTCTTGTTCGTAAATGCTATGATCGTCATCATCTTCTGTATCAGCAGCAGCCTCCAGAACAGCAGTAATGGCAGCAACATCATCATCGTCGAACAGTCCCTCGATCTCGTCTTCTTCAATTAAGTCTTCTTCGTTGGGAGAGGTCGTCTCTGGAGAGTCGTTATCGGGTTGGTCTGCAAACTCTTCTGCATCAGCTTTCTCCTCTTGGAGTGGTTCGTCTGACCTGGTAACATGTAAGGTACAGGCAAGAAAAAAGCCCAGCAAAGCAAACGCCAATAACCCTTTCATCTTGAGAGAATCAGTATGCTTCTGTGCCGCTACACTGATTGAACTGTTTCAGGAGCGACTGCTGATTAAACGAGCTTTCTTACAACATTTTATGCAGAATGGACCCGGAAGTATGAACGTTTGACGTCAAATTCGGTGCTTTTGAAAATCGCATTTCTAAGGTATCGGCTTTAAGTTTAAGGCCGCGTTTCTAAATCTGATGTGAGTTATTTGTCAAGTATGATATTCAATTGTGTGTTTATTGGCCCTTCCCCCACAAACATTCCTGGATAATAATTACGTTCTAATATTAGCGGGTAATTGTCAGTTGAGATACCTATTGTAACAGTTTCGCCAAGTTTTAAACAAAATGGTTCCCCATAAAGCTTGTTATTCCAAGTGTTGAGGGGTTGCGGAGTTTAAGATGAAAGTTATTGTTTTCCATCTTTTGTTAAAATTTGACTGGAATGGCCAAAAAATGTTAAAATGCTGAAGTGCATTCGCTCCGTGGCTTCCATAAATACTGCCAACTGTCTCTATGGGGCCATTTGAGAAAAATACTGCATTAGGTTATTAATTACGACGATAGATACCGTTCCAATCACTCGAATACTAAATTTTTTATTCATATTCGTAAACTTCCTCTAAGTCAAAAACGACAAAAAAAGGGTTTCACAGCTTTATGCCAGACTGTTACAATAATCCTATGCTATGCCTAAGTTTGAAACTTTGTTTAATAGTCACTGAACGTGAAGGTCTGTTCTCCATCTCTCCAGCATTTGCACGCATACACTTTTTCCATGAAACGTTGCCCACTGTTTCCATGGGGCTGTTTGAGAACATTATACTACGTTATTAACAATGACGATTGGATATCACTCGAATGCTAAGTTGTTAATTCATATTCGTAGTAAACGTCCGTATCGGCGACAACTGTTTAAAAGTCTTACACCTTTATCCTCCACTGTACAGAGATCCTACCCTACGCATTAGTTAAAAAAAAAAAAAAGAATGTCGGTTCCGTCCAGTATCCGCACGATACCCAGCCAAGTATTGCCACGATATATGGCAGTGGTCAAAGGCGTGACGTTATTTTACACCAGCAAAATTTTCTTCTTTGCTTTTTTTATTTTTGTTTTGAAGAAATGTTGAATGTATCTTTTGAGCTTGATTTTGAGGCAAGTTGAATGAAACTTCTGTTGGTAATTAGTCTTAGAATTACATTTTGGTGTTTTCCACTCGTTATGTACATACTACTGGTACCCTTTGGAATGAAAAATTTAAAATGCGGTAATAGAAAAAAAAGAGTTAGCCAGCCAAGAAAACCAGAGTCAGCCAGTATCGTAAACTACGTTTTCCGCTTGATTTGCGCAGCCAAGTATAAAATTAAAATTATTATAATTAATATATAAAATATTGGAATTGGACAATATCTATGCAACCACCAATCACTTTGCAATAATTTCAAAAATCATTCCTTAAAATTTTTAGTTATTTACGAGTACGTCAGGTTGTGTGTGAAATATATTTATCCTTTTGAAACAGCCGCAACACTATTCGAAAACTAATATTCTCTATCTTCGTCTGAACCTTACAGAACAATACATAGTTGTGAAAATGTTATTATTGGCTGGACTAGGTATGAGAAGGAAGGAAATTCAGTTATTCATAACTTTTTAAAATACCGTGTGAAGTCAGCATCAACAACAGCTAATATTTGCAAAGGTCAATTCTATACTGACACAGGCGGTTTATACCCGCTTCCGGAACTCCAGCTGTGGTAAAGAATCCCACTTATAGGGAAAGTACCCAAAGAATAAGTAACATGCTGGGACATGAATTCAAAATTAAAACATGAAGACTTAGTCCCTAACTATAACGCCATTATTACACTTACTGTTATTTTTTATTATCGTCTTCATTGTTTCTCAGTTCCTACCGCCACTAAGCAACGGAAAACAGCCAGTTCTTCCTTAGCAGAGAAGGGGGGGAGGGTTTGAGGGGGGGGGGGGGGGGTGGACGGAGGTAGGGGCAAAGGTGTTGTCTTCTTCACAGTTTCTGATAAACTCTCATCTTCTTCTTTCTGTAATAATAAAGCTATTATTATTATTATTATTATTATTATTATTATTATTATTATTATTATTATTATTATTATTATTATTATAATTCTAGCCGAATTTTTGAAAACATACTCAAAAAGGGGCTGAATATTCGCACAGGAACCTATTATTATTATTATTATTAGGGACTGTGCAATAATTATCAGGAGGGGGGCTGAAAAACTAGAGGGGGGGGGGCGCATTACATAAAATTGCTGCCAAGATAGGGGGGCTCAAAGTAAAAGCACTCATTTGACGGAGGGGGGGCCTTAAGTTTTATTCGAAATGTAAATAAAATTAAACGCAATAAAAGTTTATCAATACAGGCATCATGATAGACAAATATCAACACGAACAGCTGTTAAACGATTATTGAAAATATTCCATCAAAATGAAAAGCAAATTCACAACTGATCAATTTTAACCCGTCTTCTAATTAATTGAGCTGATCCTATGTAAAGCAAAAATCATAAACTTGTTTTTCAGCTTCCCCCAATAAAACAATGGGAATCAACTGGATCTCGTAGACAAGCTTTGTCGGTTTTTGATGTGAATAAAAGTAATGTTTCTTCATGGATTGAATCGATTTGCTGAATTCCATATGTATGTGGCTCATAACAAACTTCAACAGGCTCTCCTCCCAATGATCTAAATATCATAATGCAAGCTGTTTTTCGTCTGTTATTTTGAAGCGTTCAATCTCCTGTTCTTTGATTTTTTTTCTCTGCTCCTTTCTCTTTCTGGCTTCAGAAGTTTTAGATTTTGAGCCAATGTGGTAAGCACCCCGGTACTTAGCAAATGCTTTGTCTACATCTTCAATCAAGCGATCAACATCCTTCTCGATACTAGATGTTACATAATAACGTTTGTCATTATTGAAG
This sequence comes from Porites rus, assembly GCA_964035705.1. Classification (NCBI taxonomy): domain Eukaryota; kingdom Metazoa; phylum Cnidaria; class Anthozoa; order Scleractinia; family Poritidae; genus Porites; species Porites rus. The sequence goes on along the minus strand of OZ037996.1, from coordinate 10,581,146 downwards.
CTGTGATGGCAACTCAGTCCAGTTTTGAGTTTACCAGTGTGGTGGGAGGGGGGGGGGGGTGCGACGTTATTTTTAACATAACAGAGGGGGGGTTAGAACTAATTTTTTTTGTTTTGGAGGGGGGTACTGTCTAAGTTTTTGCTAGATAACTCTAGTTTTTCAGCCCCCCCTTCTGATAATTATTGCACAGTCCCTTATTACTTTATTTTATTGTTAGTTGTATTGATAGATGAGAAGGCGATTAAAGGACCTCGAACCGTAGACCAGACTGATCGGATAATATGCTAAAGGTAACTGAAGACAGATCTGTTGAATTTTCCCCCAAAATTTGTTACGTAAGGGGGATTTAGGAGCATCGAAATTAGTGAAAGATGTGCAACTAATGTTTATTTGAAAGGGTTCAAATTTGATGCTGGTGAAATTTATAAATATAGTTTTTTTAATATCTATAATATTCTGCTTTGTTGTTAATGTTGGTGTTGGTGTTGTTGTTGCTGTAATGCTTCCTTCGTAGCTAGGCGTCCTTTCATACGTCATGACGAGTAGTGAAGTGTCTGTTGAAAGGAATGTAACACTTACGTAAAAAATAACTCTTGCAGGTGTATCACACTGGGTTTCTCCGACATTTTTAGACGCACTGCGGGATTTTTAATAGGCGTTCCGAAGTTCCCAAAGCTAACGCTTACCTTTCGTTCTCTAATTTCCACTTTGAACGGAATTAGCTTACAACCGAAAACGTGACGGGAACTAATCGTAATTCCCAAAATTGATCAAAAGCGTTTAACCAAGAGCAATATATTTTCTCCTTCAGTAACCTCTGCACTGCAAAAAAATGTTTGAAGTTTAATTAGCGGTAGACCAAACAGATAAAAGAGGTAAAAATACAGCAAAAGGAAATTAGTACCTAATTATGTACGAAATTAAATCATTACTATACTAGAGGAGGAATAAACGAATCACTACAATGTTGCCAATGATTGATTGATTTTATTTCAATTTTTTGATCTTGCGAACAATCTTTTTCGTCCAGTTATGGTTGGGTTATTAAAATAACTTAACAATCAACCATGACGATGGACAAAAGGAGGCTAAGGAGTCCCTAACCATGGGTCTTAATCACTTCACCAAGAAGCAGTGATCGGCAAAAGACTCGCAAACTAAGACAATATAACCCCGCGTATACAGGAACAAAAAGGATCGGAAAGAATGAGAAGTCTCCAAGAGAAAGCAAAAAGGAATTAAGTTCATCAAAGTTCTAGTTAAGCAGGATATTGGCTTAGTGAAAAAAAATTTATACTGCTAAAGTGAAAATTATTCAGTCACATAAAATTTCCGTTTTTGATATCATGTCTACAGTCCAATACAGAGTATGATACAGATTTATGAAAACGTACTGAAACCATCTCTTTCGGAAACTGTTTTACTTCAAGGATATTATTATGCTACCAACAAAACACGTTCTTACTGGACTGGAAACTAATTGATCACAAGACACTTTGCTAACTGTTTATATTCTTCCCCTAAAATGTGTGCACGAGTAAATGAAAACTGCCAACACATGCCTTTTTTTAAAAACCATTGTATGGCCTTTGGGCGTGAAGCCAATTCATCTGGCGTCACTTAACGCTCAGATGCAATGTCAAGTATCACTACTGAAACGGTCCAACATACTTTGAGTTAGTAATATTGATGACCAATACTGAGCTAAAAACGCTGTATGGAAGTAGATATTTTTAGTCCAACTTGGAGATAACTGAATATTCCTGACACACAATACAGTGCATTTACGGTCCAACATCCCGTTTGAGTTAGTAATAATGACTACCAAATGTAGCGAATTATAAAAGGTCAATTGATCATAGGTTGGAAAAAACAACTTTTCTTTGACCAAATGATCAAACTACAAACCTAGGAATGCAACATACCTATATCCAATAGAAAATACTGTTGTGAAGTATTTTGAAAGTTATTTTAAGACGGATCTATGATATCTTATCTTTTGAGTTTAGTTTTTGTTTCATTAAGTCTTGTTTTTGTCCACGTACTGTCTTCCTGTTTTGGTCTTTTGTTTTTACCTGTACTTGAATTTATGCTTAGCTCGCGAATTTACTTATTGCCATATTAGGAATGTTATTCGCTTGGCATTGTCAGATGTTAGTTTTTTACAGGTGGTCGTGCTTGTGGTGTTAGAGCTGCTTCATGACCTTGGTTCTTTGGTACTTGTCAGTTGCGACTGTGCGTAGGCTAATCAGGGGCGGATACAGGATTTTTTTCAGGAGGGGGTGCACTCGTCTCTTGCTCTACTTCAACACCAATAAACCACATAGTTTTTGCAGAATACCAGTTGTATTAGAAAACCGCAGGTCATCTCAGGGGGGGGGGGGGGGGGCGCATCCCCTGCACCTTCCCCCTAGATCCGCCCCTGCTAATCTATACCCTAACAATAGCAAACCTGTTGCAATGTTAGCGATAAGATGTTCAGCACTGAAGGTCTCCCGGTCAGCCAACCCAAACATGTCCAGCCTTGGCTATAAAAACCGATACTATACTTGAACTAGTTAGTAGAGAAGAGTAGAAAAGTAGAAAAGAGTTCGAAGAGTAGGAAGATTAAGATTGTTAGCAGAAGTCAAAGAAGAATAAAAGCCAAGATGTAAATCAGATTCCTGGTACCTCATCGTGTAGCGCTTTAAATCATATTCTATAGATAGACCTATCTTCGAGGAAGATTCAGGTTTGTAAACTATGTCCTTTAAATTTGGGGAATCTTCATTTTTAAAACCCCTTAATCAACTTTTTGCTTTAACTCCTTTTTTTTTCTAGAAATTGTAGCATGAGGTAGGTACCTTGGTAACTTCAACTGCTTCAGAACGTATTTTCGTTTGAACTTGAAATTGATTACACACGAACCTGAAAACAAATCAAACAAAAACAAACGAACAAGAAGAGAAGATTTCATTCGTTGATCAAATAGCTGCCGAGACAAACAGTTTCATGTATTCGCAGCTCTCGAAAGATAGCTAAAAAGTATTATTCCCTAAATTGGAAAAAAGAAACTGGGCTGTTCATTTATAGCTATTTATGGCTTTTCTTTGGCGGGAAAATGACGAGAACTGAAAAGCAAATTTTTTTGTCCCCTGGTAATATAATACTTAACAATTATTCCTCGAGCCTGAATGGGTTCTGGGTCAATAGCCCATGACGCCGAAGGTCGAATGGGCTATTGACTCTGAGGCCATGAGGGCGAGAGGAATGATTGTTTTTAGTAAAATCCAACTATTTGGTCAAAAATATCGAGAATCAAAAATTTTTAGCTAGTTAAAGCTAGGCTTAATCCTTTTTTGCCCCCTAAAAAAGCCTGCGCTTTTCGCTACGAGTGGGCTATAATATATAGCCTAGTAGTAGCTCAAGCAATTAGAACGCAGCATTGATAATAGACCACTAGTTGGATTTTACTTAGGGCCTGTTTACATGGAGTGGGGTACCCCGGTCTAGTGGGATTGGTTTCTTTTGTTTTCACGCTTTGGGGGACACAAAACAAAAGAAACCTACCCCACTAGACCGGGGTCCCCCACTCCATGTAAACAGGGTCTTAAACGTATTATAGAAATGGCTTATTGTACCGACCTGAATATGCCTAACAAACTTAAAACAATAGTTCTTTTGTTCTAGGTGACACCTTCCCGGACCGACCCGAAGCTTGTCTTAATATAAATCGGAAACCTTCGTCTTGACAAACTTGTGTACCACAGAGGGTGTGGAGTATGAATTGATCTGTCAAGAATGAAATTTCACTAGGGTACCGACGGGAATAGTCAAAGGAGCTATAGAAAGCAATTCTTCTAGAAGAAGCATTTTCATTTGCAGTGAAGACGTCCTCAAATTGTTATTCTTTGAGGCAGTGAACTGAAAACTTGATCTTTTAGTTCAGCATCATTGCATCAACCCGCCGCGTGCTTCTCCCGATACCTTTATGTCGTTATTGCGAAGATTTTAGTCAGTTATCCAAGCGGCCGAGAAGGCGTTCTCAAAAAAACGGCTTTCTCTTTGCTCGGCAACGCGCTTTGAATAAAACTGGTATGATCTTTTCGCTTCAAATAAAAACACACAGTGGCGCATTAAACAGCACTTGCATGAACGATAAGTTAGCAACAAGCGCGTCTGGTTTTTACTTACAGACTGAGTAATTAATTTTATCAGTAAGTGTGGGGGCATTGAGCCGTGTTTTAAACCTCGCGGGTCAGTAAAAAGGAGGTGCCATCTATTTTTAATCCTTAGTTTATTTACTCCAGTCATTGCCAAATTGAAATCTGCTTTTTATAGATCAATTAGTTTCGTCTGACTCTGCTCGGAAAGTTAAGCAATTACAGCCGCATCTTTAGGCTGTTAGAAAAACGTGTGGACTTGAAGCCGGAGAAGTAAATTTTATAAGTACCGTAAGTGTCTTGTTTAACTTCGCGTCACAGTAAAAGGAAGGTGCGATTTTTTCAGTCTTTTGTTTTCTTGTCCCTTCAGTGTATTCATCGCCGACGGAGAATTTGCTTCGATATGTTTCGTTTAACCCTGTCCGAAAAGTCGCACATACAGCGCGTTCATATTAGAGATGTTCAGCAGTACCAAGCACGTGTACTATTCACTCAAAGAGGAAAATGCATCATAATGTTACTGAGAAGACGTGGGTTGAATTTTATTCCTCAATTGTTTACTACGCCTTGCAATACATGAATAATATGTGATTTTAATTCTAATAAGTCAATCCGTGTTCTAACGAACGACTGTAAAGTATAAACTGCATTTGCATGTAGATTCAAAGTTCTCTAGCTCAAAATTTGAATGTTGCCATCTCGGAAACACAACCAAAGGGTATGCGATCAAACAAACTGAAATATAAGTTCTCAGCCGCTTTTATTCGAGCCGATATTTTAGTTCCTTACGGCAATATTAACGAGCAAGATGAGCATCTAGTTTTGCGTAAAAGTTGCTGCCACTAGGGTAAGCCCGAAACAGAACACATGGATGCAACTGGTAAACTCGTCTGTTCAGCACTTACCTCACACTACCACTACTGCGTCGTACGTTTCGTCCTGACTACTTTATCTCTTACCAACCCCCTGGGTTGAAATTGCTCCTTACTTCGGTCGCACCGAAAGAGGTTATCGGAAATGTTGAAATTTCCCGCGCGTGAAAGCTCTTGTTTCACGTTGATCGTTTTTGTCCTTACAAGGCAAGAAACGATCAAAAATAACAACGCATAACAATACCTATTATTCTCGAATTCAGGTCGCTTTTCTTGATACGATTAGGTGAGGCTCTCGGTCAGTGAAGACCAGCGAAAAAGGTGAACGGGCAGAGAAATGGCGAACGAGCGAAAAACAGCGGGAAAAGATGGAGAAGGGAAGAGCCTGTTAGCATCTTTTCAAATACCGCAATCCGCCCACTACTACCAACTTGGTGAAAAATCGTTTCTCGTGTCAATACGTCAAATGTCAAAACGCCAAAAAGTGTCGTGTAGGAGGGTTTCATGTGCTCGACATGTTTGTTAGTCTCTGTGCGCGCGACGCCAAATGAGAAGTAACTGTCACAATTGACCAATCATAGCGGAATGAGGTATCGAAAACAATGCTTACAAATCCGTCTACGCAAATTCGTTTTCCACACGATCTTGGAGCCTGTACCAGGCTAATCAGGGGGCAGCGATTGTTTGCTTTGAAGTATGGCGCTCTTTCGAGCAAATGCGGTATATAATTACACTTTTAAAATACACCTCAAATATGAGGCACTTCTGAGTAAATATGGAACTCGAAAGCTGGCAGTCAATGGAGTTCAATCCCTAATCAAGGTACCTCAAATACATGACATGGTCAAACTGTAGTAGTATTGCACGCATGACAACATCTTACAAGGTCAACAATTTAAAAATTCTAGACGATGGACTTAGATTAACATGAGGATATCTTTTCTCCAATACAGTTCAGAGGCAAGAAGGCTCCGTACATCTAATAGCAAATCCACTGGTTGCCATTGACAATAGCATTGTCACAGAACCAACTAAGACCATGAGAACAACAATAACAGTGACTCTGAGAATTTGACGAAAGCACAAACTTAGGAAGAGACATAAAGGTAACAACAATCGTTGAGTTTTAACATTAAATGCAAACAAATTAATGAACCAAAGGAGGGAATCATGCAAGGGTATTGATGTGTGCTTTTGGTGATCATCCTTCATGGTAAACAAAAACGATTCCACATTATCCAGTCTAGCGTCCAAGTCCATTATATCTTTTGCCTTTTTACGTCTTTTGACTTCTAGCATTTTTCGGTAATTGCGAGCAACTTTCATCTCGGCTGTCTGAAGCACCGGTAAATCCCAATATTCTATGGATTCAATTTCTTTCAAGGTCCTTTCACTGTCAGCGCCAGTTTTGAAAGGAAATTCGAGGAGAAGTTTTGTTACTGCATCAAATGCCCGACGTTTATCATGGTGGATAATTTTCTGATTTGGCGCGTTTGCCCAAAGCTTCCTCCAAACATCGATAACGTCGCCAAGGGTCTTTTCTGATATACTGAAGTAAGAACAGAATCGAAGTGCCTGCAAAGTTCGTAGCCCATCTACAAGTTGCCCGCCAGCAAAAACAGAAGCGATTTCCGATGGTCCTGAAACAGGGTCATGCCACTTAGAGCTATTGGAGACCAGCCATTTTATCTTCGATGGCTCACGATGGTAGCTTATAATGGCTTGCGCCCACCTACAGCTGGGCATATGATGCATTTCAGGCGCATGCGTACAGTGACACTTTGTTCTAGGGCCTACCTTGCTGGTCAAAACATCATAAAAGGCCTTGAACACTACTGACGTATGAACCTGTACTGGCTCTGAAAGAATTAGCAACGCCTGTCCCACTTCTACCCAGTTACGATATTCACTCTGGGCAAGCCTTGCTCTTAACTGCATTTCTTTCGTGTGTGTGTCTGAAAAAAAAAAGTAACAAAAGTCTGTTAAACATTCTTTCAGTCCCGTGGAAAGACCAATATTTACCCTGAAGATGAGAGGATTAATAGTTATTTAGTTTTATTTAATTTGCTTTAAAGAGCTTGAAAATATCGTAGAATCCATTGGAAACTAACAATCTCTAAAGCCGTAAACAATGCATGTTATTGTTATTTCATAGGTGATCCTCTTTAAAACTGTTCAGTTAAGGTCGGCTATTTCTTCTTCGCAAAACGTGTGAAATAATCCGCCATTTTCTAGAGCTGTACTAAACCGCTGAGCTACCACGCCAATCAATTATCAGTACAATTAGCGCCAATTTGGACTGACTCGGCCAACGTTTCCAAGTTTGGTCATTGTGATCTATTGACATATATCATTGAAAGTCGAAATCGAAAACTACATTTTAAGGGTCACAATACTACCCTCCCGTCCCATGATTAAATCAGTTCTTGTTGGCTCCCAGCTTTTGGGAGCCACATGACCAGCCGGCCGCAAGCAGGGTACTTCTCGAAGCAAACGGGAGAACCCTGGGAACGAGGTTGGGTCTTTGTACTTACTTAGCTTAATGTATGTTTTGTTCATGTGTTGTTTTCAAGGGATTTTGCCCTTCGTCTTGTTCATTACATTATGCAGTCCGTATGTAGGCAAATAAGACGAAATTTAAAAGGAACAGCTTTCAAGAGTAAACTCGCATGACTTACACTAGGAAACCAAGGCATATTTACGCGAACAAGCACCCCCTTCCCCCCGAATAAGCGCCGCGGCGATATAATCAAAATTAAAAGACGTTAATTCTGTTAGGTTAATACGAAAGATGTTAACACCGTAGGTAAAACAATAATTGTTTGTCGCGTCCAACTTTCGACCGCATTTGAGGAGTGAAAAAAGCACCGCGGCGTTTATTCGATTAAATACTGTAAGCTTATACAAAGAACAAAGAGGTTCAGTAATTAATTTCATTCAAGAAAATTTAACAACAAAAGTCATGACGCTCCTGTTTTTCTCTTTGTCACGCGGAGAAGAAAGATAAAAAAGGAAGGTCATTGTAGAGTCTGCAATTAACTGAATGTTAAGGCATTAAAGCAAGGGAAATATATGTTGACTGACTTGAAGCGTATTCATGTTTCAGGCCTTTGATGTAGTACGGCATCAAACGTTTATGGTGTTCAGGTTTGTCATTGTTTTTTTCCTTTTGTTTTTTGGTATGCTTGTATCTGGTATGTGAAAAGGAGTTTAAACAAGGGAAAATAAGATTAAATCCGGATAAAACTAAACCAAGCAGCGACCATTTTAGGACACCTTATTACTCACCAGCACTGCGACGCACGCACCTCAACTCCTCTGGTTGATATAAAATGCTATCTTGGTATTTAAAATATAAGTCATTTTACAGACTCCTTCCTTATAGACCTCTTACGTTTGTATGTTTTATTTTCCCATTGTTGAGTTCGTGCATACAGTGTCTTTCAAATTTCGTCTAAATATTTATGTGCATATGCGTAAACAAAGGCTGCAAGAGAAAGCAGTAGATTGGCTACCGGGCTTAAAATGGGTGGAAAACAAAAGTTTCCAAGGAAGCAAAAGCACTGCATAAAAATTTAGGGATTCCGTTTTAAACCGAGAGCCTGGTCTCCATACAATCGTACAGCAGTTCGACTCGAGTGTGTATAAAATGCGAGCCAGCAAATCCATTGAAGAATCATTGAAAAAAAAACACCATAAAAATCGAAAACAGTAATACGGAAAACATTAACTAATCAGTACAATGAGTGCTTTACCCTAATCAGTATAATGAGTGCTCAACTCCTCATCTGTAAATTTTTTACCGATGCCTCGCGTGCTGGCTCGCAGTTTGTCAAGACCCGGTCGACTCGGTCGAACGCTTAGTCGTCTTATTCATTTATGCGTTCGTTCGTTCGTGTATTTATTTAGTTATTTTTGTTATTTTTTGGGCAAATGGAACGATCAAGTCAGTCAAGTCGATGCGGACGATTAGAGGGAGACGTCCGACGTTCTGTCCATGATTTTGCCAGATTGCGATCGCCGCCAGCACTAATCGCGTCCCTTATTGAATTAGGCGTATAATAACGAGGCGACCCGGACGATTTATCACATGAAAACCATATGCTCTAAAAACACCATATTCAGCATGGAATCGACTGAAATGACAAAGCATTTAAACAAAATTTACTGTACTGAGTACATGTCCTAGGAGATGGGTAATTATAATTCGGTCATGCTACTGAGGAACATTTAGCAATCTCACACGACTATTCATTGTAATTGTAGCCTCTCAGACCGTCAGAGGAGGAAGGTATTCGAGCGTGAAGACCGATATATGCAAATCGCCGATCGAAGGTATATTTTATCGTAAGTTTCAGATCTTAGATGTGATCCCTGGTAGTGCATTCGAAGGAGCATAATTGGTTTTGGGATACATAGCCGAAAATCGTAAACAAATATGGCCAATTTCGGATTTCCGAAGAGAAAAACACAACAAAGCGACTTGTCCTTCGTCAGTGTTTGTTGATTTGATTTGCTGTTGTAATAAAAATATCGGTTTAGCTTATGTACGTGTTATGTTTCACAGTAGGCAAGTTCAACGAGTGTATCAAACGGGTTTACACTACACACTGCAATGCTAAATAAAAAGCAAAGAATACCTGAGGCCTCGAGCTTCCTTAAACGTTGAGTGCTCACCGATTCGTTTCAGATCAAATGCATGTGACGCTGAATAATTCATGCTACTCCCACTCACGAAATCCTACATGAGCATTGTAAACATTGTCACGCACGCTAGCGTTCTGATATTTCTGAAAGCAGATAAGCTGATAAAAATTTTGATTTCAAGATGAATCTGCCAAAAGAAGTCGGCGCGAACCGCCCGAGCTGAAGGTACTGACTGACTCGAACAGATCATTTTGTTTTCTTTTTTTTCAGTTAGTTGCTATCCCAACCGACTTGTGGCTATTCAATTTCCATCATTTAATCAATTGTTTTTTTAGTACAGAGTTAAAGAGTATAAGAGTGTAAAATCTCACGTATTTATCAGTCCGATCCGGATCCTCAGTAGCGGTCAGCGGACGGCGAGTGAAGATGGCTGATTTCATCGTTTGTGTTGTGTTTTTGTGTTATTCCAACCTTAATATTGCAATTTATTCTATGTAATTTGGCTTCCTAGACTTGTTAACTCTGGTTATTTTAGGAAGCCAAAACCCCCTTCAGAGTTTTAATTTTATTTTATGTAAATTGAATTTGCCTTATGTATAAGGGGTCAATAAAGGTTTTTGTTGTTGTTGTTAATGTTGTATTGTTAAAACGTCAATTTGCATAAGTCTCTTTGGCCCTGCAGCAAAGTGACCCTTAGCTTAGAGTCACCCTTTTCGAGACACGTGTTATTGCGTTGTCGACTGCACCATGAAAAGGAAAACTATACGCCATGTGACGTCCCCGCCCTGTGGTCGTGGGAACAAAAGGCGTCCGGCCTCTTGTTCTTACAAAGGCGTTTGGTTATTTTAATTTTTTTTTTTTTTTTTTTTTTGCTCACGAGGCCTTGCGCTCTCTGTTTTCTGCGAGAAATTACAGGACTAGACACGGCGTTGCTCAGACTGAGCAAAGTTCTCGTTACTTTCACCTTTTATAGTTCACAAAATTACCTATATGATGATTTTTTGGGGCGGTACCATCAGTAGTGTTCACAACAGAGACTACATCTGAATGAACTTAAACACTTGATGGTCAAATCAAAAACATCTTAGCTCACAATCACCACCTGCTCTCTAGTCTCTAAATGCGCATGCTCTTGAATCACTCGACCACTGACCTTATGGACATTAGATTTCTTGCACTAGTGGCTGGGAACAGAAAACGCTGTAAACTTAAAGACATATATAGCATTCTCATTACTCTCATTTAGCTACTCGCCGTCCTATCGACCGGATCACTGCCAAAAGAGCAACAGGACAGTACAACAGAGACCACCAATAGGATAAATAATACCATGACAGAAATAATCTGCCTTTTTTGTTTAATTTGACAATACATTTGGAAGTCTTCAGGTTTGAGTTCACAATCTTCAAGTTTTTCGGGGCTTTTTTTTTTCTTCAAACACTCTAGACTGGCATGGTTTAGGGGTAGGAAGGTCTGTTACAAGGAAAAAGAAGAACACTTCGTCTAGTCTATGTTTCATGCCTTGTTACCCTTCGTCGCACCTAAAAATACTGAGGTTGATACATGTATCTTTTGCTTAAGCAGGGATAAAATAATAATCTGCACGGCAATCATGTATTTTTTTATCTTATATACAGGAAAGGGAAAACAAAAGATGATTAAATAAACCGAATCAGTTCAGTAAACATGCGAATAAGAGATGATTGGGTTCCTCAAACAGATAGATGAGCTTGCACTGGATCCCATTCCAGAGATCTTAGTATGTATTTATTTGTGCAGCTGATCGAGTTTTATTAGATGGAAGAGAACGTATACATTTAACTTAATTAAGTCAAATATCATTTGTTAACAATAGATGCACAGTCAAACAACTTTTATTGGACAACGAGCCAATAAGGTATTAGTATCAACTTTTCTTAATCTAAGAAATGTCATTTAAAAAGCATATTTGCGCAATCTAATGTGTTGAGAATTATATTAGGTTAAAATGAAAGGTGTTAGCAATAACACCACTTGCGCTGGTTGAGTAACTGGAACAGAGAGGAAACGATCGGTGAACGTAAAATGAGAATCGTTCTTCCTGTGCTTTCAATTTTTCTCCTCCTTTGGCGTTATGGTAAGACACTATTTTCATTTATGCCGTTTTATATATAGCAGGTATTTATACTGTTTTGCTTCTCATAACTATGTTTTGAATTTAAGTGAAAAAGTCACTCCATAGATACCTCATTATTATAGTATGAAACAAGAAGAGCGCGACAATTTTCATTCGCTTCTGTAAAGGGAGGCAATTAAAGCAAATCTTATTCCCAAGGGGCTTCATTTGCGGAGCCACATCATCCGTTAACGCAGGAATATTTTTCTGTTTGAGCAAACTAACGTATCTTCAGCTGTCTCTGGTCAGTTTAGCATTAATCGATTCCATTTACTCGACTGAATCCGAGTTTCTTGCTCCATCACTGTTTATCCAATTGACTGATTCCCTTTTTTCGGTGATGATAAGCAGGCCTCCTGTGCCGAAAATAGTGAACTTGACCAAAATTAAAGAAGAAGAAAAGAAAGATAACAATAATTAGTTTTTATAGATTATCATTTGACTGAAAAGCACGAGGACTGATTAAAATAATGATTGCTAAGTAATTTTTTTGGGAAAGAATAATTGAAACAAGTAAATTTTAGCCTCAGAAAGCTTAACCCCAATGGGGCAATTCAGCTGACTGTTATGTTGGTTAGTGAAGTCTAAATCAGGCACTGTAGTTTGAGGACCATCCAATACTGTTTGGATGAAAATTTTACGGGCGTTCTAATATGACCCTACACCCACTTCGTTCACAAGGCCATGCAGCAAATGTTGTCAGTCAAGATCACGCTAAGTCGTTTTCTTGACGAGTTTGAATTATAGCTCGTGAGTGAGTAACGGTGTTTCCTTCTACATGCATAAAAAAACCCTAGAGTGACTGGATTAGACTTTTTTCTCAATCATGCAAAAGTAAAAGCAAAGAATTGGAGAGAACCTGGTTTGGTTACTTGTATTTTCATTCGCTTGGGGGACTGGCATTGGATAACTCCTGATATGCATAATTGTTTGCTTGGCGAATGGTCACACGCCAAGATGTTCTCGATTGGTTTATTTAGATGTTTATTTTGTTTATTTCTTCGTCGCTTTTGACTGTCAAGAGTAGTAGTCCGAAAATAAAAAAAAATATTAAAAATAAAAATAAAAACTTATATCACCGTCTAAGTTAAACGGATTTGAGTATATAGTTCGAAGAAAGCAACTTTTGATGTGGATAGCTATATAGGACCCCTTGACCCCCTTCTTCTTCTTCTTTTACTTCTTCTTGTTCTTGTTGTTCTCGTTCTTCTTGTTCTTCTTCTAGTTCTTTGAACTTTATGATAAAAAGTAGTAAGCGAATGTCCATTGCAAAAACGGCTACAAAGAGAACATTAAAGAAAGGTAACATATCAAGTCTAAAGGTGACACGTCCAAATTAAAGAGAGTAAATTAGACATTACTCTTCCAAAAAGTAGAGAAATTTTAGAGACGTTTTTATGGAGGTGGGCACCAAAGTACTTGCCCTCAGATCACCATATAATACAAACTTCTGTAAAATTCCACGACTATGCGGAGCTATGTTTTCGTTGGTTTTTATCAAGTTTCAAACTTGGCCACACTACTGATTTTAAGGCGTTCTTTCAGGCTGTATAGACCTTGTCGCGGTTTTCGATACCATCTTGACGAGTAGGCAAAAGCGTGAGAAATTACAGTGTCTGTATGAGAATCTAATGTCAAATAATTTCCATAAAAAGGCTATAGGGAAAAAAAATGTATGAATTGTAAACTAAAGCTTCAGTCTTAAGGATTCTACTAAAAAAAATTTGAGGGCGTTACATGCGCTAGAAGACCTTGAATCACTTTTTAAAATTTTCTATACATTTGTCTGTCAAAAATTCCCGGGAAAAATTGCAGACAAATATACGGAAAATCTTAAGCAAGCATCTGGAGAAATTTAAGCACAGTAACGGCTCCCAAAATTTGTTGGTAAAATCTTTTGCTGTGTAGCTTCAAAGGTTACAATTCCTCTTTTTTTTGCAAAACAGCCGCGCGCGTTTTACGGAAATTATTTGACAGTAGATTCTCATACAAACACTGTATTCTCACGCGTTTGCCTACTTTTCAACATGGCGTCGAAAACCGTGATCATGACAAGGTCTGTTGACAGATTTTCACTATCTGGTCCAGTCAAAGTTGAAAAAACTGTGGCAGGGTCTATGGGAGAAACGTACCAGTCCATTATTTTGTTAAGACTAATTAGCTGTGTATTAATTAGAAAAGGATATTTGATTGAATTGGGTCAGTAACATCTTTTGAGGTAACAATGTCATGTGCAATTTACTTTTCTCGATGTTTTAACAGGCGAATCCCTGACTTGCTATGAATGCGAATCGAATTCCGGTTGGAAAGACTGCCCGACGGAAACGAGGAAGTTCTGCAAGCCTGGCTGGCTGTGTGTGACGATGAAAGAAAAGCCTGAAGGAATGACAAAGTACTACTTCCGAAGAACTTGTAGCGAGGCGGACATATGCGCTAAATTCTGCCTAAAAAAGAAGAACTGCGTTTACGAATGCTGTAACAGTGATCTGTGTAACAAGGGTACTTTGTAAGCATAGCCAGACAAGAAGCCGAGACGTCAAAATAAAACAAAAGTTTAATCTTTTAATTTCCTGCTTCTTTTTTTGGAGCCTTGGTACAAATATTTCATTGTCTCTTCCAAACCTTCCACTTTCTGATGGGCGTCAGTTAAAGCCAGTAACTAGTTTTATCTCTCCATTCATTCCCCGTTTCTGATTGGCCTAAATTTGGAGCGACTTAGTACGTTTCCTGACATGCTAAATGACCAAATTTTATAATTATTCGACCCATAAAGAAGATATTACATATTCCAAAACAGTATGATGGCGTTTGTTAATCTTTAATTTAGTTTGAAATAGGCATCTCGTTGCGAATTACCCGAAGGGATACCTTCTAGGTTAAAAATATTGGATTAACGTTATGAATTCCGAAAAAGAACCCAACCTATTTAGCGGGATTGAAGAAGAACATCTCCGTTAAGCTACGTGCAAATGAACGCAACAACTCCCAACAACATGCAACAAGATGCAACAATAACATGCAACAGGGTGTGCAAACGGACGCAACATGTAACATCCAACGATGTTATGTCTGTTCGTTGTTTATGCAAGAAACCTCCTATCTTGGAGCTGGGAGACCCCTCTTTTCAATCTTGATAACGCGTTCTGGAAAATGTTTTCGTCCTTTTTTTTTTTTTTTTCCCTTTTTTTTTCAAAAAATTCTCTCAGGGATGATTAAGTTGCCTACTCTCGGGCGATACTCATTTTACCAAGGGTGAGATAGATAGTGCTACCGCAGCTAATACTACCTTTATAATCGTTATATATAGTGCAATAGAGATAACTACATGGACAACACAATTTTTAGATAACTTTCAATACATAATTCTAAGTGTTTATCGTGTAGTTTTCTTACCCATGAATTTAAGGTACTTTGATAGTTTAGTTTTCTTCATCAACCAGGAATTCAGTTTTAAACCTTTGTCAAAGCCTTTTTAATTACGATACTTTCAAAATGTTCTAATCTAACTTTTTTTTTGAAATTGAATTTAAAGTTGTGGCTCCTTAAAAGACTCTTTCAGGTTATGAAAGTATAAATTAAAATTATTTATATTGACTCCGTGATTCGACAGGCGAGGAGACAGTGCTGTCTTTTGTCCAGTGATTAAATTTTTAATTTGTAAACAGTCTCAATTGAAACAAATAAGTTAAACAAATAAGCCATGCAGAAATTAAAACCACAATCATAATAAAATCAATTATTTTTATGTCTAGTATATTGCCTGTCTTGGAAGAAAGAATATTTCTATACTAGTGATGTTAGTGATTTTGCAAGCAATTACCAAAGGAAAATAAAATATGCCGCCCGACTTTGTATCCTTGCGATTTGACCAATGACCTGTGGGTGATTAAATTAAACCATAAGGGAATCAATGTTATAGCTGGTTACTCAGTGAGAATCGAAAATACCTAGGATTATTTTAAGAAAGACAAGAAACTTCACATTTTTCCTTGGAAACCAGTATTATGATTAATTTGTTGCTTGCTGTCTCTTGGATTATTGAAAAGAATTCTACTGAAAACCAGAGCAAAGTAACGTTTAAAGGAAACAAAAAAATTGGGAATACTGAATATCTACAATGGAACCTCGATATATCAATGAAGGGCCATACAATTCAGTTAGCAGTTGGGAGTGGCAATATAAATTGTTTGCTATAACGAGGTGTCCTTATATATCGAGGTTTTTTCCATATGTTTTACTATTACTGGGTTAAAGAGAATCGTTCTCTTACTCTTTCTAAATTTTAAAACTAAAAATTTTTAAAGAAAACGATAAACAAGAAAACTGACACTATGCAAATTCTCAGAAGATTAAAAAAATTCAAGACAAAAACTTTTACCATCCTTGGCTTTGATCCTTGACATAATGGTTATAAAGATAGTGAATTGACATAAGTGGAGGTTTAACATTAAGGCGTTAATATTGTCAAGACATTGGGAAATTATTGTTCGATCCATGTGTTCTCGGTTCTGATCTGTTTTTATTTTCCGTCCTTTTTTTATGCAACTATCTTAAATTAACCGTTGCCAAGAGAGGATAAAGGGGACAGAGAAGGCATCCTCCATACACACCCTATTCCATAGGTAATTCGTCTCGAGTTATTTTTAAGACCAAAGATCCAAGGGGGGATTAGAGACAACAGCCAATCACATAGCGCGAATGTGTTCCGCGTGGATGACCCACGCTCAGAGCCACGCGTCTTTCACGAATTGAGACAGAAAAAAATGGCGGAAGACGCGGAGAGCAATATTGCTATTCGGTTTGTCGACGAAAACGACTAAAGAGAGATCTCTGCTAAAGCTGTGTCAGCGAAACGGAAATTAAAAAAGAATCGCCCTTGCTCTCTTGTATAGAACTAACAGTACAGCAGGGAAATCCTTAACACAGAGAATATTCTGTCAAGATCATTTATAATTTACAGTTTGAAGAGAGCAATTTCTGGTTTGATATTTATTCTTTTATTAGTCTTTTATTATTCAACAAAAATAACACTTGGCGTCCTATAATAATAATAATAATAATAATAATTTAATAACTTTTAGAGCGCTATTTACATTCACTGATCAACAGCGCTTAACAACTTAAAAAAACTACAATAAAATTCAAATTTGTAAAACTAATTACATGTACACGAATATTACTTACTACTTGCTTTATTGTACAAACGACCGGTTTCAATAGACCGTCGAGATTTCTCATTTTATTAAAGCACTGAGGTTACGATAACTTCGAGTTAAGCTGATTTCACGGGTTGTCAAAGAGTCGAGCGATTCCCTTTTCCCAGGCGAGCGCCTACTCATTTCGCTTCAATACTCAGAAATGCTCTCGATCCCTTTACGCTTTTATTGCCTTTCGCCCGACATGTTTTGCATGGCGTTTAGTCTTGCGAAACCTCCAAGAAACATCCACGCAGCGCGCGAGGTAACTTTATCCCGATTCTAAAAATAACTCGAGACGAATTACCTGTGGAAAAGGGTGTGTATGGGGGATGCCTTCTCTGTCCCCTTTATCCTCTCTTGCCGTTGCACATACTTGTCATTTTTAAGGCACTATTAAATTATTTTTTGGTGAAGTAATTTCCATTAACTTATTTCAACGTCTCAGCTTTTCATCTAGGTTCACTGCGATTTACAGCGTGTCTGAGTCTGTAGATTAATTGCCTCCCTCAGTCAGTTTACGAGTGTGCATTTGAACTCTTTCGAGTCATTAACTGCCTGAGCTATGACAACGCAAACAAGATGCCTCCAGAAAAAGAATATTTCATATCTTCCGTTCCTTTATTCACCTGCGCCTACGTCACTACCACAGTACAAACAATGTTTTTTTTTTGAGCTTATTTTTCATAGCTACATGGAAAACAATTCTAATTTGCGTTTTTTGAAATCATGAGTAGCCCAAACTGCCGCGGTTCCCTTTTTGTTATAGAAAAAGAAAAAAACTCTAACAGCGCCGGCAATGATAATGTCAAGATCCATCAGTTCTTTCACAGCCTGCGCCACAGACGAAACTAAACTTCCGTCTGCGAACAAGCACCTATTCTTGTTCTGGGCCCACACCTGTGTACCACGATTTCAGTACGTCCCTTGATTGGCCTGTTAAAATAGTGACATTTTCAATTTGCCAATCAGGTTAAAGCAAAATTCGAAACGCATTTCCAATGATTCACTGAATCCGTTGAGCACCCAGTAAATGGTTCTCGGCAATCTCCTCCGCTGAAGTGCTGCTTCACAGATATTACATGTTTACTAATAGAGATCATTTTGCTCTTAGACGTATACTATAGTTTCCGCATCCGTTCTTTTTGTATTGGCAGCTTTTCGAAGGAGGACCTTTTTAAAAAAATAAACACTTTCACTATTATTTCATCAGAAAGCGAATTTAACAATAAGAACTGCCATGAAAAACTATGATAAATTTTACTTAGCCTCGTTTTCCCCGTCCTTAATGTAAGGTACAGATAGAGATTTAGATAATAATCAATTATAATAAATTTATTTATTGGATGTGGCTCAGTATAATATAAAGAATTATACAGACCATGGAGTGCTTTTATCTACCGAGACGGGCTCTCCTTATTTCATTTGATTCGAAACCCGAATATAATTGCGGAGTTTTATACATTCATTAAAAATCAGGTGTTTCCAACTTCACTCTGACTATGCTTACCTCAATCAATGGTTACTTTCATTGACAGATATTCTTTAACTAATGGCAGATTAGCTTAATCCGTCTAGGGGGACACGCGTGAAAAACGCAGTGCGCATGCGTGCCTTCCCTGCTTCCGGAGCGAATTTTATGTGCCTCCCCCAATCGAAATTATACGCGATACCAAAACAAACTAGATTCCGGCCGCGAAATTCAAAAAGTAAGCTCCACACACAAAAGATAAGCTTAGAATTTCACGAACACAAAGTTTATTTATTGCTTTAGTTTCTCTCTTTTGCACCACATACTTTCCTCCTTGCACCAAAGGCGAAAATCATGTTTGAAAGTCCACGCTCGCTCTGGCAGCACTTCGCCGTAGCCATTGTTGCTGTTTTGGTCATCATGTTGCTGAGCTCGGTCAATGCGAACAAGGAAAACGACCAGTGCATGCTAAGTGGAAAAACAAGGACGGAAAAACCTTATACTGGACGACTTTACCAGTTAGTTTAAGTAATTTTTTGTTGTGCTTAATACTAGAACCGGCTGCAAACCATTAAACATATCAAACATTCCTAAATGTTTTTCAATTTAAATGGGGAAGATTTTGCAAGTTTTAATTATTGAAAATAGGGACTTTGCGCATGCGCAGACGTTTTGCACGCGTGTCGTCTAGGGGCATTTTATTTGCTAACCTTGTGCCACGCCTTCTGCTGTATCTGTTGTTTCTGGACAATTAACCATAAAAGGGATTGTCCTTAATGATATCAGCAAACATGTTTCAAATTTGGTCAATAGGAGCTGGTTATTAATAATTAGCCGAGGGATTTAAAACAACCAGAAAAAGAGAAATCTTTCAACGAATACTTAAGCTCCGTGCAAACGGACGCACCATTGTTGTCTAACAACTCCGAACATTCTTGGGTGTTACATGTTGCGTCCGTTTGCACACCCTGTTGCATGTTGTTGCGCGTGCGCAGAGTTTGAAACCGGTCAAACGTTTGAGCCAACAACTCCCAACATTTCTTTTGTTTCGTGATCGTCGACGCTTAGCGCAACCGCGTTGGATCCGCTCTTCCAACATTGTTGGGGCCACGCACTTGCATTACACATGTTCTCCAAAGTCTTACGGGTTGTATCCTTCTCACGATGCACTGCAAATCCCAACATTGCGCACCACGGACGTAACAACTCCCAAAATTCTTGCCCAACCATGTTGGGAGTTGCTGCGTCCGTTTGCACGTAGCTTTAGGAATAGATGGCAGACGTCCTCAAAATATTAAGAGGTGTTTAATTTATTCATCGAATTCTTAGCATCAGTTGATCCGTTCTTATTTAAAATGTAGGAACAAATGTAAATTCTCCCTCTTGCATTGAAGAATTAAACTCCGTAGCGTTGTTTGTTCTTTATTAATTATCGTCCCTTGTTACTACTAAAAAACTAACAATATAGCTTTTTAAGGTAATGCGTTCAATTCAAAGCCCTGTTGGCTAGAATAAGAAAGCCCTTTAGTGGACGGAAAAGTGAATTTGTTTGAAAACTCCGAAAACTTCACAAACTTATTGTTTTTTATCCAAATATTCACTCATTCATTTAGAAAATAAAACACCGTCTTCAACAGCGAACAATAAAAAATGCCATTTTAAACGGCAGTCAATTGCGCAATGCAGATATTCGGTAGGATGGGCCGACTTTTTCACGGAAGGAAATATTAATTACCACAAGTCAATATTTACACTTGAACGGAAAAAAAGAAAACCATACACTCACACTTCTATTTGAATAAAACAGTCACAGATAAGGATTCATTGACTTTTCATATATTTGCCTTTGATTCAGAATAATAACAATATTTTTACCCTGAACCTGAGTGATTATAAAGGAAAATTAAATGTATATATCTAGCGCATAAATAACTATTTAACAAAGACAAAGAGTTCCTATTCGTCCATGCAATGGAAAAAATTGCTCCCAAAAAAGCAGTTTAATTCCCTTTTATTAGCTTGTGCGATAACATCAATGGCTGTATACCTTCCAATGGCTTCAAGACGTCTATCTTGTGAAAGAACTAAGAAAAAATACCTTTATTACAAGGAGCGCAGTGTCCTGATATTCAGATTGGGTATCACTTCATGATAAATAATCAGTTTGATGGACCCACAGCTGTGCGGGTTTCTGTCAGGCTCATATCTTCCACGCGAAACTTCCCTCTGGTAAGTGATCGAAATGAGCGGAAAAGTTCTCTTCTTATATCTTGCTTGAGAAGAGCGTAAACAATGGGATCTGCTGCGGTATTGCCAACTATAAGAAGTCTTGAAGCTAAGACGACTGAATTCTGTACTTTGCAAAGGGAGAAGCTGTCGCAGATGCCCCTGTAAATGGTAAACGACCAGCAGAAAACAAAGAAAAAAATAACAACCCCAAGGACAAGAACAGAAAATGACTTCCGGGGTATTTTAAAGCTTTGTTGTGGCGCAATAGAGTTTCTTTGTATCTGCGTCACCTGAACTCTTTGATGATGTGAGTGCTTAAGAGTAATACGTGTGATCTTCGCAAAGGCAAGCAACAGCCCAACAGAAGGTAGAATGGCAAAGACAAACATCTGTATTACATTAAAGATTCTCTTATCAAGTGCTGGGATCAAAGAAACACAAAGCGAAGGAATGAACTGGAGGAAAAATGGCAGTGTCCATCCAAGAGCAATGAGTACAGCGATTCGTCTCGAGCTCATCACCACGGGATATCGCAAAGGGTAGACAACACGACAGTATCGATCAGCAGTTAACGTACATACATTCAACACGGAAGCACAGATAATGTAATCGAAGAAACTCCATAGAACCGGATTGTGGCACCTAATACCAAACTTGCAAATAAATGACACTGGTACGATTGTAGCGGCGGTTAAAAGGTCAGATAATGAAAGGGAAAAGATGAAGCTATTGCAAGCTGTTTGAAGCCTTCGGCGGGTTGCAATCAAGAACGTTACTACTGAGTTTCCAATCAGAGCTACCACACCAATGGCACCAAGCATGACCCAAAACCATAAGTCAGTCGAGGCTTGCTTAGGCTGCCTATAAGCTGCAGCATTTGGAGTTGTATTTAAATGCAAGGTATTATTATCTTCTTCCATAATCAGGTCACCCGTTGAAGGGCTTAAATGCCCCAAAAATCTGAATTAAAACTGCGCTTTGAACCAGTCTTCTCTCGCAAATATTGTAAAGAATTTATCTTGAGCTAATATCTTTTTAACTATAATCCATAATAAGAAACCAGCCACGAACCGTCCTTGAAGAAAACCATTACCGTACTGGTGGTCATAAAGCCGTGTGGAACACATCGACGCATTGTACCTAATGGACGGCGAAATGGAACATTTAATGTAATATGTAATATCCCACTACTGCCCTTTCATGATTGGCTCTTAGATTCATCATTGGCGGATGCAACTTTTATCAAAGACTAATATTTTCTTCAGACTGCCAAATTCGAGCCAAATACAGCTGCTCTTGCTTGAAAAGCC
The DNA here is from genome assembly GCA_964035705.1 of Porites rus. Taxonomy (NCBI): domain Eukaryota; kingdom Metazoa; phylum Cnidaria; class Anthozoa; order Scleractinia; family Poritidae; genus Porites; species Porites rus. Next base: position 10,559,125 of record OZ037996.1, on the reverse strand, counting down.
TTAGTGGAATTTTGAAGGTAGAGTTAGTTTTTATAAGTCTGCATTAAGTTTCATTATTCAACGATTTCTATGTTTTATCAAAGAATTGACATTATTTCCTGGGAAAATTATATCTCAAAGCATTTCTACGACAACCACTGATGCATGGGTCACGTTTCCTTGTGAACTTCTTCTTAAAAATACTCATTTCCTTGTTCTATTTTTCCAATATGACAAAGTGCCACAGCAAAACACAAGCATTGTAAATAAACTTTGACAAATCGAAGCGGTAATACAACCATGCCATTAAAATCTTTTAAACAACATGAAAAAGAAAGCAATTAAGATAAAACAGAATGATCCAATAGATAACGATTTGTGGACTTCGGTCAAATATATCCTTGGCAATTAGGGCAGCAGAATACTGATTTTATTTTCATAAAAGGCTATAAAAGGGCTATTCATTTGTCAGTGTTAATTAATACTCACGCTTTCTAGATTTGTTATGCATTAGGCAGACAAAATTTCTCTCTCTCTCTATTACCTCTTTTATCATGTACTCAGTGACGCTCTCTAACTGATTTGCAATAAAAAAAATTTTTTAACATCAAAAAGTATAATAGAGTTCTAGCCTATTTGGCGTTAATATCCATGACTAACCATAGGGACAGTTTTAAATGAAAGGTACGTGAGTGTAATTTAATTAACGAGTGAACGTCAATTTGTTACCTTTATCCGTCAATTTCTCCCACATTAAAACAAATTTAATCAAAATGAAATATATTCTTTGCTCTGCAAAAATACAAACAACTATCAAAGAATTATTTGAAAGTGAACATGAGATTCGCAGAAGAATGAAAAAGTAAAAACCTAAACGATTGAAAAAGAACCAGAAAAAGTCATTCTACTGCATGCAAAGATCATTCTTTACCCGCGCAGCTCAAAATATGATTATTTTCATACCTTTCGATTCATGTCTTTTCCACCATCGGATATATTACGAATTCACGATGGCCTGCCCTCCACTGATTAGCTTGAGTATGGATAGAGCGTTGCGTCCGGTCATCGCAAAGGTCAAGGTTTGATTCCCGATCTCAGAACCTGAATGATTTTAAGTTCCTATCTAACTGCTTATGTTATTCTTACTACTGCGAAGATCATGTTCAATTTCATATCTTTATCCAAAGTTCAAGATATGATTAATTTCATATATTTCAATATTTATAGTAAATTATAAATAAAACGGAATGGAGAAAAATAGCTATGTTGGAATTAACGCGTAGCAGGGTTTATTAAATATGATACTGACGCCCCTACAGTCAACAGTAAGGGTGTTTACGGTATTTCCTCGAATAATAGCGCGCAGGGGGCGATTATTTCTTTTTTCTCATCAATAGGGGGCGATTATTCCAGGAAAGGCGATTACTTCATATATTGCTCACTGGAATTCGTGCCCTCAATATTTCGTTTAATAATCCCATTCAATCAAAAAATTATCACATCAAATGTACTGAACATAGGGTTTTTGAGTGTTCCAAATTTGGTTCTTAATTAATTTTCAGAGCTTGAATCGTCACTGATCGGTTTTGCTGGATCAGATTCCCCCTCAACTTGACAGGGAGGGGATAAAAGAAGAGAAGATGGTGAGAGGGGTGGGGGGGGGGCGATTAACATTCGAGAGAGGCGATCAATCGAGGGACGGCTATTATTCGAGGAAATACGGTAAAACTGTTATATATAGTGATAATCACTCTCGTACAAGAAAGAAGGCAGTCAGCAGCTGCAGGTGGTAGTCAGGTAGTGGTGGTGGTGGTGGAGGAAGGGCGGGGTTTTAGGGAAATTGATAACCAACGTCGTTTGAAATAATTGTCTGCGATTTTCAAACAATTCTCGATTCTATGTTTCCAACTCTACTTTTATTATTAACTGAAAAATTATAGATAGTGATTCAATGGTCGTATAGCATTTTAATTACAAAGCAAATGTAGTCATGTCATGATCCTGAATTCTGATTTGATATCACATTTATTTTGCTACTGATCCCAAAATTGAGAAAATAGATCTCTAAAGAAGCACGTCCTTTTTAACAAAGAAAATTTTTCAGCCTTTCTAATCAAATAATTGTTAACTTTTATCCGACTGAATGGTCAATACTGGAATGCTAGGCTGAACAAAGTACACTTTTGCCTTATATCATGCTGTATGAGTTGCAGTTGATTTTATATTTCAGTTAATTTTTATTTTATTGTTTATTTCTATTGTTTTTGGGTATGGTAATGTATGCTAATGAATTTTAAACAAAGGGAAAACAAAAATTAACTGAAATAAAGAATTAACTGCAACATATGTATATGATTCCCAGAGACTGATTAACCCAAACAGGATTGAAACGAACCAATTTTGCTGAGAGCGTCTGGGTATGCTCTAGGTCTGGGGGGACAGTCATATTGTAAACTGGAGAACAAACAATTTCGCCTCAACTCCACGGGACCCTCACCATTCATCACGAGATCCCCGTCATTTGGTTTCAACGTCTTGTCTCCTCTTTTTCATGTCTTTAGTGTTGTCTTTATTGAATATGCAAGTTTATAAAATAACTAACTAAGATAGTACGCGCGTTCTGACTGGTTAAAAACCTATGGTTTATTGTGCCGGTAAATTCACAGTTTTACTCGGCGAGTTAAACTCGGCGAAAAGCTTGTAAATCACAAGCCGAAGGAATGATTTACAAGCTTTTCTCGTGTTCTCCCAAACATCCCAAGTGGGTTATCACGCCGGTAAACCCCTAGAAAGTGTGGTCTGTTGCTTAAATGAATATATACCTATATTTACATGTTTAATAGCTATTAAAAAAACTAGCTTTAAAACGTTGCGTTCCGTATTTAAACACAGAGTAGTAGGCTTGTTTGAGTTCTCAGACGTTTTGAAGATTCTTTAACTCTGGGCAATGAGTATGTAGGTAACTAATCTTCTTGGAGATTGACCTGTCTGTTTTTTCAAGAAAATAGTATCTTTAGCATAGGATATAAAACGGCTTGCGAAGGAAATGCTGCACAGTATTATGTTCCGGCACGGAGGCTGCATACACCGGTGAACCATACGAAATTTTAGGTAAAACTGAAGACTGCTAGCCTCCAGAATATCTCTACATAGCTGCGGAACAACAATCTTATACTGAACACGAAGAAAACAGAAGCAATGATCGTAGCAAAGAAGGCTCCCATGTCGAGTGGCGACATACTCCTAAATAACAATATTAAGCTTAATGTAAGTCCCTATCAGATAAACTCGAACGATTTCAAAACCAAGCCATGAGGGTTATTCTGAGGGCCAACAGAACCACCTGCACACAATATATGAGGAAAACTCTAGGGCTGTTAACATTGTACAATTCCTCAGATTTGTTTTTATTTTTAACATTGTAAACAACAAAACTGCCCTAAGCAATTAGAGGGTTACCTAACCAGTAGGGCTGAGCTCCAAAACAGAAATCTGCGGAACCAAGGCACGCTTGACGTACCACAATCTAAGACTTCTTCAGGAAGAAAGACTTTCCAAATTGCTGGTGCAGGTGACTGGAACTCACTGGACAGTTCGAGTCAAACGGCTCCACAAAATTCAGTCAATAAAAGTCGGGACAGTAAGTGTCGTGGAAGATATCAAGAAACGTCTCCACCAAGACCTCCTTGGAGTCAAACCAACCAAACTCTGTACTTACACTGAAAAAGTGTCACGTGAGAGCAAGTTCGTGAAGTTCTTCGCTGCTGCAACTACTTTAGTCGACGGGAGAATACATTCAAGTGGAGATGCCGTGGAAAGAAGGAGGACCTCCCAAATGAAGTCTCTACGACATCGTCCAGCTGAAAAGGATGTTTTTACTGAAAGTCGTTTCTGAAAAATGGTTAGACGAGGAAGTCCGAATTCGAAGTTAGAGCGGTTTTCATTTGAGTGTCGAAAAGTAATTGGTTTTGCACTTTCTACACGATGCGATTGGCTTAAAAGATTCGCGCCACCTTTTCATCCAATCAGAAGTAAAACCAAAGCCAACTGTGACGCGCTCGCATGCATTTTCCCGCGCTTTGCGTCAGCCTCATGTAATTACTTCGAGTTTTGATTGGTTCAATGTATTATCTGTGTCCTATGTGATTGGCCAGAGTAATTACTTTGGTTTTGGTTTCACGACACTCAAACGAAAACCACTCTATTGGATCAAAACTTTGTGACCAAGGTTCCACCCGCACAAATTGATCACTATAAACCTTAATGGTACCTTCCACTGCAAGCTGTGTTCACACCAGAAAGGAGCACGAAAGTTTGACTCGTCTTAATTGATTCATCTTCAAAAGGTCATGATGGTTTTTCCCTTAACGATTACTATCCTATCCTAACTTCATCAATAGTCTTCTGAGTGTACTGGCAGCATGGCGATGGTACGGAAAATTTTTAACCAAATCCTATCGCATACCGACGATCAAATGCATGACAGGTTTCTATAAACGAATAAGACAAGCGATCCACCAAATGTTTATCCATAGCTCAGATTAAACTTTGGTGATAAACCTGCTCCCTGAGACTGCGCCTAACGCCATCAATCAGTCCAAAAAAGCTGTCGCAAGCAGAGTTCCCGGAAGCCGCAAAAGGAAAACCCGCGAGAAAACAAATTCAAGTCAAACCAAGAAAACTATGATGAATGTACAAATGTTATTTTCAGGAAACTGAACTAGAAACTTCGGTTAAGACGTTTTCATAAAAAGTACGATTTTAACACATAGCTGCGCTACCAACATGATTTTTGCTTACAAAGAAGGGCGGCTTTTCTAAATACAAATGACTTTTCAGAAACAGAGATAAAATTTTGGGGCATATGTTATAACAAAAAATTTACCCATCGTGAAATCTCAAATGGAGATGCTATCAAATAGACTTAAGGTTATATTTAATTGAATTTATATCAGTAGATCTTCAAGACCCATTGCGAACGAGAAATGTTGTGCAAAATTTCAGTATTGAAAATTCGGTACTTCTAAAGCGAAAACTAGCAGTAAAATAAACAAGGTAATGCTTACTTGGGTTATAAAAAAATAGGTTGGGTGCAATTGAAATCAAAGAATCACTTTGGACAAACTTCTTTCGCTTATGCTATAAATCTAAATATTAAATAAATGTTTTAGTCCGCCACTTTGTCAACCTTCTTAGCAGGTCAGTGGGGCTATCAGTCAGTACATGTATTTACTTGGTGGGTGTCAGTATAGTTGCTATTCTCTTGACGTCTCAGATCAGAACTATACATGGGTTGTTTAAGGCGAATATAGAAGGGAGTTAATACATTAGTGCGTCATTGTTTCGAATTTCGCCAGGATTGTTTCAGTCACTGTGTGACTTCGCCTTTTGCGGCTTGAAAAGCCGCCATGGACGTTGTAGGGGGCAGTGATCAAATCTCATGACAGACCACTCGAAATCTTGTACGTGTGTTAAATAGTCAACATTCACTTAGTATAACGATCAACTGCAACCAAGTTGTCTCGTCCATTCATATTTTTAACGCCCCGTGGTTCTAGTCGCCATAGAAATATCAGCGCCAGATAAGGTTTCCTTGACTCTCGTGAACGTTGTTGTAAGCTAGTGCTATGTACTGGGGGAAGCTTAAGACACGACGGACTGAATTAACCTTCTTGGTTAAGTTTTTGTAACCTGCTTCACCAAAATGCAAAAGCTGGCGACCCCTTTTTTGATGCTATAACTTATAAAGTTAAAAGACAGAACTCCAGCGAAAATAAAACTTGAAAAAAGCTATAATGACAAACTTTTTTTCCTCCTGACTTGAGACAAAACAAAAAATTTTGTTCTAACATTGCCTATTGTCAGTGATGACTATAAACGCCTTCTGACGAGAAAAATTTAGAAAATACGCATTCCGTGATTAAGTTTTAATTGTAATGCTGGAAATGCCTCAAGGATCAAATGTCCAAAGGTAGGCTCCCTTCGAAAATAGAGGCCATGCTAGGAACTTAATCATCAAAGCTGGTACTTTTTGGCACTTTTATACTACTGTCCAAACTCCTAAGCTAAACAAATTCGACACGGTATTTTTTTCCATTATTGTTTGAAGCTGACTTTGGCTCCTCTCTTGTTTAGCTTTTTGACGTAATACTGAATGACAGTTAACGAGGAAGTGATTTATTTGAATTGCTGTTTGAGCAATTAACTGTCGTAAGCTTTTTGTTGCCTTTGTTAGTCGTAGGCAGATCTTGAGTTAAACGTTGTTCGGTCAAATTTTTGCGCTGATGGACTTTAAGCATGAAGTGATTCTAAAAGATTTAAGTTTTATTTTTGGCTCTGCAGGCTCCTTGATCTGAATTTGCAAATTATAAACTAGTTATCATTTTGTGCTAAAATTTCGTATATTGGTCAGAGTATGATGACTGTTATTGAGTAAATTCATTGTTAAGAAAACGCTCAGCCTTTGCCTTGCCCAAAGAGTCAGAAAATGATTTTAATAAAAATGGTTAATGATATCGCATTGTTTTTGTTTTCTTCATTTCTTTTTGTACCTCAACATCTTGTCTACTAAGTGTCAAACGAGCATACTTACCCCAAGGACATAAAACTACTTGATTTTAATTACAATGTGAACAAATGATTCAAGATCCGATTGATATGATCAAAGATCTCCTTTTTGTCATTACCATTTTAAAGGATACCTACCACATAGTAGGCAGGTGATGATAAAAAAAAGTGCATATTCATAGTATATTTACTAGTAAAACCAACATAATCATAACTTTTGATCATCACGCGCATGGGTTTTAAAGCCTCTCGTTAGCGACAACCGCTTACTAAGTGGAGAGAAGAATGATTGAAACTTAAAGAAGTCCTAGTGTGCCAAATGAACGTTGCATATGGTCAGGAGAATATTTACTGCACCGCTATACAAATACAGGATTGACCGGTAAAGTTTTAGAAACGTCTCATTATGCGAGTTGTAGAGAATAACTGACGGTTGGACAAGAACTTATTAAGTGGTCTGCAAAAATAGGATAAGGTTTTCCATCGCGTCAACCAAACGGAAAAGAGGAACCTGCTTGAATCCGATTTCGTCGACATGGGTGAATCCGAAAAAGACTCGCTCCCTCTGTATTACATCATACTGGCATTGTTTATGGCCCTCTTTGGTGTAGTAGGAAATGGAATGGTTTTCTTTCTTATTTGCTCACGAAGACGACTTCAAGTCTTTGGTAATTATTTTGTGGCCTCTCTTGCTGCTGCTGACCTTTTGGTAGGGTTATTTCTCCCAAGTTTTTTCATCGTCTGCAACGTTTGGTCTGCGTGTGACATTGTCACCTATAATATGTTCTTTAATCTTTTTACGTTAGTCTCTATAGCAAGTTTGTTTGTTATGACTGTGGACCGTTATATATCAATTATTTTTCCTTTTCGGTATCCATCGCACGCGACGACTACACGGATATTTGCTGCTATAACAGCTTCTTGGGTTTTGCCAGCACTTTTCTCTTTCTCTCCTCTATTCTGGATGTTTTCGTCGTCTGAATATGTCAAGACGACCGCAAAAAAGGTTCACGCCTTCATTGTTATAACTACATTCGAGGTCGTACCCACAGTTGTCATGCCAACGATGTATGCTCACATCTTTCGCACCGCAAGAAGGCACGCACGTCAGGTCGAGGCCCACAAAACACAGCTTGAGTACAATTCCACGCACAGTGAAGTTCCTAAACGGACAGTAAACCTAGAGATGCTAACAACTACAGGGAAGAAAATGTCCAGTGCCTCACAGACAAGCGCAGGAGAAAGAAAACCTGATGGATCTAGCATCGCAGTCTTGGGATCTGTGATCGGGCTTTTCGTTTTGTGCTGGTCCTTTGACACTGTTATATCATTTTGTAACAAGTTAGAGTTGTGCGTTACAAACGATCATCTTTTCAGGGTTGCTGATTTGATGATTTTCCTTAATTCTGCTATTAATCCGCTTGTTTATGCTTTACTGAAAAAGGACATAAAAAAGGAGCTCAGAAGTTTATGCATTGGTATTCGTAATAAAGACATGAAAGAGAGTGCATAACCCTAACAGTCGACTAAATATCTGCGTTTTGAATAGCACCTAGATGTAAAGCCATCAGTTGAAACAGTAATATAATCATTTAATCAATAACTGTACATATTATCCCATAATGTGTTTCCTTTTAAAGTTTATCTGAGTATTTTCTTTTAGTTGGCCACTATATACGAACATAGCGTTCTTGTAAATAAGCATAAAACATGTACATTATTAGCTGAAGCATATCTCGGCAAAACGTCATGTCGGGGTTAATTTGTGAAATGTCCCTGTAGGGTGGTTATTCAGGCTTTCGACTTCACAATCGAAGTTAACAATGAAAAATCATTATTCGTTAATGTCCCTCTAGGTAATTAAGCCATTTGACATGTGAATGATGTCGTTAACAAACACGAGAACTGCTGTCTTGAAAAACCAAGGCAGATGTAGTCCCCCGACGATATTAAGAAAGCTTAACTGAGCAAAAAAAGAGACTGTCATAGGCTTATACTGTATATCCTGTTATGAAACTAGAAAGACTAATAAAACTGTTTCGGCCATGTAACGACGATAAAAATTATGACGTCTTCTGCAATCAGATGAGCCGAGCGAGTAAAGTACGCTACTCCCTAAACTTAGTTCCTTGACTTTATTGCTCTCTCAGCCATGTATGTTTTTGAAACAAAGTTTTCTTTGTTTGGCTGTTGTTGTTGCTAAGGCAGCCCCCAGGTAACTTCATAAAAAGTGCACTGTCAGCAGTATCATCACAAACACTTGTTTTCGATCACAACGTCTGTACATAATTTGCAGCTGCAAGGCGCACTGGGACCTTTTTTGCAGTTACAAAATCTTTTCTTATGAGACACATTTCTACTGTATCCACGACCACAGCAAAGAAAGATACAATCGTCTTCCTTATTGGTGTTTCGTCGACACAAGCGTCCTTGCGTTCCTGGTATTCGATATTCATCTTGGCGATAACAGTACTGAGATTTCACCAGGAAAACCAATGCTGATTTTTTTGGGCGTTTACCACTTTGTCGATTTCGGAATCGTGCCCTGTTCAACAGATAGAGGGACTTCTTATTTTCTCGTAGGGAGGGGAATACCTCATTAGCTCCGTTATATTTTGCTTTAAGAATTCTGCTGATTTTCTCGAGTGGTGGCAAGGTAAGGTGACATGACTTCACGTTCCCTGTATTTCCTACAGTACACCTGATTACTCTATTTTCTTTTAAAACCTAAAAAGAAAAAAATAAACAGTTACCATTAAGCCTCGTTTGTCTGGAGAAAAGTTGTCCCGGGAAGGAGGTTCACCCTCTCAACACAGCCGTGTCAATTTTTGTGATGTGTTTACGTGAGAAAAAAATGATCTCTTTGCCACAGCCATGCCGCTGACCACAGCGTTCTCACGCATGCTCTGAATGGGGAGCATGTGCAAAGACGTTTTGAGCGACACACTTCAACCGGAAGTGAAGCCTTCTTTCTTTTTATATGCCTTGACGCTAACAAATTTGTATTACTAAGTTTCGTTTCTCTTATGAAGACGATTCATCCGAGAGTTTCAACCAAACCACTCCCAAATGATGCAAAAAGTCCAAATCCGGTTGACGTCCGTCGCTCAAAAACGCTGAGTTGACCTGGCCAAAGTGTTTGTATGGAGAAAAGTTGGCCCGACCAGGAAGGTCACAGACCTTACTATGGAAAAAGGGTGAACCGTCTACTGCAGGTGAGTCACCCTTCTAGCAGAATCAACTTTTTGTTTCTTATGTAAACCACCAAGTTTTGAAAGGAAATGTAATATGAAAAGCTGGCTCGCCAGAGTAGTTCGGGTAGAAGAGTGACCCTTCTACCCGGAAGTTTCCTTCATCTGAACGGGGCCTTAATGCCAGTGCGTTGACCAAAGAAACCAAACAAAACATGAGTCAGGAAAATCCGGATGACCGTACGCATGCGCCGTACGTCGGTACGTCCACCTCATTATGCGATAAACCTGACTGTACGGCCCAGGGGCCCTACCCATCGATGTGACTTACTTTTTAAAGTTATTAGAGGATCAGCCGATAATTTTCCAAGTTTTGCTTTGTGTTAGAGGCTTTATTTCGAGGGATTTAATAGGCCACTTGCACTAAGAGGTCACGTGACCAATGTTTTCTTTAAACAATGAGCTGGAATCTAGCTGATGCCAAAAATTGACAGAGCACATAAAAATTATCTTACACCCGAAATTTGAGAGGAAACGCATTTAAGGGAGACATTTTATGGCACTTTGATTTTTCAACAAAGTAATCTCATTTGTATTGGCCGCCATGTTGGAGGGCATACTCTTGCCGCCCAAGATGGCGGACAAAACTACTTTTTGCTTAGATCTTCTTAAACGTTTGATATTTACGCTCAGATGTGCTGTAAACGTTCCCACATCAACGTTTCAACATTTTCCTTGAGGTCTAAGTGCAAAGTTTGTGTTCAGAAAGAGGTAATTCATAATTTCAAAAATCACATTTTGGTCACGTGACCTACTACGAACTTACTCATTTTAGGAAAATGTGGCAGGTTTGCAAAACAAAATCACTATTATTTTGTTAAAGATATGACCCACTAATCGTTTTTTGAAGAAAAAAATCACTTTCATTTTCAGTTTTTATAAAACTATGTCACATGACCTCTTATTGCAAATTAAATCGCCTATTCATCTCGTTTATTTGATCAAACCACGGTAGCAATGAACCATTTTTTTCACGTATGAACAGTTCCTGTGGCTCTTCAGAAACATCCACAAATCTTAAAACTTGTCCATTTTGAAAAAAATAAGCTTATGCTGCCGTTATCGATTCAATGCAAGACGTACTATCATTGAAATGCAGTATTTTGAGTCAAGGAACCTTCGCCTAAATATTGTCATCATGCCGGAAACTGTTGCCGACTGTTGCGAAAACAAAAACGTACCTCAAGGCCAGCTCTAACATTATGTCTCGACATCATGTTGAGTTTGGTGTCATTGCTCCTTCCACTCATCATAAACCGCTCAGCAGCGTAAGAACCGAAGCGAATATTTACATTGCAGCCTTTCCACTTCCATGGTTGTCCGCGGAAGGGTCTTTTCACTCCTTCGCAGCTGCATTCGGTGACATCTTTAGCTGTGCAGGCTTTTGCTATGTTAAAAGCTATGGCGGCTGATAGCATTGCCGTGGTAAACGCAGCTTCCTTAGTACCACCTATATATAAATATTACAACAAAAAGAAAACATGATGAAATAAAAACTTTCAGATCATTTGCATTGTGGACTGGTCCATAAAGAGGTTATTTATCGTGATCCGGCGGTATGAGGTCTGTCCCTGAGCATGGCGGGCTATACTCTCCTATAGATAAGCTTAAGTATGTTATATGTGCTGCCCAAAGGCTATGTTATTGTTTCAGCCGTTTGTTAAGTTGATTCTCAAATACGTTATTTAACCAAGAAGCCCTAAAAAAGAGAGATATAAAGAGGCCACATGAATCATCGACATTGTAATCCTGGGCATAGTATTTACTGCCGTAAATTTTTTTTCTTGGTGCGTGACTCTTCGTAAAGAAAAATATTTATCAGTTTGACACTCCGACGATGTTGGAGTCAAAGTAAACAAAAAAAAGTTATTGGACAATAGGGATTGCATGTCTCACCTGGCGCTCGCTGAAGTAGGTTTTTTTCTCCTAGCAAAGAACAGTTCCATCTGCTCCATTTAAATTCTCGTTCGCATTCTGAGAGCCCTTTCTCAATTCCTTTCTTGATTGCAGTTTGAAGTCCGGGTACCCTATGACAAACCTTCCTTTGGCCATCAGAAAGTCCTGGGGCTTTTTCGCACCACACATTGAGACGGGATTTCCTCTTCCCCGTCCCTGTGCTACAACTACAAAAAAATTAATGATCCCTTTGAAACGAGACCACCTGCTAGGTTGGTGTATGATACATGACACCTCGGATGATATCCTCTAACCCCTAGGCCTGGGGGGGGAGAGGTATTCCGTATAAAATCCTATCATGTAACAGGGAGGCGCAGCACGAAAGAGATTTTACCTGTTTTCGAGCTTCAAGTATGTAAAAGAGTAGGAATTTTCTGAGTTGAACCGTATGAAAGGGTAGCAAAATTTGTCTTTTAAGTGTTTACGGAGGTCTTTAATTAAAATATTTCGAACAGACGCACCTTGCTGCCGAATCAATTAAATTTAGTAAACGCTGCATGAAATGACAAGAAAACTTACTTGTTTAGTAAGTATGTGAAAGGGAAATCATTTGTCAATAGAAAGTGTACGAAAGAGAACCTTTTCTGTCAAAAATGGTATATAAAAGGGTTGGACCTCCGGGCGGAGCCTCCCTGTATAAAACATAGTTGAGTAGTCCCCCCCCCCACCCCCCGCCCCCCCCCCCCCGGGCCCCAAGGCATGCAATGACTTAGCTCTGTCTAAAAATACAAACACGAGCAACTCAGAATGACAAATTTTCCCGTGAATGAGGTTGTCTTTATGCAATGAATGAGCTGCCTTTAGTCCACTTAATGATGTGTTGAAAGCAATTACCCCACTGAATAAAGTCACGTCAACTGTTCAAGCATGTTTACATTGTTTAAGCTAATTATCACAAGTAAAGTGCACTGTCCTTATTGTTAAAATTGCGATGGTACTCACAGATGCTATAATGTCAGTCAACAGCCAGCCCACACTTAAGTTGTTAAGAGAAAAAACATTTCTGGGTTTTCACTATACATAGTTCACGTAATCACTTCTTTTAATTACACGCACAGGCATCAACCCAGTTGTACATACACACAGCTAGTTCAGACTATATGCCGGCACTATACATCAGTGAACAACAACAACAAAAATGGGATGCGCCGTAACGCTGCTTCGAAAATCAACAAAACAGGTCACGATTCGTCGAAGATTAAAAGCTAAGCGCTTTGCTTATTTGTCTGGGATATATTTCCCATCCTTAAGTGCTCGGTCTATGGCTATTTAAAATACCTTTCACTAAAATTCTTCGTTCTTGAAAAGGCAAGTGTTTGGCATGAAATTACGTCTTTACGTAAGAAAGGTCATGGCGATCCTCCTCGCGTTGACTTTTTACTAATCTGCTGTTTCAACTTAAGTTTTGATAAAATGTAATCATTATCGTTCTGCTCCCAGTTTTGTTGCACCGCTTGTAAGTCCACAAAACAGACGCTCTGTAGATTATCTTGTTTATCAGTAAAAACTCTGCATGAGATCCAGGAGGTCTAACTTGTCGATGGCAAATCAATTTAAACTTTAACCGTATTCTGTAATCGAGTACAGCAACCTTAGTGAATAAGCCTTATGTAACTCACCTTATACACCAGAATACAAGCAGAGTATGGATTTTCCACTTAAAAGCATTCATCCCTTAAATCTCGAGGGAAAATACACAAGGACGACACCTGAACCTTTAAAGAAGAAAAAACAAAGATCGTAGAGTCTTGATGTTGATCCGATGTTACAATGAGTAACACTAGAGCGTCTTTGAAAGCAAGAGCCTTTTTACGCAGCTTGACAAATGAAAATTTGAATTCCAAGACTTTTTAAGGAATGTCTGAGATTCTTCGTTGCGTTGCACCGTGTACAATAGATTTAGACTTTTCAGAATAATCACTGTCTGCCAACAGTCTGTTCTCTTTCTTCAAATTCACTTTGCAAAACGACTCCGAGCTCTAACTTTCGGCATCAATTCACATGCGAATCCGTCTCCTTTAATCCAGTCAACGCCTGTTTACATAGACAACGTGATCGTGAATTACAGTATTGTTTCCTATTAAGTGGATTATGTGACTCAAGGAATAAATTAAAGGGTTACTCTGCACAAGTGCTTACATATCTTTTAAAATAACTAAACTGAGATTTCCCTTAAACGCCTGTTTACATAGACAACGTGATCGTGAATTACAGTATTGTTTCCTATTAAGTAGATTATGTGACTCAAGGAATAAATTAAAGGCTTACTCTGCACAAGTGCTTACATATCTTTTAAAATAACTAAACTGAGATTTCCCTTAAGATTACCCAATACCGACCACAGGAAATGATCCAGCAGTTGAATGTGGACTATACCATGCATGTGATCCTCGCAATGAATCATAAGAGCATAGTACTTCATAGTTCGTAGCAAAGGGGTTTGAAGGGAAACTGTTTCGTGAAAAGTGCATCGCGGCCAGTGTCCGCACTCCAAATAACACGAGATAAAAACGCTTACTTTTAACTCAGTAATACTCGTGAGCTTAAGTCAACGCTTCTTCTCAGTCCCATATGAATAAAGTCAGTTGGAATTTTTCTTATACTGGTGTGGAAGAATGCATGGCCAGTCTGTTATTGGCAGAGTCTAGTCTAAGATGTTAGCCGAGTACTTTTAGATTTTGCTAATGAAAATACGATTACTCAGAATAATTCCGAGACAAAAATACCTGATTATTTATTCCCTAGCTATGCTCTTAGCAAGCTACTTGAATTACACATACCATATTCTCTAAAATTTGACGCGTTGCATTTTCCGAGTTTAAATTGCTCGCCATCGAATTTTAGAGGGTCTTAAACTTCCATATCTTCAGGTTGATTAAAAAATGACTTATGCCATAGCCGTTACGTAACGGGCGAGGAGGATCGGGAGGAGTACACAAACGCTGCGAAAGCAGTTTAGCCTTAGCTACAATTAAACATTCATTCACTCATTTATTTTTGCATTAACCACAAATACAACAAGAAATTTATAATACATTAAAGATAATATACACTATTCTAAGGAAATTATTTACTAAATCAAACGTACAGCTAAATACACTCGTTTTATTATAAGAATTTATTTTATAATAAATATCGAGGCAGAAAGTAAACTGATATTAAGAATATTTAGGAATAAACCCCACGCTCAGGATTTGAAAATAAGTTGATATCAATACTGGAGCTAAACGCGTAGCCCCATACCTAAGAAAATTTTGTAATTCATCCATCCAAGGAATTTGGTAATCACGTGAACGTAACCCAGTACGTCGGTACAGACGCTGAGGGAGGGTGAAGAGAGTCAGGAGTCAGCCCTTCGGGCGGGGGAGAAGAAGTGTGCCATAGCGGAAGAACCCGTGCTTTTCCGCGGTAAATAGCATTGCCATCCGGACTTTTAGAGATAAAAACAACAACAACAACGAAGCCGATTCTTGCTCTCGACTTAAGTTTAATCATGGAGCTTTAGCAACGACGACGGCGACGGCAACGAGGACGTCAAAAAAGCAATAGGTTTATTACACAAAACAACAACTTTGCAAGAGCATCACGCTTTTTTGTATACATTTCTTCACCGTCTTTGCACGAGCTACGACGTGAAAATGCCAAATTGCAAGTTTTATGGAGGACGTAAACAAGCGACGACGAATCTCTTTTTCTCTCTCTCAACTTGAGTGCGGTCCTCAAGAAATCAACTCCAGGGAAATTCGCCTACACTTGCCTTTTTTAGCAAATTGGAATAAACGCGACAAAGATTGAAAAAAACGGGAATTAATTTTAAAACTGACGTTTTCGCTGCCGTTGCCGTTGCCGTCGTCGATGCTAAAGCTCCTTAATGTCTAAATTGATAACAGAAAGAGCTAGAGCGAGAGATAACAAACAAAGGAGACCAATTACTTTGGAAGAATAACATGAGAATTTTAAAGCGGCGGTGAGAAAATGAGATTTGCTACCCGGGGCCACCAAAGTGAACTGATGAGTGGCCTAGAAAAAAAATGAACAGGAGGAACACATACAACATTCCTCCATAAAACGTGTAACCGGGATGTTTCTGGAAGTTTCTCGTTGTAGTCGTGTAAAGTAACGGCAAGAAATGTACAAAAAACGTGTGCTGAACTTGCAGAATTGTTGGTTTTTTTTTGCTGATTGGACCAGTTGATTTTTTTTTTTTTTCACTGTTTTTGCTGCCGTGGCCGCTTAGCTTTAAACGATTTTATATTTTGTTCGAGTAAATTACAGCACTTTTTAACGAGAGCTTCGCTTTTAGCCCTGGCTATATATTATGTAATATTGTGTTGAAAATAACAATACACTAGGCTGTATGTTTCAAACTGTTTAAGAATCTTTCTCTTAACGGCAAACTCTACTGGTAGCTAATAAAGCGACTAAAACCTGTACTTTGGCAAAATGTCCGTGACTTGAGACATTTTGATGAACGGCGCATGTAATATATATGTAAGGTATTCAAGACATACAGTACAAAAGACGTGAACTATACGTCAAAAAGTATCAATAACATAAGAATATATTTACAATAATATTTTCAGCATCGGCAGAAAAATAAGAATATCAGTCTAGTTTGGGCTTATTATCAAAAAAGAGTGTATTTGCAAGCTTTACATTTTGAGAGCATTAGCTAAAATTGTTTTGAAAATGTGTGAATGACATAAGTTAACATTATGTGTTGATACCTGAAAGTTGCGTAAATGTTACCGTAAACTGAATTTACTTGAAAATAAACGAGGGAAATGGCTTTTCATCTACTTATTCGAGGGGAGATGATTCCTTAGTAAGCCCTTGTGCTTGCTCCAGTATATAATCATTTATCTTGTTCGTCTTTTGATGTGACGGGGACCAGGTAAATAAATTACTGATCAAATGTGGCTTTTTCACATCCTCTCTGGTATCAGAGCGCTTCTGGCCTACATGCTCTGGTGTTCTGGCAAGTACGCCGCAAACGAGGTTACCTGCCCAGCGCAGCTGAGCTACGAACGCTGGGAGAACATCATACACTTAATATCAGGCTGAATTTAGTAAAGGCAATTAACGTGACAAAGAATAAACCAATGGCATTCCCTGTTTAGCTGAGTGAAAGTTTAGGAAAACAAGAACGCTTTTCATGCCTTCAACTTGGTCTCCAGGCTGATGCTTCTTCTACGTCATACATTCTTGCGTATTCTACCGACAGCTGTATTAGCTATGGCGATCCTAAACTGTAGAGTGGATCTTAGTTGTGGAGCTCTCGCGAGCGCGCAGCGCGCAGCGGAGCACCATGGGTAAGAAAAAATGGTAACCTAAGGAACAAAAACGAGAAGTCCAAAGACTACTGCAAAGCTGATTCAGAACAACGTGTATTGTGTTTTCATAACAATATTTCGGCTGGCCATACCAGCCTTGCCTTCTTCAGGTTTACAGATCAACTTTTCTGCATCAGCTTTGCAATAGTCTTTGGACTTCTCGTTTTTGGTTCTTCATATTTTGGCTGATTAGATCTCTTTTCTAAAAAATACAACATTTACAACTAGCAGGATCTTCGTCCACGGTTTTTGCAGTTACTTTAATCCTTTAACCTAAGGAAGCCAGAAAAATTATAATCACGTGACCGCCTGTACGTTCATCCACCCCATGTAAGCCGAAGTCAACTGTCACATTTACTTCTTGCCCTTTACTAAAACATAAAATAATGATAATACCCTGTAAGATATGCGATCCATCTGAAGATGAATTGATAAACAGACACAAGTGGTGAAAATGAGCGGCAATGAAAACAAAGCGAACGGGAACCCATGCGAAATTTTCTCCACAGAACGTGTAACCAGAAAATTCACGTTGTAGTCGTGCAAAACAACGGCAAAGAAATGTACAACAAAAAAATGTGTGTGTGGGTTTTTTTGTTGTTGTTGCTACTAGACCTAATAATTTTTTTTTTGCTGTTCTCGTCGCAGACACCGTTTGGTTAATTTGGAGCTGCCCACTTATGCATCCTCAGGCAAGACCCGGTACATTTAAAACAAACATGGATCAAAAATGAATTTAAGGGCAGTTACATGATCCCAACGGGAAAATAAGAATGGTTTAAAAATATGGCATCTTTACCTGCCCGGCACTCGCTTATTGATCGACAGAGTACGTGGTATTATGAGAATAACACATCTATCGCTGGACCCATTAGTTTCAATTTAGAACCAAAAGTCAAAAGACTAAAAAAAATAAGAAGCATAACAAAAAAGATCAGTAAAAGCCAATCAACTGATCAAAATTGGTTTGGGGGTGCTAGTAAAAGGTGTAGCTAACAATCCACACGTTAACAAGACTGTTATGGAAAATAAGAAGATCCCACTGGCAGCAGCCACTACAATTAGTACATTGTCAAGCGTAGCAGGCTGTTAGAGTTTTTTTCGGTATTTATTTCAACTTAGGCCTTTCTCTGCCTTTGAGGTGCTTGAGGCAGATTTCCAGTCCAGCCCTTTAAAAGCAAACATTAGAAAGTCAATAACTTTTAAGGTGACAAATTTCCGGAAACGGATTTCATCCTTTCAAGATAAAGAGGCAGCTAATCAGAATCAGCTTGAATTAGAAAAATTACGGGTTTAACGGAAACCAAAAAAACCCGCTAATTTTGTGATTCATTTCAAGTACAATTGCATTCAACTTTTAAACGAAAATAAAATCAATGGCACGTCTTCTCGCACTAAAAAACAATGCTCGTTTAATCTGACTAGAAAAGTTTAAGAGGCGCAGCTGCCTGAAGTTAAATAAGCAACATTTGCGGCATCTTATCTCATCTATTGTTCTGTGTATTCAGAAGAACAATAGCTTTCGTAGTGACCAAGGCATTTTTTACAAGATTCAAACTTCTGAGAATTTAGTGGAAATCTCAGTAGTTAAAAAGAAAGCAGGAGTAAATGTACTTTACTTTTAGGTAAGTTAAAGTATCAGTAATATTAAACTCCGATTAAGAGAGGCTAAAGATTATAAGTACCCCCTTCGTTATCCCTTGCTCCATGATACATGAACTGGAATTCACTGCGGAACGTTGTACTCTCTGCATTCATAATCAAAAGGTTCCCTAACGAGTTTGCATGTTCATATATTGATTTTAAAAATATTTCGACACCTCCGAAAAATTGAACTTATAAGCGTTTATTTCTTGTATTGTGCCGGGTGTTTCAGGGAAAAAAGGAAACATGTATGATGAAAATGAAGGGGTACTTGAGCGCCACAGATCTCGAGAATGAGAACGTCCTACCTTTGACGAAAACGCGGGAAAAAATATATTTTGTCCTAAAATATCATAAAAACCTGGTTACTGTATTTTTTTTATCCCTTTACATGAAGGTAATTAAGACGGGCTGGTTTTTCTCGCTGTTCTAATGATATATTTGCAGAAAGAAATAAAACATTGTTCTGTATTTACATATCATGGTAGTCACGTTTACAGTTTGAAAGCACCTTGCAAACGCCCAACGTGTCAGTCGATCGGGAATACTTTGAAGTTATCTTTTAAGATCATCTTCTTCTTAGTTGTGAAAGGGGGGGCACCTTGGTGATAAATGTAACAATACCATAAAGCATGCTGTTTTTAAGTTCGACTAAGATAGCAACTGACTAGAGGCTATAAACTGGAACTGGGGGCAAACAGTAAGGCAGATGTCTTGTAATATGATCCAAAAAGGAAATTACTATCCTTTTGTAATGTAAATTAGTAGAAGGAGGTTGAAAATGTAAAACCTATCAAGACGCAATCAGTATTCAAGAAACGCTTTGGAGTAACAGAGCGAGCACTCTCCTTCAGGAGTTCATACCCAATTTATAGTAAAGTTGTTGGGGTGAGTTTAATTCGCTCTCTCTTAAGCGGCAAGATCTTAAAACTACCCAGGTTGGCGCTAAGCTGAATCGACGTTTTACTATGACTCATATTTATAATCTGATTCAACTATTACTGAGTTACCTGTGACGCACTTGAGAATTCAGTCTCTGTTCATCTCATTCCTGTTCGTCAATTGGGATCAGAATCTCCGTCTGAAAAATATTTCTTCACTTACTCTTATTAATGGCAGCTTTTATCTGAGAGGGATGCGTCGCTTGTCGATTTGGAAACTTTTTGACTGTCACATTCACCTTAAGTTTGAGCCTTGATGGTGGAAACATTTCTTTTGAGGGTGAACATTTCAGGTAAATAGTGAACATTATAAGCAACTCGTGAAAGTCTTTACACTTCGTAACCCTGATCACAGACAAAAAAAAATTCAAGGTTTAGTTCAAATCTTGTGAAATGGCGAATTATATAACTTTGATTTATTGAATGGCTAGATCAGATGCACTATACTAATTAAAAGATGTCCACAGGGAACCCATTTTTCTTTCCTGGGCAGTCTAAGAGACACGTGACATCACAATGACATCATCTCCTGAGACTAGCGTCCGTCCCAGTCGGCGTATCTTCTTAGGATCATTGGGACACTCAATGTCCACCTGTACCATCATAAGCTGACAATAGAGAGATTTAGAGACACGTCAAACGTGAATTTGTACCACGTGACCAAGTTTTCCCTTAACTTATGCTTTACTCATGTTTCAAGTGTTCAAAAAGAAGTTTTTCTACCCTCAAATTAGTAGCTTCATGTTATTTTGTCCGTAACAATTGTTTTGAATTGTTTTAGCAGCAAGTTTTCGTCTTTTTTATTAAGAAATTCTCATTGAATCTGTCGTTTGCAGTTTTCTTAAACGTTACTCTAAATCTCTCTTATAATTCTTTGTTATTTCTTATTTTTCTTCGCAGCGACGATCTGCCATAAATGGCATCAATTAGCATTCCTGGCGAAAGGGATGCTGTCTGGTATTGGACCTTGGTAGTCTTAATAGGGATAACAACAGTCTTCGGTAATACACTTGTTATATATCTGATCATTAAACGACCATCTCTTCACGTCACAGCCAATTGGTTCATCCTTTCCCTTTCATTTGCGGATTTGTTGGTTGGTCTTGTGGTAATACCTACATATATTATCCACACATTCTGGATACCTCTAAACATTCATGCACTAATAACATTCTACAATCTGGTTCTTTACGTCTCGGTTGGAAACCTGTGTGTTATGACTGGCGATAGATACCTCGCTATCACCAGACCTCTAAGATACTGCATCGTGATGACTCGTTCTAAAGTCGTGACAATGATATCTATTTCGTGGATAATACCAACATTTATTTCCCTTTTGCCCAGTTTGTTGTGGGAAAAGTCGCTTGTTAACAGCAGAGACAAAGCAAAAAGAGTGTACACGGGAGTTGTAATACTCTTCCTTGAAATAACTCCATGTTTCATGATGGTTCTCGTATACTGCCATCTGTATGTGATAACGCGAGCGCATTCCCGCCGAATAGCAGCGCAAGAAAGTGTTCAACAAAGATATTGTGACCGTATAATTCCAAAGAAAAGGCGGCAAAGAAGTAGAGAAAGATCCAATCTCAAGGTGTTTGCCTCAGTGGTCTTGTTGTTCATCTTCTGTTGGCTTCTATCAGCGTACCGTAGATTTTGCGACGTGTTCGGATTGTGTACAGTTACAATCAAGATTGTTCGGATTTCCAGGATTTTGATTTTCTTAAATTCTGCTGCAAATGTCATAGTATATTCATTCGTTAAGCAAGACATAAGAGTCGAGTTAAAGCGATTGTTTGGACGTCGTTCAAGCCATGAATCACTTGACTTTGGCTTGTGTCAAGTGAAGAAGTCAGCATTTGCTAAAACCGTGCTTGAGATTGGAACAGTCACACCTCCTTCGTACGTTCGAACATGACTTTGCTAACGATGACGCTTTGGCCGTTTATCGATATTCCTCGATCTTTACACTTCATGTCACGAATCTCATTGAAAGCATTATCTGAAGTTTCCGCGGGGGACTTTTTGGTTGGTTGAAAGTAAAGTTGCTTTGGGTCTCGGGTTTCTTGATATTTTTGTCAAGGTTGGTGAGTGGCTATTGCAGCTTGTTGCGTACCGATCCGGCGTTTCCTCAAATTACTAAGTAACGTACCTGGTGCAGAACTGGAAATAGGGCACTGCAGCAAAATTGTTATAATTAAAATCTATCATATGACTAAGGCATTTTTAGTTCTGTAATTAGTCTCTATAGTCTCTATACGGACAGAAAAAAAGAAAACGCTTCCTTCTGTACGTTAATTATCTGTCGCTCCAAGTGCGTCAATCTCGTGCACCAAAAACACTATCCATTAAAAAGGTAGCTGTAGTTTTTCAACTTGTAAACCCCCTATAAAATCGTTGGTCAGACAGCTATTTCTTTAGGGGTGACACTTGAAAAATTTTAACTGATGCAACTGATTGCAGTAGGTCACATTCATTGATATTGCGATAGTATTACGATAGTTTTCAGAAATATCTGTTTCGGTCATACAATACACTCAGGTAGTCTATGGAGCACAGAGCCAATTGGTATTTAATTAACTTAATGAGTTTTTTCACGAACACGGGAACATTGCAGTAGAGTTTAAACAATCTTTGGTAAAACCAAATAAAAAGTTAAGACAAGCACTCTGACTTAAACAGTCAAACTGTTGTCGCCAAAGCTGTCCAAGAATCAACAAGCTAAAACATTCTAGGTGCAGTAGGACAGTAGACTGTTTTTAGTTTCTTTTTACCGTTATTGTGACCTTCAGAATCAAAGATGGGTGAAAAAAGGCGTCTATATTTTCCAAAGAAGTTAAAATGTTAGAAGTAGAAACTATCCAAACTATTCATAGTTCGCTCACTATTGCGTTTGTTATCGATGTCTCATTTTTATTATAGATCCATCGCTATTGCAGCGTTAATATCGCGATTAATCGATAGTTCGATGTATTGTTACAGCCTTACATTTCTTCAACCACAACGGGATCACGAAAATTTAAAAGCCCAAAAATGGACGGGTCATTATGTCCGCAAAAAAAAAAACAAAAAACAAGTATCCGTACTTGCGCGCAGTACGTACCGACCTAAGAACTCGCCCAGTAAATGGGCTTATATATATTAGGCAACCGCATGTTCATCATCACGAACATCCTCATTTGTTTTCTAAATTTGCTGAAAAAATTGCCAACCATTTGTTCCCTTCCTTTCGAAGGACATTCATCCTAAAGAAACATCAGACACTGGGGGACGTGAACGCATAAAAAAAGAGAGAAAGGAGCTACAGTACGCTTGTGCAGGTACAAAAGAAGTTAAGGGGGGCCGATGAAATGT
Organism: Porites rus; assembly: GCA_964035705.1. Taxonomy (NCBI): domain Eukaryota; kingdom Metazoa; phylum Cnidaria; class Anthozoa; order Scleractinia; family Poritidae; genus Porites; species Porites rus. The sequence goes on along the minus strand of OZ037996.1, from coordinate 10,536,103 downwards.
TTTTAACCTAACATTTCCAAACAATGATACAGGAACCCATCGAATGTGAGAACGGTAAGGCAATTTTAGGCGACTTAAGGCGACTTTGGGCGACTTTAGGCGACTTTAGGTCCCAGAGTAGGCAGGCCTACTCTGGGATCTTAAGTCACCGTAATTTTAGGCGACTTAAGGCGATTTATGCGACTTTAGGAAAATTTGGTCAAAATGTTGCGCGACTTAAGGCGATTTAAGGCGACTTTAGGCGACTTAAGGAGAAAAAGGTGACATTTAGGTGAGTTACATGTTAGTGTCAATATGTTGCAGTTAATTTTTAATTTCAGTTAATTTTTGGTTTCCCTTTCTTTTAAATTCATTAGCATACATAACCATACCCAGAAACGATGGAAAAATAAAAATTAACTGAAATAAAAATGAACTACAACATATACAAAATCAAAATCTGATAACACTACCTCTCTAGGGACACAATGTTGTAGCATGAGTTAATTCAGTCTTGAAGACATCTACATTAGTCTTCCAAATTTTCAACAATCTCAGCTACCTAATATTTTGAACATTAAATATCAAGGTAGCTTGTGTTGCAGGTGTATTCTAACCGTGGTAAGTAACATTCGTGAAGCAACTCTAATAACCTTGTTCTAGACCCTGATGCACTAAATGAATTACCAGCATTTTGAGTTCCCCTTCAACATGATTGGCAAATGGACAATGGCATTTTTAACAGTCCAGTCCTGGCATGTTCTCTAATCCTGATACACACACAGGGGGCCCAGAACTAGGATTTTGCCACTGTTTTGCAGATGGACTTAACCCAGAGTTTAGTTCCATCTGTGGCACAGGCTAATATCACGGGTGTTGGTTTAGTATTACATTAGCAGAGACAAAATCTGAGTTAGAAGCAACCAAAAGGGTAAATTTTCTATTGGTCTTTAAATGCATTATTTCATAATATAAGGGACAAAAAATCAATGGTTCCTGCATTTCTTTTTCCAAAAAATAAAACCATAAAAGTAGAGTATTTCAATACATCTCTGTAACATACTGTGAGCCGGTTTGTAGCAAAAACTTTATATTGAAGTGTCTTTTTTTCATAATTTGACAACAAACATTTAAGTAATTAATTTAAAACATCTAAAATCACTTATCGATATCGCACATTATGGAAATGACGATCCCCATTGTATGTCTTGGCAGTTGCTCTGCCAATGTTTGTCCCCACACGCTTGGCTAAGAGGATGTTTTTCCAATTGAATTCAAAACAAAAAGTTTGTAGTTCTCGCCGTATATATATTGCTCCTTTCCTGTCTCAGTCAAACAAAACACTTCCAAATACTTGCTTCGCTAGTGAACCGTACTCTCTTATCCATGGTCTCTCTGGAAACTTTCCAGTCGGGTTGATTTCATGAGTGCATTTATGCACCAGCAGAAACGCAAACAACTAAGCTTAGCTTCAACCAACCTCTCTCGGTCTGTTCCACGCGGCAGCGTTTACGCTCTCAGCACAAAAGGAAGCATTATGCGTCATGTTTAAACCGATGGCAGTACCAAGTGTAAACGTTTCCATTATTATGTCAGAAATTTCCATTTAAAAGGAGATCTTTATACGAGAACGCGAGGTACATTCTATCCGCCATTTTGCTTCTCCCAGAATTCCACTGCAGTCGCAAGCTAATCTCCATGGTTTCTCGGTCCCGCCCTCTCCCCGCCTCCAGACCAGTTAGTCACGTGATCAAAACACACTTCTGGGCGGCCATAACGAAGAGAAAAGAACAGTATTATTTAGCTTTTCTACGTTCTTCATCAATAATGATCGATTACATCAAATCGTTTGGCAGGGAGCAATCACGACAACATAAACAAAGAGCAGTATTACGCACCTTCGATGTACAAGGCTTGAATTTCTGTCTGGAAGGCAAGACCTAAAGAGACGACTGTACAAGCTAAGCTAAAGTATACACATGAGGCACGATTTACGGACAGGTTTTCAGCGTGAGCTTTCGTGTAAGCCGCTTACAGGGCTTACAACCGAGCGGGGAACTGGGAACTAACTGCACAGTGCGAGAAATCGTTGAAACGCTAAAGTGAAAGTTATTTCATAGTCGTTTGGATATCATTTTTTCAATACCAAGGGCCATATTGGAATGAAGCAGTTTTAAAACATAGAAGCACCCTGCATAAAAGAGATAACATTACAAACTAACGGTGAATTTGGAGAACTGCAGTCGTTATTCGCATGTTCACAAGTCAAATTCACATCGGCACTGCATGATCTTTGTCATGGTTAGTCTTTTAATTTCAGCTTGCTTTTGGACCTTTAGCTAGTAAGCTTATATTTTGTAAAATTTATGGCCTTTTGACAGCAGGGCTAAAACATTTTTGTGACTGCTGTTGAAGGTGTATCACGCTGTTGGAGGTGTATCACGGATTCCAGTTGTCAGTTGTTTGCACTTTGTTAATTCCTTGATTGTCTTTTCGTCCTATTAGAATATTATTTTGGGTCCCAAGACAGAAACACTCACTTTTAGAATTCCCAAGATAGATTAAAGAGCAATTATGTTCTAAGACATTTTTCTTGGTTCATTCTCAGACGAGTGTGAAAGCCTGTATTAAATGTTTTCCTTTGCTTTGTCCATATTATTTTTGTTGTGTGCATTGTTTTGATTTGTTGGGTTTTTTTGGTTTCAAGCTTTAAACATGTTACTTCTCAGGCTCACGGGTTCTCACTCTGAGATAACCTGTCCTTATACTCATGCTACAATGTAGTTAAGCCTTAAGGAAATAGTTAATGTGCACAAGCTACAATATTATTTTCATGATTTTACTTCAATATTACAACTGAAGACAATAATAATTCTTTAATTATTGTAATACCGTATAATGTAACTGTTTTATTTATCCATTTGATGCAATGTCAAACAATGCATACATGCTATAGTCTAAAATATCAAAACTAGAAAAAGAAAACCTATAAGGTGTTCTCAGATTCATGTGTAATTATACCAATTAACACAATGCTGCAAAATTTGTCTTATGGCATTTTTTGATTAATTATACTTAAAGGGTGTTTCATTGTTCCAATAAGCTTACATTGAATGACACAGGGACTGTTTTGACTTCTTTGACATAATTTGAGGCAGAACTCCTCCCCAACCCTTACTCATGCAACTTCGATTTCAAATCTTGGCTGTCTGTATCTTACCTAACTTATTGTGGGTCACTACAACTGTACTTGAGTAATACAAAGCACTTTTTCTAGCAAAGATTACACAGAGAAACAATTAAGTTTACTCATACTCAAACATGCATTTTAGTATGCAAGCGACTATTACCTTTTTTTCATTCTTTAGGAACATGCTATAAATTTGCTCTCCATTTGGGGAATTCAAAAGTCATACATGAGCTTCCATTTTTTCCCTTGCCCTTTTTCTTTACAGTGAGCAGCCATAGGGAGCTTGCTTGCTTGCTAAGTTTTTTTAAACGCCTTGTTCTGTGTACCTTGACATTAGAATGTTCCCCAAATGTTGTTAAATCAGAGAATGGAACTCCCCAGAAAAACAAAACTTTGTGTAAGAGAGGAGTATAGATACTAGCGCTATAGCCTTTAATATAATAATTAAATTAAGACATTGAAAAACAACATTGATTTTTCATTTCAAAGTAGATAGCCCATGCTGAAGAATATTAGATTCTGCTGAAGGTTATGCATTGTAAAAGAAAAAAAAACAAGCGAAAAAATACTTCAAAGAAACAATATCCAGCGACCATATTCTCATTGACTTTGAGTGCTACTGGGACGGGAGAGAATGGCTGCAAGCAGGGAATTGAAAGTCTCTTGCATATCCTATTATTTTTGTTTATTTCCCTAATGATGTCATCTCAGGCCATATATATGTGCACATGCAGTTGTTCATTGTACAGATTATTTTCTGTATAGTGTGTTCTCCTAGATTTTATCTGGAATCTCCTAAAATTATTTATTGTACAGAAAACATAGCCATTCTTCCTAGAAGTCCTAGAAAGATGATGTCCAAAATTTGACATGACTTCTTTACCACTGACTGAAAACACCAAAAAGTAACAGCCCTTTATTCAAGGTTAGAGACTTGTCATTATAAAGAGGGGGAGGGCCAGTTAATAACTTTCATGAAGGGAAATTGGGGCACGTGCATGAATTCGATTCATGCTAGCATACCAGAATGGATTTTTTTAGGGGGGGGAGCAGAAATGTGTTTTTCAAAGGGCAGGTCAGGATTTGAACATAGCCTACTTCCATAGCACCAGTTCTCTCCCACTGCCCCCCCCCCCCCCCTCCAATATCCCCCTCAGCCTAACATTTCCACACTATAGTACCCATATCCTGTTCATTAAGTGCCCAAGTGGCAACTAAAATTCTTCACCACATCTTGTAACATGCCAATCATAACTAAGACATCTTCGAATTTCTTTTGAAAAATTGTTTATAACTACATCACGTGTTTTGCCACGCCCCTGTTTTATCAAGAAATCATTTGATTCGAAATCCCCACTAGATAGAGAGCCAACCGTTTTCTTGTCTTTATCCATCTTGAATGCGGTGTCAAATAATTTATATCTAGAGAAAGTCACCTACACCTTTCAGAAAGCGAAGTTAAATGGGTTGAAACAAAATCGCGATGAGGTTTCACTGCCGTTGTCGTCGTGCTTGTGTAAACTCCCTTTCTCGGTTTTGTCACCATCTTTATTATCTTGATTCACTCGTAGGTTTATCAAACCTGTCCGCGTTCAGGGGGTTACTGTTTAATGCAGGTTTGACTGCATGTATTCGTTTGAATCACAACCGAAACTTCCCAAATCACTACTCCATTTCCGGACAAAATTATCACAGCGGCAAGGATGTTAGACTATGAGTTGTCCCTTAGTTTCCTCAGGGATAGTACGCGAGCGTACGTGAAACTCACCGCCAGATGATACGTGGAGAGTAGAGAGAATACGGTGACAACTTCGGCAGCGTTCTATTGATCGTATTCTGGAATAAAGAAAAGCAAAGGATTAAGTGTTAAAAATATCTTGCACCGTGATTTTTGGACTACTTGGAATATTTTTTGTTTTCCTCACTTTTTATAAGATAAATTAGATAAATCGTTCATGAAGTAAAAATTTGTAAAACTGAAATACAGTATAAAACTATACGCTGTGTCTACATGTCCAGCAGCCGGGAAGGGTCTTAAAGAAACAAAATGCCCAACAGTCCAAAATGTTTCAAGAATTTCTGCACAATCCCTTTTTCTGATCCTCTGAAAGTATTATATCATCATATAGAATTACCAAGCGGTCAGCAAAACAAGAATCGCTTCGCAGCTGAGTAGTTGTGGTTTCTTGGGAATAGAGTATAGTCAGGAGCATAATCAGCAGGAGTCCTCGTTAAACGGGCCAGCATTTCTTTTTACTTGATGAATTCATTTGATAAAGATTTTGCCGGGACTAAATGCTGATGTGGTTGATAGCTTGTTGAATATCACTGTGACTGTATGGTGGAATCAGCTCAAATGGCGTTGTCCTCACCAAATTTCCTCGTAATTGTCTTATATCCTGGACCTTAAGATGATTCATCATGGCGAGAAATAGCTGAGAAATAGCCATGGCCCGGGCCAAGTTCCCCAAGGGGACCGCCCCAAAAACACTCATCCGGTCTGAGTGACAGTCCCCACCAAGCCTAACCCTTTGTTGTCTGTCTTTTAAAAGTCTGTAATCCAATTCATGGTGGTAGCTTTAGGCGTTGCACCCAAGCTATGGAGTTTGGCCACTAGCATCTAGCAAGTAGTAAGTGCTAAGATCGTGGGTGATCCAGGCTCCAGGGATTAAATTATACTGTTTAGGATCTGTAGATGATAGAACTGTGGACTTCAAGGATTTGTTGATGACAACGGCTTCAACGGTATTGGATAATGTGGATGTTACCGTGATTGGTCTCAAATCCTTGTCAAACACAGTCACCGAAATGTCAGGAATGACACCAGGCTTCCAAGCACGAAGACATCTACATTCTGAGAAGGAAAAGTTCAAGATATAGCGATTGGTGCTGCCAGTGTAACAGCAAACATTTTAAGCATTACCTAGAAGTCCATATAATGTTCTCACAGGTAGAACTTTCCTCGCAACCAATAAATATGTGACAGGAATTGAATAGTCACCATCGGGTACATGAGCACAGTTCGCTAGGGGCATGTTGTCCTTCCTAACGATTAGAAATGTCTCACTTATCTTTCCCTCTTAAAACAGCCTCTTTACAGACATAGTCAGGACGGATACCCAACACCAGGTCACGCCTGTTGTTTGTTCATCATCGTAAACGATGACTACGGACATCACGAGGTGTGGCATTTACTGCGAAATAATACTGTAACTTTCTTCACTACAACTTTCTTGCCTCAATTGTCTCACTGCCTCTCCTTTACTAATGACTTTCACGAAGTTGTGGTAGACTTTCGCAGATCTGGAAAGATTGCTGCAAATATACGTGAACTTGTCAACGGACTTGAGTGTCTCCTTTTTGACAGTGATAGCTGGTACCACTTACCCCTTCTAAGGGGTAGGCAGGTGAAGAACTTGAGTATTTTTGGTACTAACTGTTAGACCAAAGTTGTGGGAAGCATTAGGAAAGCTGTCGACAGTCGATACTCATTTCAACGGGGACTCAGTGACAGCGTTGAGCATCCAGTCATCTGCGAAAAAGACATCACACACAATAGCCTCTTTGAGCTTGGTCATTGCCTGTAGCCTACCCAAGTAAATAGTCTTTCATCGGTCCTGTACCTAGTAATAAGGATACCACCATCACTTTCTTCGACGTTGCAGAAGAAGTCCGCCAACAAATTGACTGTTAGCATCCTGCTTAACAGTGTGGAGGTAGCGACACAGCCTTGCTTGAGTCCGTTAGTGACTGGAAATGCTTCAGAGGAGTTTCCATTGTCCAGTACTCGAGCAAGCGTGTCATCGTGGAAATGACGTACCATACTGTTGAACGTATCTGGACAGCCAAAGTTGCCACGATTTTCCACACTCCCTAGCAGTTGACACTGTCAAAGGCCTTTGTCAGGTCTATAAACTTTATGTCGAAATTTCTATACTGTTCTTGACACTGTTCCTGAAGTTGCCGTGCAGCAAACGGCACCATGTTGGCAGTTTCACAGCCCTTCCAGAAGCCATACGCACTCGCTGGGAAGTGGCCATTGGTTGAAGAGGATTCTTGCAAGGATCTTGCCAGCGATGACTATCAGAGGAATCCCTCCGTGATTGCCGCACGATTGCCTGTTTCACTTTCACTTATATAGGTGGGCAATGGCTTCAACGTTGATGGACTAGGGCGTATTTCGGACGCTGACGAAATATTCCACCCAACTCTCCAGGATGGCGTTCTTCTCACTATGTAGCGTTGTTCCCTCTAGTGGTGATGTTCCAGAGGACTGAGGCCCATAAATGTTTCTCACGGCATTATAGAAGCGTTTAGTTTTGTTATTGTCAGCATCTGCCTTTTTATTGAAACAGGAGTCACAGCGCCTTGAGGTTAGTTGTACATGTTGAGTTTTCAGGTAATTCCCGGCAGTCTGCTCTGCACATCGCCCTTGTCACTCTAACGTCCTGCCCGTCTCTTCTCCAGACGAGAACATGATCGATCAGATGCCAGTGCTTGCCGCGTGGGTGCATCCACTACGTCTGTGTGCAGGTGGGTAAACGATAAACTGCATGTGAGATGCACAGGTCTCCAAAAGCAACAGTCCATTACTGTTACATGTCCTAACCCCATTTCTCCCTATGACTCCCTCCATTGCCCACTCTAGCATGAGAGGCGTAGACAATAATGCGTTTGTCCTACTTTGGCACGCCTTCGATGATGTCTTTTAAGTCCTTGCAGAATTTATATTTCATCTCCTCAACATTCGTCATTGTTGAAGCATATTTACTGATAACAGGGGCGTAACGGTTTGCTCGGCGAGAGAGCCGAAAAGCCATGAGGCGATCGTTGATTCCTTAGGGAATTTTGTTAAATGAACTGATCAGATATGTTTTGACGGCAGATCCCACTCCTAGTTGACGATGTTCTTCACTGTAGCGATAGATCGAGAAAAAGCCAGGCTTCGATCAGCTGACTTTTATTTGCTAACCTTGTCTCACTACGCTGGGATATGAATGTTGTATCTGCCCAGTTCTCTTGCAACTAGAGCTGTCCGTCTCAGGTCTGTAAACTTTGGTGCTGTCCATGAGCGTATGCACATTCCATGTGCCGATCGATCGCGATGTGAGCTTTGTTTTCATCGTGATGTTTCGACCGCATAGATAGGATCCCTCCTGCCGCGGTAAGCTAAGGCAGCCTTTGTTGGGAGCATCTTTTCTAGCCCCTTCCTCAGGTGATGGAGGAACACAGAAGAATTCCTAAAGGGGAATGCTCAGACATTCAGGGGAGATGCCGAACTCCACCGCTCCTTCAGTCCTTTAGCGAACGAACCTAGTATGTTGTGACCACAGCTTCCAGCGGCAGTGAATCTGCACCTGCGGCCTCGTCACACGCCCTTTGCGACAGAGCTTTAAGGATGAGTGGGTATGATATCTCAGTCACTTGCACGTGAATTGGATTAAGGTGTGGAAGAGTTGCGCCGTGTCGTTAGCCTCACTCTCTTGCCCTGAAAGTTTAGGCCCTTGCGCGGGACATAGGCGAGGTGGCTGGAGATAAAGCAGGAAGCTTTACAGCACCAGCTGCATGCGAACCGTTGGCTCATAATAAGCTCATTCGTCCTTTGACAGGCCTCGTCCTGCTGGGTGACTCCACACCATTCTACAATTTAGGGGCCACAACCAAAATGGCTCAGTTCTAGCTCTTTGATAAGGCAGAGTAGTGAACGTGACCCTGATCTTATAGTTCGTGATGGATGATGGACTTTTATTAGAGACTTCAAGTAGCCTACCAACTGGCCATTTATGGTCTTGTAGTGAGGTTAAGGGGAGACTGTTGAATTCACTCCTTTTCTGAACTGGTAGCCAGGGCACGTTTTTTGATAAAGGCGTGCAATGGTCGAAACGTCACTAGAACACATCATATAACGCACTGCAGTATTCTGAATTTTTTGAAGTTTATCTTTTTGATATTAAGGTATGCCATATAAAACACTGCAGTAATCTAATCGAGAAATAACAAGAGCATTAATTAACCAAGTAAACATCCTATTGATCTTATTGCTGGAGTAGCAATTTTACAAACTTCATTGATGTGAGCACTAAACGACAAATTATTATTCATTATGAAACCTACGTTTCTAGCCTTCTTCTTAAAGTCAATTCCTGTAAATGTAATGGTTGCTTAGTAAACCATGATGGGAAATGATTGCATAGCTTAGGCCTGTGCCAATTGTGCTCAGCAACTTTTCAGCAACTTTTAGCGTTTGGAGCAACTAAGTCGAGCAACCGAGAGTAATTTTTGAGCAAGGTATAGGTTTAGAGCACATATCAAGCACGAAAAAGTCAACGATTTCATAGAAAACTTCAACGATAGTCCTCTCTGCTAAATGTTTTAGCAACCTTAAAACACACAACCTCTCACTTGTCCACGTTTCGCAGGCCTGAAAAGGAAATTATTATCGTATGAACAATTAATTAATATCCTCAAATCTTCTCCCATATTAGCGAGCGATACTCTAAATCTGGCTTCAAGCAATTTTTCTTGACCGTAAGCCTCTAAGCCTGTAAGCCCTGTAAGCTTGTAAGCCCTACAAGCCTGAAAGCCCTGTAAGCCCGCACGCCCTGTAAGCCTGTAAGCCCGTAAGCCCTGTAAGCCCTGTAAGCCCTGTAAGCCCTGTTAGTCCTGTAAGCCCGTAAGCCCTGTAAGCCCTGTAAGCCTGTAAGCCTGTAAGCCCTGTAAGCTCTGTTAGCCCCGTAAGCCCGTAAGCCCTGTAAGCCCTGTTAGCCCTGTAAGCCTGTAAGGCCTGTAAGCCCTGTAAGCCCGTAAGCCCTGTAAGCCCTGTTAGCCCTGTAAGCCCGTAAGCCCTGTTAGCCCTGTAAGGCCTGTAAGCCCGTAAGCCCTGTAAGCCCGTAAGCCCTGTAAGGCCTGTAAGGCCTGTAAGCCCGTAAGCCCTGTTAGCCCTGTAAGCCCGTAAGCCCTGTAAGGCCTGTAAGCCCTGTAAGCCCTGTTAGCCCTGTAAGCCCATAAGCCCATAAGCCCTGTAAGCCCTGTTAGCCCTGTGAGCCTGTAAGGCCTGTAAGCCCTGTAAGCCCGTAAGCCCTGTTAGCCCTGTAAGCCCGTAAGCCCGTAAGCCCTGTTAACCCTGTAAGGTCTGTAAGCCCGTAAGCCCTGTAAGCCCGTAAGCCCTGTAAGGCCTGTAAGGCCCTGTAAGCCCGTAAGCCCTGTAAGCCCTGTAAGCCCGTAAGCCCTGTAAGCCTGTAAGCCCTGTTAGCCCTGTAAGCCCGTAAGCCCTGTAAGCCCTGTTAGCCCTGTAAGCCCTGTTAGCCCTGTTAGCCCTGTAAGCCCGTAAGCCCTGTTAGCCCTGTAAGGCCTGTAAGCCCGTAAGCCCTGTAAGGCCTGTAAGGCCTGTAAACCCGTAAGCCCTGTTAGCCCTGTAAGCCCATAAGCCCGTAAGCCCTGTAAGCCCTGTAAGCCCTGTAAGCCCGTAAGCCCTGTTAGCCCTGTAAGCCCTGTAAGCCCGTAAGCCCTGTTAGCCCTGTAAGCCCCGTAAGCCCGTAAGCCCTGTTAGCCCTGTAAGGCCTGTAAGCCCGTAAGCCCTGTAAGGCCTGTAAGGCCCTGTAAGCCCGTAAGCCCTGTAAGCCCTGTAAGCCCGTAAGCCCTGTAAGCCTGTAAGCCCTGTTAGCCCTGTAAGCCCGTAAGCCCTGTAAGCCCTGTTAGCCCTGTAAGCCCTGTTAGCCCTGTTAGCCCTGTAAGCCCGTAAGCCCTGTTAGCCCTGTAAGGCCTGTAAGCCCGTAAGCCCTGTAAGCCCGTAAGCCCTGTAAGGCCTGTAAGGCCTGTAAGCCCGTAAGCCCTGTTAGCCCTGTAAGCCCATAAGCCCGTAAGCCCTGTAAGCCCTGTAAGCCCTGTAAGCCCGTAAGCCCTGTTAGCCCTGTAAGCCCTGTAAGCCCTGTAAGCCCGTAAGCCCTGTTAGCCCCGTAAGCCCCGTAAGCCCTGTTAGCCCTGTAAGCCCTGTAAGCCCTGTAAGCCCGTAAGCCCTGTAAGCCCTGTAAGCCCTGTTAGCCCTGTTAGCCCTGTAAGCCCGTAAGCCCTGTAAGCCCTGTTAGCCCTGTAAGCCCTGTTAGCCCTGTTAGCCCTGTAAGCCCGTAAGCCCTGTTAGCCCTGTAAGGCCTGTAAGCCCGTAAGCCCTGTAAGCCCGTAAGCCCTGTAAGGCCTGTAAGGCCTGTAAGCCCGTAAGCCCTGTTAGCCCTGTTAGCCCTGTAAGCCCTGTAAGCCCGTAAGTCCTGCTAGCCCTGTTAGCCCTGTAAGTCTATAAGCCCTGTAAGCCCTGTAAGCCTGTAAGCCCTGTTAGCCCGTAAGCCCTGTAAGCCCGTAAGCCCTGTAAGCCGTGTAAGCCATGTAAGCCCGTTAGCCCTGTAAGCCCGTAAGCCCTGTAAGCCTGTAAGCCCTGTAAGCCCTGTAAGCCAGTAAGCCCTGTAAGTCCTGTAAGCCCCTAAGTGACGTTGCCATGGCAACTACTTTTAGATGAAGGAATCTAGCTAATTTTAAATAAGAGTAACCCTTATGATAATTTCGAATCTGTAAGCCTTGTAAGCCCTGGAAGCGGCTTACACGAAAGCTTACGCTGAAAACCTGTCCGTAGATCGTGCCTGGTATAAAGCTAAATGTTCAAGTTTATAAGAGTGATTGTGTTTCTGTCAATGATAGATGGATATAATTCGACGGTAAATACAGATCAGAGGTTGTATGTTTAGTTGCTCTTAAAATCTGGGTCGGTAATTTACATGGACACTTTTTTCGATTGACCTTTAGACTTGTATTAACTACCAGAAAATTTAGATTAATGTTGTGGCGGCAATAATTGTTTTTTTCTCTCCCTTCAACCTACCTGTATTGATCTTAGTTACTTGAAATGTCTTTCAATGTTGGACTCTCACAAAGCAGTAGAAAAGAGTTTTAACTATATTTTGTTCAGGGTGCAAAGAACGTCGGCTTTACAGCTTGCCTAGCATACACTAGCCTGAAAGCCATTTTGACTAACCCCAATTTTTTTTTATGAATGGGACTGATTACAGTTCTTCTGTAATCTGAATTCCCTAGAAAACTTTACTTGCCAGCCAGGCAAGTTAAAAACGCAGTTCACTAGCCCAATCATAAAATCCAGTACCCCAGGGCTATTGCCTGGACACTACTCTGTCTACTCTCTTTGCACACTGTTTAATGTAGTTTAGCTAGAACTTGAACCTTTGAATGCCTTTTTAAACAATATTTTTACTGAGAAATATGAGACAAACCTCCCGGATGAAATTAATAAAATACCTGTACAAGTGACTGGATAAAGTTGTGTACTATATGTTGTCATTTTTGCATAAACAATACAGGAATGATTATTCTTGTATTGCTTACGACTAATTATTACGTGTAGTAAATTGTGTAAAGTAATTAAATGTATAAATTAGAGGGCTGGAGAAGAAATTAATGGGTCTTAAGTCACCGTGGGAGTTTTTTTGTGGGGGGTGGGGTGGGTCTGTGGCTAATATTATTGAACACGGGTTATTATACACTTTATGAGAAATCATGCATTCTGGAAATAGAAAACTAAAAAAGTAATAACTACAAGACAATTTGAACCTCGTTAAGATTTGAATGATTTAGTGACTTAAGGAAACTAAAGGCGACTATAGGCGACTTAAGGCGATTTTAGGCGACTTAAGGCGACTTTGGGCAACTTTAGGCGACTTTAGGCGACTTAAGGCGATTTAAGGCGACTTTAGGAAAATTTGGTCAAAATGTTGCGGGACTTAAGGCGATTTAAGGCGACTTTAGGCGACTTAAGGAGAAAAAGGTGACATTTAGGTTTGGACAGGGTTTATAGATATGCTGGAACCAATGAGAGGTTTGGGGTTCCAAGGATTCGGTACCTCTGCATCATCGAATCGCAACAGACTTTCAAAAACAACTAACTCTTACTGCGGCGCTTTCGTTGTGTACGTTGGGTCACGGGGGGACTGGAAAAGTGCAACAATACACATTTCCTTTTATTTCATAAAAAATATATTAAAGAAAAGAATGCAAAGAAGAAAAAAAAGAAATTAAGGAAGAAAAATTTAAGTAACACACGTGTCTGTCTCCAAATTGAGTCAGTCCTAAATCAGGGCTTTGTCGTAATTTTGAGATAATTTTTGAATTAGGCTATTTTCGAGTTGGCCTAAGCCTCTGTTTGAAAGCGAGGCTAAATGCGAAGTTTATTCTCGTGCAAATAGAACTCATTCTCATTTTTACCAGAAAGGTTTTGCACTTAGCCTCGTTTTGAACGGTTGAGTTTTTAAAACTCGGAAATGGTCCTATTGTGTTTCAGAGAATTTGTATAGGTAATAGTATGACAATGACCTCGAGTCCCGTGTGTTCGCCCTATATACCTTGTCTCTTAACTTCCTGAACTATTACATTCCTTTACAAGTAAATAAAACGGGTTACATTAAAGACTCTTTTTGTAACTTGTCCATGTAATTTTTCAGTCATAGATGAACTATGTATTTTATCCTGTCAGTTGCTCAGACGGTTCAGTTCTAACATTATTTTCAGTTTGTAGGTGAAACTCCTAAGTGATTGTTCACACGCAAGATATACTAGTATCCCGGCGACTGACTGATACCGCAAAAAAAAACTCCTCTAAAATTCGGTTAACCCTAATCAAAGACCCTCCACTTACTGGAAAACGAGGGACAGCTCAACTAATCGGGACGGGCTAGGGTTTGGGTTAACATCTGCCTGCCACACTTGCGCCTCCCTGAAGTCGTTTCCAAGCTCCTTGGTCAAGCAGTCGTCTGACCATCCCCCAGAGGGCGTAGGCGTCTCCTTTGCTGCTGACGTGATCAAACGCTACCGTCAGCTGATCCTAGTGCTGCGAGAATGCACCACGTCCTTCACTGCTTCCTGCTTGGTACATGACGAGAAACACGATACCCTCCGTGACGCCCTCACACAACTAATTGTCGGTCTCCACCAACTTGACCACCCAAGAGCAGTTATACGTGTAGATCCCTCCCCTGGCTTTCAGTCCATGGCCAACAACGACTCTCTCAACCACCTGAACGTCAAAATCGATGTCGGTCGCGTTAAGAACAAAAACAAGTACCCAGTCGCTGAGACGGCTGTCCATGAACTTGAGGAAGAACTCATCAGACAAGAGCCCGTTAACAGACCAGTAAGTCAGCAGTTGGCCTTGCTCTCACCACTACCTGTCTTAACTCCCGTCTTCGCCTTCCTGGCCTACCATCTCGCGAGTTGAGGAATCAACGCAATCAGTTCACCCACGAACAGTTGCTGTTGTCTGATTACGACCTCATACTTGGTAAATACGAGCAACGTTCCACTAACCATGCCCCCAGTGAGAAGTCTAAGAACCCCCGCGGTCTTGTTCCAAACAACACCACGGCAAAACGTGTACGCATGCGCCAGGATGAACATTTCCGGTCTCTTTTTCAGTCACACTTTCCAGTCAGATCAAAGTCTCCCGCGCGCTCTCGGCTTCATTCTGTGTGCAGCTTGTGGTTCAGTTCTTCTGCTTCATGCTGCTCGTGTTTTGACTATTTTGTAGTTATTGAAATTGCTTATATGGATAACCAGGCACAGATCACTGAAACAATTAGTCGATTAGATTCAGAAAAGGTAAGCTGATAATAACTCAGAGTGTGTAATTTTGACTAGAGCGTCAGGTAAACTGATTTTCATTCACGAAAACAAAGTTTTTGACTGTTATTTTTCACTTAACCTGGCTGAAACTAAGACATAAAAAGTTATCATTGCAAGCTTGCGTATTTTAGTTCTAATTTTCAGTTCTTCAGTTTCTCAGTCTACATGTCTTAAAGCCGATTCGAGCTTTATTTGGGAAACCACAACACACAATCGCTTTTTTATTTTTTTTTTCACCAGTGAGTTTTACCTTGTTTTGAAACGAAACTCCTCTGAGTTGATTGCCATGAAACATAAGCTTAATTACACTGTTGAGGTTGGCAGCAAGTTGACAACTCTATTTACTTTTTCGTTCTCAGAATCAGAGAGCGAAAGCTGGTTCGATGGCTTTTAGAAGTCGAACTTGTCATGCCATGTATTTAGCAGATGGAAGTTTCGTGTTTGCATGAGACGCAGCCGCGCCACACAGTCTGAAATTATTGAAGTCTTCAACTAAAGAACAACCATGTAAAAGAATTAAATAGGCATTTTCATGAATGAAAGTCATTTATAGGCATGTTTAGTTTCCCGGCACTGAAAACTCCGAGTGTTCATGACTGCAGTCGTCAAAGTCGAAGTTGTTATTAAATCCCGCCCATCTTTTGTTTTGAGTTCTTGTTTTCTCTGATAATAAAAAAATTATTAAACGGACTAAAATTTTAATTCCTGGTTTTAGTGTTAATGATAATGATGACGTCTTTATTTTGGTTTCTTTCATAAGTATTGTCATTCTTTTCTTAGTTGTCGCCTTCTCCCAAATTAACTTATGCTAAACCAGAAGCATGCAAGAAAGCCAGTAAAAACAAAGTCGTCATGTCGAGCGCTCGCGACCTGCAAACTTCAAACATCATTTTCACCGTTGGTGCAAACAGATAACCATGTGGTGCAAAAGTTTGACACTAGGAAAATATATAAGCTTTCGAATGAAGTGATTTTTTTCGCCCCCTTTTTTGTCTGTTTCGCCCTTTTTGCTTTTAAACTTGGTGCGACGGCGATGTTATGCTTACGCAATTGGTTTATATACTAGACCGGAAATAAAAAGCTGACCGGATGTCAAATTTTGTGCTCATGCGCATTGCGTTTTGCCGCGGTGTTGTTCCAAACACGCCTTCACTACACGTTGGCGACATTGTGTACCTCATTTCCGATAAGGACAAGTCTCGCACGCGTGATCGTTATATCGTGGTTTCCATTGGCTTCCCTTGGTGCTTCGTTAAGAAGTTTAGTGGTTCACAACTGAGGGCCACCTCCTCCAACGTCAAGTTGTCTGAGTGTTACGCAACTTCTCCCTCCGTTATAGTGTCCGATCATTCTGGTCCCCAGGCCTCTCAAGACCACGATGACGAGCCTTCTCCGGTAACCCCCGCTGTGCCTGCAGCCTCAGTATCACCAGCCTCACCTCCTCCTGCGCCGCCTGAGCTTACCTCCGTGCCGTCTGACAAGGATCAATTCCCCTCGTCCACATGCGATGACACTACCCTTGATGCCCCTATTGGCGTTCCCTCACTACCTGTTCTACAAGAGGAGCCCAGCACCAGTGTGACAGACCCAGATCAGACCCTGCCGTCCTGACCCAGTTCTCCTCCTGAGACTCCTGGTCCAAGACCTCAAAGACAGTGCAAACCACCATCGTACTTAAAAGACTATGTTAGATTTTTTGCCTTTTCGTCGTTAAGTTTTATCCTGCAGCGACAAGTTTTATCATGCAGTGACTGTTAGGCCGTAATCTGTTTGTTATCAAGTTTTGTTCTACATTATGACACTATATCTTTCGTTTCGGTTCTAACCTTTTAGGTAGTTCGCACTATTTACGCGGAAGAAGAGGTTGCGCCAACAGGATTGTGTTATATTATATGCGCGCGCTGGTTTCCCTTGTGTGTGTGATTATCGCATCCATCTTCTTGTACGAGCGATTTCGTTGACATTAAAGCTGTTAGAGTTCCTTCGTTGTGACGCTCCTGTCTCTTCAACATTGGCGCAGAAGCTCCTACAGAAGCTTCAGAATCGTGCTGCTCGTCACGGTTCTAACCTTTTCTAGATATGATGCTGATGCCAACCGCTTATTTAGGCAACTAAATTGGAAAGGCTTGAGCACTCAGTTTCAAATGCAAACATCGAACAGCTTCAGTTATAGTAGAGCAGTTCTTTGGAACAGCCTGAGAGAGGCTAAATCTTTAAGTCAATTTAAACGCTTGGCTCATCTAAGTTTCTGATTTTTAAAGTACTGTGTACACGGCATTCATAAAAAACAGGTCTTAGTTGGGTTACTTGTAAACAGTTTTGCATATTGTTTGGGGTAGTTAGGTTTATTTATTTATTTATATATTTATTAAATACTCCTGATGAATTTTACCGTGTTTAAATGAAGAATTATTCTACTCTATTCTAATCTATTCTATTCTATTTTACACTCCCCCACCCCCCATAAAAACCTTGCCCTATCTCCCTTATGTACCAGTTACCGTCCTTCAGCTTTAATTTGATACCAATTTCACTAGGATTTATGGATTTATAGGGGCTGCTAAGAAAATCCATTTTCAAGCCCCTTTTGAAAGATGGCTTATTCATCCCCCCCCTCCCCCCTTCCTCTCCCTCATCGGGAGAAATGATTGGACATTTACGACATTTTCGCATTATTGTGGCGTACTATTCCAGAATAATCATAATATTGATATCAATAATTATAAACTTTATTCGAGTGTCACATACTTTAGCTATATAAGCTAATTGGGGACACTATGAAATAAAATGATATATATGTACAGCCATAAACTAAAATAATAAGAGCTAAAAATTTATACATACAAAGCAAGAAAGATTTAAGAGTGATTTTCTGTAAAATTCGAACTTCGGCCTGACACGGTACCTCATCGATTTGGCTGATTTTTGGCATGTAGTCTTAGAATGGTGTCCTAAATACTGAATGCATATTCTAAGGTTCGAATTCTTGTTGGTTTCAAAGATACAGGAATGACAGTTTTGACGAGGCCTCGAGCGGCCGCCATGTTGGTGAACTGAAAGAGATTTACAGCAATTAATTCTAGCCTTATCATTAAAATAACTTAATCGTGACTCATACAGTTGCAAAGACCTATCCTTCCTCCTTTCATTTACCTACTCTTATCTGAAAATGGTTAAGCCTGAGCTACGAACGGCTATAACTTCTCACAGCACTTTTTCGGTACTTAAAAGGTACACAAATTTGGTAGAAATTGGAAGGCCAATATCACCCATGCCACATCGATTTAGACTAAGCCATTTTAACTAAACATAGTTTGTTTATAGCTAAGTTAGATTGTTGAATAAAATAATTGGGCAAATGCAACGGAACAGAAATATGATTGCATGAATGCGCAGTGGTTCAGCCACTTGGCCGCTAAAACTTCAAAACAAAATTCGGTGAATATTTGAAAAGAAAATTCTTTAAAAATTTATCGTGCCTCTTAAACCCTATCTATCGCTTAAAAAACCCTCCCTTGTAATGTAAACAGATGATCTTTTGATTCTGATCTTGCGAAGAGCAGAAATATGCGCTAAAATGAAAATTATAAATTTTGTTACACACGGTACTAGCTCAAGTTCGCTCTTCGATTTCCCACACCAATCGGGAGCCGCTCGTGTACTGCACAGTTACAATTTTCTCTGTAGTATTTCGCTGTATACAGCTACAAATTACATATTTTCTTAGGCAAAGATAACGCAAACGTTGTCAATTTTAATCAAAAGGCTAGAAAAACCAACCGTGCACTGTAGCTTTATGCAAATTGTATGGTATTCGATAATTACACGTGTAAACAGGAACCTACCTTTGCTAATGTACACTGTTTGGCAGATCTTTCCAGCGTAAGATATAAAACTAGTACATGAAATGAAATTAAAGAACTCATCAAGTCAAATTACCTGATCGTACCGTCATTACTGAATAATAAGTCCGCAAAATATGACATGGAATGATCGGTGGGAGACGAAGCTATTTTTAGGAGGACAGGGAATTGCACGCTGGAACGGAACTGAAATGAACAACCTCAATCAAGTTCAGTCTTCTTGACGCTATTAAACGTTTCACCCGAATTTGAACAGGAAGTTGTTTTCTATTTTCTTTCTCATTCTTGCATGTATTCCGCAGTTCGCCCACTATTTTTTCGTAACTTTTAATTTTCTAGCTAACTGGAACTGTTAAGAACTACCAACCCCCCTCCCCCCTCCCCCTCTTTGAGTGAACTTTCATTCGGTCTGATTCACAATAATTTTCGAACGGTGACAAAGTGAAATTTGAAATGACATTTTATTTAGTATTTTTAAAAGCTCCTTCTTTTTTTCCCGATAGCCAGGAATGTTTTGAACGTAAAGGCTCAAGTGGCGGTGTTTTTCACGACTCTGCTTGTAGACTGACCTCACCACCAGTACCACGGACATAAAATCTGATCGGAGAGGGTCATACAGTAACTGATGGGTCTCTGAAAAGCGAAATGCAGTCACTTTGGGGCGAGTAGGCTATATAGATGATGAACTCATTGTTTATAACCCCATAACCGTATCCCAAAAGTCGAGCCAGCCCGGGGCGAGCGAACACAATTTTGGGGCCACTGGCCACGCCCTTATGTTTAGCGGGAAATTGGTTGATTAGTCAAATCTCCTTAACTCCACGACCATGCACCTTTCCAAATATAGCCCTTCTAATCATCATATAGTTAGGGCCTCCCGTAAGCATTTGCAACTATTTTGATTCGTGGAAGACTGTTTAACAGTTTTCATTACTTTAATGTCTCGTAAACAACACGAGGTACATGTTCTGATCTCTCCCCCCCCCCCCTCCCCACCCTTCCCCCATCCATAACAAAAAATTTTCAGACCAACACTGAATTGCATGAAGGTATGTACAAAAATATGACCATCTCGAGGCAAGGTTCATCACTGTAACTTACCACATAAAAGCCTTTTCGTTGTTTGCCATCGACTGATTCTGTTCTGAATACTAAGGTCCCATAAACAACGCCACGTTTAGAAAGAGCCCGCCCTTTTCAATCCAAGAAAACCCAAGTAGCGATTTCACCAACGGACATAAGCCGTAAGAAAAGGACCGCGTCAAATAGCTCATGACACCTTTAATTCACTCTTTCTTGGATAAACTAATTTTTAATTTTTTAAGCATAAATGACATCAGAATGCGCGATTATGAGCATTATAGCTTATGAAAAGAAAATTTAACACCTGATGCACATGAAAGCGTCTAAGAAGGGGACTAGGGGGAATTAGGAACATTGTGCTTACCGCTGGAAAAATATTGGCTAGTTCTTTGAATAGACTCAATTAAAGCCGTTTTTGTTCAGTAAGGAGCTGTTAGATGGGGGGAAAGCTACATAAAGTAGATCGCATCAGAATACGGCATAGGACTAGGCTCTCAAAATCGATAAGCTGAATGCAAGACCAATTATTATGTAAAACAGAGAAAAATTCCTTGAGGGAAAAAAATTATGGCTAGGGAAAAGACCCGAATGTGGAAAGTTAGGATGGTAGCTTCTTTTCAGGTAATCGATCATTTACGTTAACTTCCGCTATCCGACAGGCATATCGGAAAGACTGAATGGATGAGAGTATAACACATTCAAGAAGAAACAAATTTGTGATTTTTCACAACTCAATAAAATAACTAAAATTGTGTACTACTCGGTTATACAAGATTTTTGTTTTCAATTTCAGATTTTTACGATGGGGCATTAGCCCCCGTACTCACTAGACACTACTTTACAATCATCGTGTTAAAATCAGTGAAATACTCCAAAACAATTTGGATTCCTACCCTTATACCTTTATTAAAAATTAAAGTTGGGAAGTTTGTTGTTTTCTAAAAGTAGTTTGAACAGCCGAACGACATTTTTTTACACGGAGTGGGGAAGGCAAAGCTTCACTTATCTCTGCGAAGGTAGAAAGTGTCAGCAAAACGTGAGAGTCGTCCTTGAGGGTAAAGTGTCTAACCTAATT
>OZ037996.1:10327740-10510240 GCA_964035705.1 Porites rus | reverse complement strand
CACAATAATTTTCTGGCCGCGCTGGGGGGCGCCGAGTATTTTTTCCCGCCACGGCCATTTTGCACGTCTTGAAAACTGAAAATTTGGCATTTTTTTGCGGCGCTATAAAAGGTTTGATTTGCACCATCTACCAATGAATTTTATACCTATTTATAGGTAAACATCTCTAGTTTTTCCTAAAAGTAATAGTTATCCGCTAAATTTAGCTGGAAAGACGAAATCAAGCAAAATATGACCCCAACTAATTGCCTTGGAGCGAAAGGCCAAAAATTACCCTGTTTTAAAAGCTTATTTCTGACTTTTGGGACGTAGTTGAAAGCTCTAAACTAAATAGACGCAAAGATAGACCATCTGTTATTAATAATATACAAAACCCCATGTACGATTTCAGTATTTTAAAAGTTATGACCGTTTGTATCAACGCGTATGCGAGCTAATACGATATTTTCAGATTTAGCGTAACGCATCTACCTCAAGCAGATTTTGTCAAAAGTACGGCTTACCTAGTTCATTACTGGCACTGACTCGCAAATTGAGCGATATTCCAATCCCTGAGATGCCGGACTCCATAAAATTCCAGTAAATGTGGTTTAGAAACTGCTCGTATGCGGCCATTTTTGAATCCCATGCTAACAATCCGAAGCTCAAAACAGGTGAAACTGTGTCACGTTTCGAGCTAAATAGCTAGGTAAAACAACCGTTCAGAGGTGAAAGTTTGCTCGACAATCAGAAAATCAACTAGGCAGGTCTCATTTTGGATCAGAAAATTGAGATTTCAGAGCTACAACCTCGAATAAACTTTCCATTCAACCGGCTCTGCAAGGTCAAATGCAGGTTGACACGTAAACCGGAAATGTTGAAACCCGGAAATAGGGAAAACCGGAAATCCGGAAATCCGGATCATCCGGAAATCGGCAAATCTGAAATCAATCAGGAGCCGAGCGCAATTCCAACAATTAGAGACAGCTACATTCGTTTAGGGCTTCTTTTCGACGTTGAGACACGTAAAAGATAAAACCTTCCAAACCGGCGTAGCTGTTTGATTTTCACTGAACTGAAACGCAGTTCCACGATCGATTGCGTTTGGCAAATAGGTTCCATAAGAAACAGTAAATATCATTAACCGGTTACAAACATTCTATGTGCGCTAACATATCACACTTGTGACTAATACTTTACAAAAGTTGGCTATATATCGAAACTGAATGCGTCGAAATCTAGGAAACCGAGCCAGCTCGGTTGTCTGGGCTTATTAGTATAGATGGTCCTTGACAGTCGCTTGTTAAGGGGGCATACTGGTTGTTTTTTTTCGGGGAAAATGATGGTGATTTGGGAAAGAAATAAATAAGAGTAGAAAAGGTATGCACATAAAGCGCAGTTAGTCCGCTAATGGGATCAGAGGCACTCCTTGCTGGAGTCTCTGGTGTTAATTTTTCTTCTGATTATTCTCTTCATATTTTAATTTCTAACAACCCCCAAATTCAATATTTTCCAACTTTTCCGACATTTTTACCATCCTCCCTAATTTTCATACATTAAAAACATTCGAAGAATCATCCAGAAATTCTCCAAAAATTATTGAACCAAAGCCTCAATCTTAACTGAGTCATTTTTTTGATTCACGAATAACTTGGATAGCGGATAACGCGAGGAGAGCAGGGGAAAGTCATTTGGATTATAGGGTATGGTTGCAAGAAACTCCCATTTAATCTAGAGTAGCTTTAAGAAAGGATTAAATTCAATTTTCTGATCCAAAATGAGACCTGCCTAGTTGATTTTCTGATTCTCGAGCAAACTTTCACCTCTGAACGGTTGTTTTACCTAGCTATTTAGCTCGAAACGTGACACAGTTTCACCTGTTTTGAGCTTCGGATTGTTAGCATGGGATTCAAAAATGGCCGCATACGAGCAGTTTCTACAGCACATTTACTGGAATCTTATGGAGTCCGGCATCTCAGAGATTGGAATATCGCTCAATTTGCGAGTCAGTGCCAGTAATGAACTAGGTGAGCCGTACTTTTGACAAAATCTGCTTGAGGTAGATGCGTTACGCTAAATCTGAAAATATCGTATTAGCTCGCATACGCGTTGATACAAACGGTCATAACTTTTAAAATACTGAAATCGTACATGGGGTTTTGTATATTATTAATAACAGATGGTCTATCTTTGCGTCTATTTAGTTTAGAGCTTTCAACTATGTCCCAAAAGTCAGAAATAAGCTTTTAAAACAGGGTAATTTTTGGCCTTTCGCTCCAAGGCAATTAGTTGGGGTCATATTTTGCTTGATTTCGTCTTTCCAGCTAAATTTAGCGGATAACTATTACTTTTAGGAAAAACTAGAGATGTTTACCTATAAATAGGTATAAAATTCATTGGTAGATGGTGCAAATCAAACCTTTTATAGCGCCGCAAAAAATGCCAAATTTTCAGTTTTCAAGACGTGCAAAATGGCCGTGGCGGGACAAAATACTCGGCGTCCCCCAGCGCGGCCAGAAAATTATTGTGAATGAAAGCAAACCTATTTTAGTTACAGTCTCGATAAAGCCTTTCACTCGCCAGAGTTTCAGGCAAAATTATTTTTCACGCGAAATTGAGTGGGCGGTTTTTACTGAGACAGCCTCTTAAATATTATTGTTTTTCTTGTGTCATCTTATGATTTGAAAGGTACATGTATTATAGGGTGCGTTTGTGCTGGATCTAAATCTGGTCTATATGCGGAAATTAATATATATCTAAAAGGAAACTTGACCGCAAATTCTTAAGGCGAATTTGGCTACAAAGAATTTCCTTCTGTGAAATGTGTTTTAAGTATACAATATTATAGAGGGATCGAGACCGCACAAAATCGGATTTCCACAGAAATCTCAACCCTGATCCCCAATTGAACGTACCATAAAAACGATATTAAATTGCCCATGTAAATGAACTCATGAGAACTCAGAGCTGTGACAACAAGAATTTGTATGGCTCCGTCAGTTTGAAGTGTGCCGTGCCCATCACATGCCATCCCCTCAGGTATCTGTGAAGTCGATAGCTTCCCGTTAACTGCTGCATATATAAAACCTGAGGTTACACATCTTGGTAGGGAGTATTAGGAGAGTTTATAAATGGGGAAGCTTATATATAAGGGGGCTCATGACCGGAATGGACAAAGCCCTTCAAAGCAATCTATGGCAGTGCTGAGAAAATACACTGTCTTGTATTTATTGGTTTTTAATTAAGCTTGAAATTGTCATAATAAACTTCAATACACGCAAAAGATGGGCTTATATCCGGGGAGGGGCTTATAATCGGGTGAATTTTTTTGTTTTCTAGGTATTGGGATCTAGTGCGAGGGGATCTTGTAAGAGGCAATGTACTGTATAGGGTTTTGCCACGTTTTTCTTCAAAATTGCATTGGGAGGCTTAGCGAAGGAAGTGGGAGAGAAAATGTCCTTGTTTCGCGCGACTGCCACGGGAAGGGTGGGGAAGCCGGGGCGCAGTTGGGGGGATTATCTTATATAGCAGCCCTTTGAATTATTAAGTTATTTCCTTGTCGTGCCCTTTTGGAGAAAAATTTTCTTTCTTAATCAAGACGTCCTTTTGCTCTTGGGCCATCCTAACTTAATCACAGATAAGACATAATCAGCGGTGAGAACTTTAGCATTGGTATATAAACTTGACGTTTCGTAAGCTAGTCATGCCCAACATCCTTTGTCAAAGTGATCAAAAGTTACTGTCACAGATTAAGAATAAACTACATATACAAAATTGTCAAGAGGTCTGGGAATGAGATTAAGAAAATTCTTAACAGTGAATACATAGGGCAACAGCTAATTAATAACGCAAAAACTTTTCACTGCTGATGTTGGCATAAAGGCAAACTGGCTTAAGATCTTTTTATATCTCCGATGTTTCTATAATCATCTTGCGGCGATAATCAGATACCCGACGCTTAAAGTTCAAGATGATTCCACTTGATCGATGTTATATCCAGTTGTTTTTTACATGGTCGGCGAAATTAGCCAGTGTGCAGACGTCCCCCCTCCCCCAGAAAAAATCGGGGGAGCCAATTTGGCTTTCTGAGGGAGGAGGGACGTCTGTGCACAGGCTAGGCGAAGACCGCCAAAACTAAAAAAACAGTTGTTGAGTTAAAACAAAAGGTCACTACAGTGTTCTGATTTTTTTTTAGGCATAGGCAGTTTAGACACATGGTACGTATTTCTTTGTTTCTTCAGTTTTCAAATGTAAATAATAGTAAATAAACAAACATGTTCAGGCAAGTACTAGTAATGACGTCACAACAACATACCGTAAAGTCCATCTGACAGTTTAGCAAGCCCGTTGTTCTTTGAACATAAAAGCCCACCGCTTTTCGTCAAATCTTTTGTTTTCGTAGCTTACTTTTGGAGGAAAAAATCGAACTAAAAGATTTAATAGAGGTTGTAATTTATAGATTTAGCTAGGGTTAAAAGCGAAGCTCCTTCTAACTCGAATTTATAATTTAAATCAAACAATTGTAAATTTGTGCGGCCACAAGTCAGTTAACTTTAGACCACATTCATTTGACTTTTGCCGGAAACGCTAAGTAATTTTAGAGAAAAATAATTTGCAGACAGTCCAAGCTAAGAGTGACATTAATCTTACATTGACTTGATAGCCTTATATATACACCTAAAAAATAGTATAGCCATAATGGTTCTTGATCACAGTACATTGGGAAAACAAATCAGGCCGAATTTTTTGCGTTCGATAAGTTTACTTTACAAAATCTTGCCAACAAGTCTGGGGACGTGTAAACCAACCTGTCATACTTTTTATACATCACATCTGAGGTGAAATAGTACCATGAGGCGCTGTTTTTATCATACAGACCTCGGACAGAATGCAGTATTTCACAATTTTGCAATACAAATTGCACTCATTCAATATTCAGGACGATCGAACGACGCGTTAGCGAAACCGTTAAAAAAATTTCCAAAATCACCTATACGGCGAGCCGTTTCTCATTTTTGACAAGCACCAAAGTCGACTGTTTAAATTAAGATTAACACAGTTATACGCTTCAACATAATGGTTTTTTAATATGTGTAATCTTCAAAAGCGTTTGATACGCGCGGCATTTTGACTACTCCTGCAAGCTATGTTCATGAGCGACTGAAAACAAACGGCACAACAGCGATGAAGATTGCAAAAGAGACTACTAACAATCAATAAAAGGAAAATAATTCGGTGAACATATACAGAGACAACAATTTTTATTCACGAAGACAAGTATTAAAGTGTCTTTGAAAATCCTTGTTTATGTTTTAAGCCGGCTTCCCGGTGTTTGGGTTTTTCAAAGATGAACTCGAGCCAAGAAAATCGCTCAAAGCTTTCTTTTACAGCCAGAATTATAACTAAATATTCTTTGGAACGTTTTCTTTCTATTTGCGGTGAGAAAATGTCTGAAGGCTTTTTAAAGTTCCATAAGCTTATAATCAAACCTGATGCTCGGTCAGATCATTGTCTCAAATCTTACAAACGTGCATAAACTAAATAGCCCCATAAACTAAACTCGACTTCATTGAATTAGATATAAAAACAAACATCAAATAAAATAATTACTCAGGCTTACCATTCGAGATGCACTGAAAACTATCAAGTAAGGACAAAATCGCTTCAGACTTTTCAACCCTCTTACGCATCAAGCAAGGTGAAAAGCGAAAACGATGCCATCCGAAATCGGATTTCCTACTTTGACAAGCGACGTATTTCTCAACCAAAAACCCGTTAAACAAACTAGCCATGAATAACAGAAGACTCTTGATAGCACCTGAATTTCATTTTGTACAATGTTCAGTGGAA
This sequence comes from Porites rus, assembly GCA_964035705.1. Classification (NCBI taxonomy): domain Eukaryota; kingdom Metazoa; phylum Cnidaria; class Anthozoa; order Scleractinia; family Poritidae; genus Porites; species Porites rus. Next base: position 10,504,411 of record OZ037996.1, on the reverse strand, counting down.
AAAGGCAGTTAAAAACATCACAAGTTGACACAAAACTCTGTCAGCTGCAGCTGTCAAAGTAAACAAGTTTCAAGATGCTGCATAAATTTTCCGCATGAACTCACCTGTCAAATTTTGACCAATAAGAACATAAAAATTGGACGTACAGCGTGACCAACGCGTGACCTTGAAGAGAAAAGTCAAAAGCAAGTGGCATGTCTTTCCTGCCTGTCAAAACTGGCTGAATCTTAGCTTCCGAGGTCAGTTTGAAATCAAAACTTTAATTGTGCGGCACATATAAAACACAACATATTTCATATGAATTGAAAAAATTAAACTTGAGCCTGCAATCATTTGAAAACTAGTAACTTGTCAGCTGATAACTTCAAAAATACTCGACCTCGATGGGTCGACACCAGAGCCCGCGATACGGTCAGGTGATACTGGTCAGCGGGACCCTGTTTTGACAGCTGTCAATCGATCACAACATTGATGTGCAATATGTGTGCAATATCAGTCTTCCTGTACTCTTAAACTAGCTAGAAAGTGTGGGATCGAACTTTGGTTTCCCTGTGGTGCGGACGGACGGGCAGCGGGCGGGCGGGCGGGCGGGCGGAGTACGGTCACGTGATTACCAAATTTTCTAGGATGGGTAGATTTACTTACCCATGGTGCTCCGCAGGCGCGCTTCGCGCGCCAGAGCTCCGCTATAATTTTTTGTTACGATGGTTTTTACCAACAATTCAGGTATTAAAGTGGAGCATCGTAAGTCAGTTAATTATGCGAGTTAACAAGGCATCATTTGCGTACAAATTGGCTCTAAAGCCTTGCCTTATTATTATAAAAACACAAAACAATTAATAACTTAACAAGGATCAATTCAGAAACACGCGATTAATAAATACTCGCATCAAAACCAGACACGTTTCTTAAGACACAAGAAATTAACTTCATGACCCTTTAATAATTGCAATAGAATAGTAAAAAGTTAATTAAAGCAATGCATAACCTTTACTTACCCCTCTCCCTTTTCATTTTCCTCCTCCTCCACAATTTTATTATTTTCCCTTCTCATTCTTTTTTATTTTCCTCCACAATTTTTATTTTCCTTCCTCAGTCTTGAATTCCCATCTCGTCCTCTATCTTATTATTTCCCCTCCTTGTCCTCATTTTATTCTTGCGAAGCGAGTTTATAATTTCGTCGCGCACAGCGCACGTGCATCACATGAACTGCGCGTGGTCTCAGCCAGATGCAAAATTCGATGCGCCATAAATCTCTCTATGAAGTCCTCCAATGACGTCATGTAGCGCTACGTCATGGAGCATTTTGCGTTTCCAGGAGACATAGACTTTGCCGCTGATAACCGGCGCATTTTCATGTACTATTCATGAAAGGCTCATATTCATCTTGCCTAGTCCCTATAGGGCGTCTTTCCAGGCCCTCTCGGTCAATGCATTTCGGTGACATATCCGAGACTAACAGCCGGGAGACGCCGAGACAATCTCGGAGTGCCCATGCGTCAGAATTTTTGCATTTTTGAAAAGTTCACACGTTCAACTGAAATAATCTATAAATAACTTTGCGCGTGAATATACTTCGCTCAAAGATCGGCACTATTGACACTATTACAAAAATAACTAACCTGGTTTCTGTTATTAAAGAACAAAAATATTACTTTGAATTGGAAAGAATACTACTGTATAACGTGCAAGTAATTTCTCTTTTAGTTCATTTTCAAATGAACCATGAAAATGATATTTCTTTATTGATAAACAGGGATAAAAAGATTTGAAACAGTAGTTTGTTGACATTCTACCAAATTTAGAGACCAAATTAAACAACCTGTCCGATCAGTTTGATAACCTTCCAAATCCAAAATTAAACTAAATAAAATATTTCGAAGTGAAATGATAACGAGAAATCTATAGGAGCAAGCGAAAACGAAAGATAGCTTTTCATATCCAAAAATAAATATAAACTTATTTCTTTAGCTTACGTTCCGATTCTTGATCAAATAATGTTTCTGCGACGCTGTTTTGCTTAGCCTACAAATACTTTTTGAGATGAAATAAAGTTCAAATTAGTTTAATGAGATAAATGAAAAAGAAAGGACTTTCAACAATGAAAACGTGCATGGAATAATAATGCTGGGTTTACCTCTTTATCCTCTGTACTCTCCATGGCTGCTGGACATCTTTCATGAGCGCGGAAAAGTTATTGACAGCTCGCCCGTTTCCAAAAGCTCCGCCCCAAGTGAGACAAAATGTCTCACTTCTCCGAGTTTGTCTAGGGACGCTTTCCATTCAACCCAAACTTCCGGAAATTTTGGTTGGTTCATCAAATGGAACGGACCATTTCAGTTTCGTCCGACCGGAATATTCGGGACCAGCTGGGCTGCTTACCATTTGACAGAAAATTTCGGAAATTCCGGATGGAAGGTAAATGGTAAGGTCACTTTTCGGAAATTCCAACCGAAAATTGAGGAGTACGTTTTGAGGTCTTTTCATTCCGGTTGGTACGAACCAAACGGAATGTTGCAATTGCTTACCATTAACCAATTTCTCGGTTCCTTCTCGGTTCCAGACTCGCGCTACACAAAGGGCGCTTTGCATTTAGGAAACAAAACCGGAAATTTCGGTGGTAGCAAAAGTGGAATTTCCGATTGGTAAAAAGTTGTTCCATTTGGTCGTAAACCCCGGTACGTGGCAATGCCCGACCGTGGACCTGGAACTGGTACAAACTACGAGAAACGTAAGTGGAACACGACATTCCGTTCGGAAACTCCAACCGGGAAAACGGGCCCACCTTTTTAGATTTTCCACTTTTTCTGGGAATTTTCCAGTGGGACGAACCGACGAAACGTGTTCCATTTACCGCCGAATCGGAAATTCCGGAAATTTTGACTAAATGGAAAGCGCCCAAATTCACCCCTTTTTTGGATTCAAACCGTAACGGATGTGGCATTTCTACGGTAAACTGGTAAATCGTTTACCATTACGCTTTCGACACCCCAACGGGATTTTTTTGTCAAATGGTAGGAACCCCTTTGAAGGAGGTCCACAGTGACCGGTCTGGTCATTTCGGTCGGTCCGGACCGAAATGTGCCTTTCCATTTGCCAAAATTATTGTCTTTAGTAGCGCTCTTTTGTATCCTGCTTACAAGAGAACAAATAGTTTCCAATGGAAAGTCAAGTGCTGTGAGTAAAGCCATGACATCTCAAATAGTTTGAATCAGTTGCATTTTTTTCGATTTTTGATAGTTGCCATCAACAGTGTCAAATAACTGACACAACACGACACGTAGGTGTATAAAGTCCGTGAGAATCAGCGTATTATTTGTCTGAAACCTGTCCACGATATTTAATTAAAACAATTTATCAATTAAGCTGAAATGAATACAACAAATCCTGGCTGAATACAAATTTTGCCAAAACACCGAATTCATTTACCGTACAGTTCCAGGAACTGCTTCTAATCGTTCGAATATTCTGAGAAACGTATCGTTTCAATTCACGAGAATGTTTTACCTTCACTTGCTTTCATAGGCTTTCTACGCGAAATAGGATTCCTCCGCCTTTAGTTTTCCACCGCCCCGTTTCGACAGTCGAGTGTTCTTTAGGATAAATAAACAGTATTTACTCTTCTCTTTTAGAGTGTAATTTTGAGTCTGCTGCGAGGCCACAATAACAAAACGCGCGGTGGCTTGGGTCGGGTCTGTGCAACCGGAATGTACCGTTCCACTGAGCACGTGAAGGTTCCGAAATTTCAAACCGGAATTTTTGTTAAATGGCAAGCGCCCTCAAAAACTTTCTCGGACCACGTGAACCGAAACGCATCGGCCGCCCTTAATAATAAGGCCTAGGGACTAGGCAAATATTCATCCATCAAACAATGTTTACATTTGGTGTATCACGAGCAATCTCCCATTCAGATGACACAGAACAACAAGCACAACAAGTGACTGGAAATCCTCGAATTCGTGGCGAGCGGAGAGGACGACGACAACAAGAAGCCGTGCGCAAAGCACAGAGAACATCGCTTAGCACAGCGAAGGCAACGTCGTCAACACAGCGACCACAAACATGTACAGAGGCAGCGACAAAATACTATAATTGCACTGCAAATGGAGCCGGTGAAGAGAGGGAACACCGACCGCCGACGCTTCAAAAAACGATGGGGAGATCAGGCAACGCTTACAGTTTACAGTAAAATTGTCTTTAACGTCAAGAATATCCATGTTTCCAGCGAACTGAGGACAGCCTATCAGCCTTTACACCATGAACAACATTGGGTTTTCCAGTAAGCTTTATTTTACAATGAACAGTTTATAACACCGATAATGTGTGACATGTAGGGAAGCGTTACATTTGTAAACAAATTCCTTACGGAACAAAATTTTCGTTCACAATTTTTATTACATCTACTTCTCCAAAACCATCCCACGTAAAAATATATATCTATGTTTAGCAGCCTTATACATAAACACAGCTGTGTCTTTTAAGGCAAACATAGCAAAAATTTATTATTGCTGGCCTCCTATTTTAGATCCTATTTATTCGAAAAGAACGTCTGTATTTCGTAACAAAAAATTATACAACCTCTATTAAATCTTTTAGTTCGATTTTTTCCTCCAAAATTAAGCTACGGAATGGTTTGACGAAAAGTGGTGGGATTTTTTTTTCAAAGAACAACGGGCTTGCTTAACTGTCAAATAAAATTTCGGTCAGCGTAAAATGCAGACTGCGGACTGCAGACTGCAGACTGCGGACCAGGGGTAAAATGCAGAGAGAGTGTAAAATGCAGACTGCAGACTGAGAGTAAAACGCAGGCTGGGTGCAAAATGCAGAATGAAGACTGTACTACTTCTTCCCCAAATAGCTAGCTGGTAATCAGTTACACACCTCGCTTCCTAGTCGAAGTACATTACACATTCTCGCCAAAAGTTCAATGAACATCCAAGCAGCTAAAGTCTGCGTACCTTGATTTTCAATCCTTTCATAGAAGGTCATCCAAATTTCCTGCAGAACATCTTCCTTTGTTGTTGGAATGATTTGCTCCCTTTTTTATCGCCATAATTCTTTTGAATTCTTTCTGTACAGTATTTTGGGTCAGCAGCTTTTATTTAAGCGTAAACACACGTGTATCGAAAGTTGAAGCGTAAGGCCTCTCGGATGGAAAAAAGGTTAAAGACTGCGATGACTAGTTTGTCTTCGCGTCGTCGGTGACGTTCCAGAGCGAGGAAGAAATGGATTTGTGAAAGGAGATGTCAAGTTAGTGTTCGTTTACATGTATTTGCGGGATTGTTTTGCCCTTAAACCCTTTCCGCGACCACAGTTTATAATTATGCTCGGTCTGCATTTTACCCCAGCCTGCGTTTTACTCTTAGTCTGCAGTCTGCATTTTACACACAGTCTGCATTTTACCCCTGGTCTGCAGTCTGCAGTCTGCAGTCCGCAGTCTGCGTTTTACACTGACCGAATAAAATTTATGGCATGGAGTTGTGAAGTCTTACTTACTGTGAAGTACTTGCCTGAACGTGCATAAATTGAACGAGTTTCTCGCGCATTTATTCATGGGCTATTTATTAATTTTTGCTGTCCTTTTCCTGCCCCCCAAAAAGGTATAATTCTCCTCACACACCACTACTCACGTGACCTCAAAGCTATTAGAGACTTTTAGTGCTGTGTTTTTCATTGAAAACCGCTAACCTGAGAATGTCACGTGACCACGGTCTTGGGTTGCCTAGTCCCGAGGCCTCATTATTCCGCGCGGCCAAGGCGTTTCGGGTCACTTGGTCCAAGAAAAAATGTTCGCCTTTGATACGTCACCGAAATGAATTGACCGAGAGGGACTGGAGAAACGCCGTATAGGGACTAGGCAAGATCTTGCGGTCGAGTTTGCAGTTCACGTTTTAACGGCACGAAGGGCGTCCAGCGGTAAGTGACTTACGGCAAGGGTTTTGCCACTAAAAATTGTACAGCCTCACGTTTATAGGCACGGAGTAGCTTTCTTTATCCGTCTGCGATGTGCTTGTTGGATTTTTGAACCTGAATAAATGAATTATCCCTGTTTTTTGGGCGATAATAGTGATGTACTCTGACTTGACGAAAACCAACATGGCGGCACTAAACAATAAACGCCTGGCTAAAATTTGGAATCCCGTCAACGTGAAACTGCAAACGCGTAACTGCAAACTGCAGTTTGCGGTTTCCCATGAAAAACCTTATGCGAAAGGACTCTAATCATAGCCACATACACATGCTTGAAGTCTTAGATCCAACAAAATGTTAATATATAGATTTAGCCAGGGCTAAAATCGAAGCTTGCAGTAATAATTGTATAATTTAAATCAAACAATAAACTTGTATTCCACAATTCAGTTAACTTTTGAGCACATTCATGTGACTTTTGAGGGAAAGGCTAAGTGATTTTAGAGAAAAATAATTTGCAAACAGCCCAAGAGTAAGCCAAATCTCACATCGAGTTGATAGCCTCATATGTGCACCCAAATAATAGCAATCATCTTCGATCACATTTAAGAGCCATAATGGCTCTTGATCACCGTAGATTAATTGGGCCTGGGAAAAAAATCAGGCCGAATTTTTCTGCGTTCGACAAGTTACTTTACAAAATCTTGCCAACAAATCTGGGCGCGTGTAAACCAACCTTTTATACCATTTATACGTCACATCTGAGGTGAAACAGTACTATGAGGCACTGTTTTTATCACACAGACCTCGGATAAAATGCATTATTTCACAATTTTGCAATACAAATTGCAATCATTCAGTATCCAGGACGATCGAAGCACGCGTGGGCTTTTAGCTAAACCGTTAAAAAGATTTCCAAAATCACCTATACGGCCAGCCGGTTCTCACTTTTGCAGTGCGAGATGTGGTCGAGTGTTTGAATGAACATTAATAGAGTTACGCTCCAACATAATAAAGAATATTGTTATGTTTATTTTTTATTTAATGGTTTTATCGATGCGTAATCTTCAAAAGGTTCGATACGCGCAGCATTTTGAGTACTCCTGCAAGCGATGTTCACTGAACGACTGAAAACAAACGGCACAGCGATTAAAATTACAAGAGAGACTACTAACAATCAATAAAAGAAATATTATTCGGTGAGACAACAATACAGAGACAACAATTTTCATTCACGAAGACAAGTATTATATAGTGTCTCTAAAAGTCCTGAGTCGTTTTTGAGCCAGCTTCCCGGTGTTAGCTTTTCCTAAAGATGAACTCGAGGCAAGATAATCACTCAAAGCTTTCTTTTACAGCCGGAAGCACAACTAAATATTCTTTGGAACGTTTTCTTTCTATTTTCGGTGAGAAAATGTCTAAAGGCTTTTTTAAGTTCTGTACTGATATATAAGCTCGGTCAGATATTGTCTCATATCTTACAAACGTGCATAAACTAAATAGCCGCATAAACTACTCTCAACTTCATTAAATTAGATATAGACTCCTGAAAGGTATCAAGTAAGGCCAGTATCCCTTCACACGTTTCAACCGCATCAACCAAGGTGAAAAACGAAGACGACGCCATCCGAAATCGGATTTCCCACTTTGACAAGTGATGCATTTCTCAACCAAAGACCCAATAAACAAACTAGCTATGAATAGCAGAAGACTCCTGATAGCAGATGAATTTCATTTTGTACGTCCAGTGGAAAAAGACAGTTAAAAACATCACAAGTTGACACAAAACTCTGTCGGCTTCAGCTATCAAAGTGAACAAGATTCAAGGTACTGCATACATTTTTCGCATGAACTCACCTGTCAAATTTTGACCAATCAGAACATATAAATTGGACGTAGAGCCTGACCAACGCGTCAAAGAAACTGTCCTCCCTGCCTGTAATAGCTGTCTGAATTTTCGCGTCCGAGGTAAGTTTGAAATGAAAATTTTAACTGCGCGGCACATAAACACACCATATTTCATATGAATTTAAAAAAAACTGAACTTGAGTCTGCGATCATTTGAACTCTAGTAGCTTGTCAGCGGATAACTTCAAAGAATACTTGACCTCGATGGGTCGACACCTGAGCCTTCGATACGGTCAAGTGATACTGGTCAGCGGATACCCTGTTTTGACAGCTGTCAATTGGTCACAACATTGATGTCCAATAATGTGTGCATTATCAGTTTTCCAATGCTCCCTAACTAGCTAGAAAGTATGAGATTGAACATTGATCGCGATCTAGTAAATCAAGTAAAACAACTAATCGCGTCACCTCGATGAGTTGACACATGAGCCTGCGATATGGTCATGTGATACTGGTCAGTGGCTATCCTGTTTTGAGAGCTGTTAATGACCATATTGTGAATGTCCAATATAAAAGATGTGGATTTGCCGAGACACGCCTGAGACATCCCTCCCTTTCTTATGATAGTTTCCCCTACCTCACCCGTACAATCTATAGACGCGTACGCTCGGTCAATCACGTGACAACCAAACGGAAAGAGGTTGACCATATTCTATGAGGTATGGAGCTCTGTCCCACTCGCTCTTCGCGCGCGTGGGAGCCCCGCTAAAAAATTAAAGTATTTCATCTCGTTAAGCATCTTGAGCAAAAAACTTAAAGAAAATGATTGGTCGTCAGGGTAAAAATTCCAAAAGTAGTTATTTGCCCCATTTCAAGGTCGTCAACAGTACATTTCAAGAAGAATGCGACATCACATTTGCCCAATCAAAATCGTACCGAGTGATCCCCAATGAACACAATCATGGATAATTGCTCAGCCGTCATCTGTGCTTTTGCTTTAAATTGTGAGGTATCAGCTCTCAGTCCTACTTTCTTTCTTACTACATATAAACAAGTTCATTGCACTTTCCGCCAATTTTTAAGATCACCACTTTTTAATTACCCACTTTCAACTTCCCTAGCCAGTCAACTTGTAGCCCTTGGCAACCTATTTAATTTTAAATGGAAAGCTAATATTAGGTCTATTTTTCAAAAGGTTCCAAGTCCCAACTATGGCTCTTTCAAAGGAATATACCAATGAAGAACTAAACTACTTCAGAATTTGTAAAGTTACCACCGATATACTAGCTGAGGGACTAAGAGTAATTTTTAAACAAGAATGGGACAATCAATACAAGTCATCGCTTTTTGGAGAATGGAAAGATGGCCCTCAGAATGGAAGGGACTTTCACAACAACGAGTCTCTACCAAGCAAGAAAAGGAATGGTCGTCTCTTGGCCACCATGATAAACGGGGATAGAAGGGAATGGGACTGTACAATGCTATTTTACGCCATCCTTTTTTCCGACTGTGTTGGCAAAGGCATTTGCTCATCAGTCAGGACAAATGTGGACGATCTTAGAAAATTTAGGAATGAAGAATTTGCTCACATAACACATGGCAATCTCTCTGACAAAGATTTTCACATCGCCATTAGCAAAGTTCACATTGCTTTTCAAGCGCTTGGTCTACCTACTGCACAAATTCAGGACATAAAAAATCAGAAAGCTTTTCCCACGGAAGAGTTGCGAAAGATTCAGAAACAGGTTGACGACCTCAAACGCGAACTTCAAGAAACGGAGAATAAGAAAACAGTTCTTGAACATCAGCTCCAGAAAGAAGCACCCTCATTCTGCATTCTTCCACCCAAACCCTCTCACGAAGTTGGAGGTCGTGATCGTGAGGTAGCTAAGATAACCCAACAGCTGAGGCAGCTTAAAGAGGCTAATGATAACAGGTTAAGTTATCTATACATCTCAGGAAATCCTGGAAGTGGCAAATCGCAGCTAGCTGGCCTTGTAGCTCAGAATTTCTTTGATGAAGTCACAAAAAAAAAAGACGCTACTTCATTTGTGATGACCTTAAATGCAGGAAATCTAGATTCACTCTTGGAATCATACACCTCCTTTGCCCGTCAACTGAAGTGCCCGGAACACTTGGTCATGGAAGTTCTAACCTCCAAGGATTGGAAGGTTGAGGAGAAAATCACCCAGCTTAAGATGATTGTTGCCGGGAAAATCAACCTGTACACGTCGTGGCTAATAGTGGTTGACAACGTCACTAGCGTGTCTTCTATCTTTAATTTTCTGCCAAAGTCTGGACACAATGCATGGAAAAAGGGTCAGATGTTAATTACAACACAGGATACACAGTCTATTCCCTCAACAAACTCTTTTAGTTGTCATATATCAGTAAGCAAAGGTATGGAGCCCAAAGATGCCTTTTTCTTGTTGTCAAAGCTTTCAGGTATCGCCTACAGAGAACTTGAAGAGAACGTTGCAGAAAAACTGGACTATCAGCCCCTCGCTTTAGCAAGTGCTGCTATCTTTGTTAAAGAGATTCGTCAGGCCAAAGTTTTGAACAATTTTGGCTGGAGTGAATTTTTAAAGAAATTAGGCGAAGGCAAAAGAAGCACTACCGAGGATAATCTTGCTAATACCAATCCAATTTACCCAAGCACTATGACTAAAGCGATAACGTTAGCAGTTGAATCGCAGATTAAGTCCGACAGAGTTGTCAAACAACCATTCAATTTCTTTTCTCTGTGTGCACCTCAACCACTAAACCTGACCTTAGCAATCAATTACATTAGGAAAGCCGTAGATGCGACAGACAATGAACTTATTTGCTTGAGGATCAGAAGGTGCTCACTGTTGATTTTTGAAGAGGACGAGGCTGGCTGCCGCATTCGAGTACATCAGGTGGTGCATAATGCTATCAAAACTTTAATAAATGCGTATGGAGAGAGTCCAAGGCCAGAGGTCGTCAATAGGGCTGTTGCTACATTAAACCAATTCATAATCGAAATCTCACCAGAGAATATGACACTGGATTCGATGCACATTGTGCCGCATTTAAAAGCTATAGCTGATCATGTGTTTTTGAAAGGAAGGGTATCTCAAGTTTATTATGAAAGGATCTTAAAAACATTTGAAAACTTTGGTCTGACTTGTCAAGCGCATTGTGAATTTAACGTTGCAAAAAGGTTCTTCAATCTGTTAGCTGGTGTCCAGCTTAAAGAATTTGGAGCTGAGCATGTTTATGTTGCAACGACGTACAATAACCTAAGTCTAATCCACGAAGACCTAGGTGACTTTGAGCAAGCCAAGGAGTATCTTCAACTTGCTTTAGCCATCAGCCGTGAGAAGCTCGGCGACAAACATGTTGATGTTGCAACGACGTACGATAACCTAGGTAGAATTCACGGTAAACTAGGTGACTTTGAGCAAGCCAAGAAGTATCATCAACTTGCTTTAGCCATCAGACTTGAGAAGCTCGGCCCCAAACATGTTGATGTTGCAACGACGTACAATAACCTAAGTCTAATCCACGAAGACCTAGGTGACTTTGAGCAAGCCAAGGAGTATCTTCAACTTGCTTTAGCCATCAGCCGTGAGATGCTCGGCGACAAACATGTTGATGTTGCAACGACGTACGATAACCTAGGTAGAATTCACGGTAAACTAGGTGACTTTGAGCAAGCTAAGGAGTATCTTCAACTTGCTTTAGCCATCAGACTTGAGAAGCTCGGCCCCAAACATGTTAATGTTGCAACGACGTACAATAACCTAGGTAGACTTCACGGTAAACTAGGTGACTTTGAGCAAGCCAAGGAGTATCTTCAACTTGCTTTAGCCATCAGCCGTGAGATGCTCGGCGACAAACATGTTGATGTTGCAACGACGTACGATAACCTAGGTAGAATTCACGGTGAACTAGGTGACTTTGAGCAAGCCAAGAAGTATCTTCAACTTGCTTTAGCCATCAGACTTGAGAAGCTAGGCCCCAAACATGTTAATGTTGCAACGACGTACAATAACCTAGGTAGACTTCACGGTAAACTAGGTGACTTTGAGCAAGCTAAGGAGTATCTTCAACTTGCTTTAGCCATCAGCCGTGAGAAGCTCGGCGACAAACATGTTGATGTTGCAACGACGTACGATAACCTAGGTAGAATTCACGGTGAACTAGGTGACTTTGAGCAAGCCAAGAAGTATCATCAACTTGCTTTAGCCATCAGACTTGAGAACCTCGGCGACAAACATGTTGATGTTGCAGCGACGTACGATAACCTAGGTAGAATTCACGGTAAACTAGGTGACTTTGAGCAAGCTAAGGACTATCTTCGACTTGCTTTAGCCATCAGACTTGAGAAGCTCGGCCCCAAACATGTTGATGTTGCAACGACGTACAATAACCTAAGTCTAATCCACGAAGACCTAGGTGACTTTGAGCAAGCCAAGGAGTATCTTCAACTTGCTTTAGCCATCAGCCGTGAGAAGCTCGGCGACAAACACGTTCAAGTTGCAACAACGTAGAATAACCTAGGTAGAATCCACGGTAAACTAGGTGACTTTGAGCAAGCTAAGGAGTATCTTCAGCTTGCTTTAGCCATCAGCCGTGAGAAGCTCGGCGACAAACATGATGTTGCAACGACGTACGATAACCTAGGTCTAATCCACCAAGACTTAGGTGACTTTGAGCAAGCCAAGTGGTATTTTGAGCGTGCTTCAACCATTTACGTTAAGAAGCGCAATACGAAAAACGTGGATGTTGAAGAGCAAAGAATGAAACAAGTAACCCATGGCGATTACAGTGACTAACTTCGCAAAAGTTGTGTTGTCGACCACTGACTAAAGTAATACTGAAACGGAGGTCAACAAGTTATCAGTAACTTCTTGAAATACTTTTCATTATTAATTGTTTTATTATCCGCATAATAGCAAAGGATTGAAACACCCCAACAAGGGTGGTTCGTAAGAAATTCTTACCTCTAGTCCGTTTACAGACATTCTATTTTTATTTAAAAAAATAGAAATCGCCATCGTTGAGCGCACATGTGCGAAAAAAAAAATCCGCAGGTGTTTTATATACCTCTAGCGTAAGCGGTGGGGGTGAGGAAGTGCGAAAATATACCGCTCCCTGTGCTTGTCGAATTTGCCTAATAACGAAAGAAAACGTCTCTGTACAGACTATCACTCTTCTTGCAGCTGTGAATTCTCAATCGCGGGCGAAAAAGGAAGGCTTTTTACGCCGCAAAATATAATATTAAGGCGGCGAAATGTAACAAATTTTGATGCAAATTGTAAAAATAACCCGAAATGTAACATTTTTTAACGCGAAATGTAGCAATATTGAGCAACTCAGTTCAAATATAAATAGAAATTCAGTTACGCGGGTTATACTTTAAGAATAGGCCACTTCTGAGTACCAAAAACCCTCACTTTCAAAATGAGGCTAGGTGCACAACCTTTCTGGTGAAAATGAGTTTTATTTGCGTAAGAATGAAAAATGATTTCCATATCAAAGGCTGAGCACCTACGCTCGTTTTGAAACAGAGGCCTGGGGGAACCCGGAAATGGCCTATTGACACGAGGCCCTCCATTTCATAGGGGTCAAAGAGTACCTCACTGAAGCTTCTCTGTGATTGGGTGATTCAATATATGATATATTTTTTTTCATTTAAGCAAAACGGCTAAAAGTTGATATATACTATATCGCTTTTAGTTATAATTAACCAGTCGAGTTATATGCTAAGTTCATTAATTTTTCTTCAGTGACATTTTATTTGAAAAAGTGCGAATATAAGGACAATAAAAAGAGAAATAAGTGGAAATAAATTTTGCAAAGGAAAAAGATAGGCGTTGTATTAAGAATGGAATGAGAAGTGTAACAGGTGTGATGATATGACTTGTGTGGTGTAAAAAGCAATATAATCTGTGTAGTGTATCACATGTAGCAAGTGTAGAACAGCGCAAGTGTAGGAAGCGTGTAAGCAAGTTTAGCAGATGTCGCAAGCGTATCAATTTATGTAGCACGTAGCAAGTATAGCAGATGTAGCAAGCGTAGTAAATATAGCTCGTAGCAAGTTTAGCACATGTAGCAAGTGTAGCAAGCGTATAGCAAGCGTATAGCAAGCGTTGTAAGCGTAGCAGGTGTATTAAGCGTAGCTAGGGTAGCAAACGTAGCAAGCGTAGCAACTGTAGCACATGTAGCAAGTGTAGCATCGAAGCAAGTGTAGCAAGCGAAGCAAGCGTTGCAAGCGTAGCGGGTGTAGTAAGCGTAGCAAGTGTAGCACATGTAACATGTGTAGCAAGCGTAGCAAGTGTAGCAAACGTAGCAAGCGTAGGAAGTGTAGGAAGCAAAGCAAGCGTTGCAAGCGTAGCAGGTGTAGTAAGCGTAGCAAGTGTAGCACATGTAGCAAGTCTAGTACGCGTATAGCAAGTGTAGCACATGTAGCAAGTGTAGCAAGCGAAGCAACTGAAGCAAGCGTAGCGACTGTAGCAAGCGTAGCATGCGTAGCAAGTGTAGCACATGTAGCATGCTTTGCACATGTAGCAATCGTAGTAAATGTAGCACCTGTAGCAAGCGTAGCAACTGAAGCAAGCGTAGCACGCGTAACAAGCGTAGCAAGTGTAGCACATGTAGCATGCTTTGCACATGTAGCAATCGTAGTAAATGTAGCACATGAAGCAAGCGTAGCAGCTGTAGCAAGCGTAGCACGCGTAACAAGCGTAGCAAGTGTAGCACATGTAGCAAGTGTAGCAAGCGAAGCAACTGAAGCAAGCGTAGCGACTGTAGCAAGCGTAGCATGCGTAGCAAGTGTAGCACATGTAGCATGCTTTGCACATGTAGCAATCGTAGTAAATGTAGCACCTGTAGCAAGCGTAGCAACTGAAGCAAGCGTAGCACGCGTAACAAGCGTAGCAAGTGTAGCACATGTAGCATGCTTTGCACATGTAGCAATCGTAGTAAATGTAGCACATGAAGCAAGCGTAGCAGCTGTAGCAAGCGTAGCACGCGTAACAAGCGTAGCAAGTGTAGCACATGTAGCATACTTTGCACATGTAGCAATTGTAGTAAATGTAGCACCTGTAGCAAGTGTAGCAAGCGTACCACCTGTGGCAAGTGTAAGCCACACGTTAGCAAAGAATTGAAACACCCCGACTAAGGCGGTTCGCAATAAATGGAGTAAATTTCATGTATTATAAATATATATCTTCAGTCTTCCTTTTGGCCTGTTCACAGACCCGCGGGAAATTTATCTACCTCTAAGTAATTAGTCGGGGTGGGGAAGTGCGGACCGCTCTCCGTGCTTGTTAAATTTGTCGAAAAAAATAAGGAAAACGTCTGTGTACAGCTTCCGGCTGTAAGTTCTCCATCGCTGGCGAAAAAAAGGTTAGTTACGACGTCAAATGTAAAATTGACGCAGAATTTAATATAAACGCGAAATGTAACAACGTACAGTAACCCGAAATGTAACATCTTTTAAGGCAAAACTGCTATAACAAATGTTTCATGCGCGGAAATGTAACAGACTTTTTAACGCAAAATATAACATATGTTTGACGCGAAATGTAGCAATGAAAAATTGACTGACTAAGTTCAAATATAAATAAAAAAGACACCGTTATGATGGCATCATAATGGGATTTTTATGGCAAGGAATTGTTTAGATAATGGTTTGCAGGCTAAGGCGGCAGGCTACAAGCCTATCTTATTTCCAGCCAATCAGTATTTAGCGCGTTACGAACGATATCGTTCTTAAGGGGGCTTTTCCATGCGCTCGCCCCTTTCGATCGCTCACCATCACGCTGTTCACATCGCTTGTTTGAACCAATTTTCAGCATTTTCCACCACCTCTCCTTCCGCCTGCCTGCGAATTGATTCCTAGTTTGTTTCTCTTTCTTGTCTTAGTGGGTGGCGGTTTTTCCCCCACCTTTGCTGAAGAGATATTGGTTTATTATATATTGGCAGATCTTGAAAATAAAGTTCGTCACCTTTGGGGGTCAAATTTTCTCCAACCTATTAAATTCAACTCTGTGTTTACCTCTTCAGCAAACGAGTGCGCCGCCACGCAGAGTTTTCAGCGTCCTTCTTATCGTAAAAATGCCTTGATATAAATGTTAGTTAGGTGTAAATCTTTTAGAACTGACACGAGGCCAGCCAATTCATGGCCCTCGCCATGGACGAAGTTACCGTTCTACTTCGCAGGCTAACCATATCAAAGTGTTCAGTTGCAATAATTATTAAACTGAAATATTTCACTGTTTCTCTATGCACAGCATGTGGATACTTCATCGACCAGTGTGAAAATTACCTTTAAAGATGGGTAGAGGGATAACTTCTTCTTTTCCCCCTTCATTCTGTTCCTTTAATATGCTATTCTCGCGCTTCGACTGACTGAATTTCTTGTGCTAATGGTTATCTTCAACTGGGCGTGTTTAGAATGTTGAAAAAACCACGTTGTGGAATACGGATAATAAAAAGCTTACTGTTGTCGGGAGAAGGAAATCCCCTCGCCTATCGTGGCTCGCTTCGCTGGCCAGCTCGGTTGTATGATTAGTTTTTGAATCCGTATAAAAAGGACACTTATATTGGGTTAATTTTAGGCACATGTGTCCCTTGCGATAAAGAGTATAACGAGACCTTGACAAAACCCAGGTTTATTACGGGACACTTCTCCAATCAGTTCTTATTAAGCGATGTATAAATGGTATATTTAGGATAAGAACTTTGATTTACAATTGACTTTTGTCAGAAGGCTTAAATGCCTGACTAGGCTTCGTTTTACAGTATAAAGAACAGTTCCTGGCGTTTAGCTGCTCCTGGAACCCACAGGCTACCTTTAAGAGATCTGCGAGTTGTGGTTGTGTATTTGTTATGGTTTATTCGTTATTTTATTTATTGGAAAAAGTGGCCGAAAAAGTAGACATCGGTGACGAAAGAATGTTAATCAATGGTTTGAAGGTTATTGCTTAAGTAAAGTCAACTAACACTTTTTAAACTTGTGCTTAGACGTTCCTAGAAAAGTCCTTCTTTTCGTTTTGGGACTCGTTAGGCCGTAACCCTCTCTGAAACATCATTTAGGGAAATCAGTTGAGGGACGTTAGTCATGAAAGTGATGCTGTTCTAAAAGACAAGGCGCTAAATACATTAATGATACGACGATTCAATAATGTAATATGCTGTTTGATTCCGGTTAGTTTCTTTATAAGTTTATAACATTTTAGCATGGATATGCTGGTAATAGCGGCAGTTCGCGACCATTGTGTAAGCGTCTAAAGGGGTAGGGGAAAAAGGGGCGGGATTGGTGGACTGAGGAATTGCTTTCGCGCCTCTCTCCCTCCCCCTCCCCTTTTTGCGACTGCCAAACAGGCTACCATTGTGCCTCTTTTATTTCTTGATTAAAAGGACTTGGAATAAAGCTTCTTTTTTCTAGATGATTTATTCTTTTTTATTTATAATTTCTGTATACGTATTAGCATTGATCAGAAGCGGTTCACAAGAAATAAACACTAAACAAAGGAATGTTTATAACACTCTTGATACCCGCTTTAATTACTCCTGCAGTATTTTATGTACCTTGGTGCTAGAGACTTTTCTTGCGCAGTTTCGGTTTCGCTGCTCGTGACTTCGGCCTTCGGCCGACACCGAAGATTCCCGCCGCAGGCGAGAAAAAGCCTCTGGTACCCACTGTATAATATTGTATTCGATGAAAACACCAGCTAAACAACACGTGGCCAGTAATGAAAAAACCGCCGTTTTGGGCTTGGTCAAGCGTTCCGTCCCCTCGCGACGAAGCCCAAAGAACGTGTGTGTGGGAAGCAATGGTTACATCAGACTTCATGCGTAGCCTGCTTCGCTAGTCTGCTACACAGCCGTTTTTAGTGTCGTCACGCAAAGCGTTGCGTGACGACACTAAAAACGGCTGTGTAGCAGACTAGCGAAGCAGGGGCTTGAAAGTAATTAATATAGGCTGAACATAGAACGGGGTGCGCGAAGTGGGCCGCCGTACACAGCCTAGTTCTATTCACGTTCAGTCTTAGCCATATCATTTTGACACGCGTTGGTCGTCTTATCTTGTATGATCTGCATTCTTAAAAAATTCATTGACCGCTGCGATCAAACGACTGGCAGCAAAGAAAGACTCGGGTCCACTTAAAATTGACAGAGCTGTAGTTGATTCCAATCGATCGGTCAATCTTCCCTTTAAAATAACGAAAATCCTTTGCACTTTATTCCTTGGAAGAGAAAAGATATTAGAGGTCTTCAAATGTTTCAGATCGGCGACCTGTAATCATTCCTGGCTGGAGGGCTGACCTGCATCCGGCGCGGAGATTTGTTTGTTTCATGGTCGGGTTGTAGTCCCTTCACTTGTCTAAACCCACAGTAAATTAAAATAAGCAGATAGGAAACCGTTTGGAAATGTTCTTACCTTAAAAAACTACTGCTGTAAAAGACGAGTGCAAAGGCCATTTTAGCCCGATTATCGAGTCGTTTGAGCTTTGTCTTGTAACGTGTAATTGTACACAGCTCCAACTGTCAACGTATTCACAAGACGAATACTTTGATCAACTTTCGGGGTAACCTCCCACTCAGACGTTCTTTTGGGTTCGTCACGCGTTCCTGCCCTACGAACGTCTGCTGACTTGAGCGGAAAAAAACGTAGACCAATCACAGCAGACTTCCAGATCTGGGAAGTGCACTTTGGACCTTGAGAATTTCGCGCTTGACTTTATAGCTCCAGAAAAGATCAGAAAGGTCTCATGAAAGGTGAAGACCTTACAGTTTTAGAACAAACTACTCAGTTAACTCACAAGTGTTCGTACTGGTGGTTACTCTCACAATCACATTGAAAAAAATTACCTCGGAGGTTAAATTTGCTGAACGGAAGTCAGCTTTACTACAAAACAATTATGTGAGAAAAAACAATTCTGTCTTTTGTTCAGTCTTACAAGGCAACCCCGCCGTTGCATCACCAAAAGAACAACTTTACGAGCAAACATCTAATCCAGCCTTCGCAGAGAGAAATCTACAAAAACCCAACGCTTATCTCCTAGGTTCTCGTCCGCAGCAAAAATCTTTGGTCACGTATCTCTCTCTACAGAGCTTGTACGTATGTGTTTTTCAACAGCGCCGATTGGATCTCCGATAATCTGCATGTAATCTCCAGCTGATATTACGAACAATGGGAAAGGAATTTATCTTTCGGTTCAGCAGACGTTCGTGGAGAAGGAACGCGTAACGAACCCCTAGGAACGTCTGCGTGGGAGGTTACTTTCGGGGCTTTTCATTAGGACTGCATCTTTTTCGACCGCTCAGTCATTTGTTAAACATTGCTTAGAATGAAGTATCTAAAATATTACCGGATCTGATTGCAGTCATTGCAGAATGACAGAGAATGACACAAAAATGACAGTGCGCACATCTTGAATTTCGGGCAGCCGTTTGTGAGTCACGCAATCCAATTTCGAGGGGTAGAGAAGGGTGAAATAGCAAACGGCCACAACGAGAACAACAGCAATAATTAAGTTTACCCTATAATGAATAGCTTTTCGTGCAGACACAAAACGCTATCCGGTAAAGTATGAACACCTATCCGGTCAGTGTGACTGACTCCTGTTTAGAGATCGGCGCGTCGCAGCTTTGCTTTTTTTTGTTAATAAGGGAGGCCCTTATTAACTTTTCCTTTCAACAAGGAGGGATGAAAGAAATTTACAGATTTTGTTAAGCTCTCGCGTCAATAGTAATCATTTGCCTAAAGAAATTTTTATAGAAATCTGTAGACCATCCTTCTAACATTCAACCACCAGCAGCTTAATCGATTTGAAGGTTTCGCACGCGGTGAAAATTATGTTTTTTCACGCATTACATTTACTGAAGTAAATTGTATGCCTTCGAAATTAAATTATTTTTTATACAAAGAACAGAGCACTAACTCCCCAAATCATTTTAACAGAAATTTAGAAGATTTAAAAGAAGGCTGTGATGTTTAAAAGGCGGTAGAATAATCGGTTTTAGCACGCGAGGCTTTGAATTCAAACCCATGTAATAATTGGGCACCTCAAATGGCGCTTTCAACGGATTTTGGATATTTGCATTTATCTCTGAAACAAAAGGATATTTTACCAAAAAAAAAACAGTCAGTGATTTTAGATATACCCTAGCCTATCTAACATTAAAATATGGGAAAAATCAAATTTTCCACCCTTGCCGCGGTATGTTTGATTTTTACGGACAGGGCGCTCTTCATGTTTGTAACATCAAGCTTATCAGTTTTCTTTATATATAGTTATAGACGGTTTTTTTGAAAGCGTACGGCGAGCGAAATTTGCAGCCATTTGAGTAGAAAAGGGCCATAAGGCAGAGTTTTTGTTTTAGCGTCCAACAATCCCGAAAATCACGCTAGCGAAGGAGAAGAATAGGAAAATGGAAGAGCAAGGAGAAAAAAAGGATGAGCAGAGTTGCACAGTTAGATTCTTTTTGCTGGCTACTTTAGACATGCCTTTGAAAAAAAAAGGGCTTGGTGGTATATCTGGCGCTAGATTTATTTTCTAATAATAAATCCTTTGCATTGAATGTTGACTCGAAGAGCGAGGTTTGGCACCTGAATCAGTTAGTGCATGTCCTTCTGTGAGCTTTCTGTGGGGGAGGAACCGCAAATATGTTCAAAACTCAAGTTGAACCACGAGCTGCAGGCGAGTGCTTTCACTGCAAAATTTGACTTCATTTCTATAAGCGATAAGAGTACAGACCATGAAAAATTGTTGTCGATTTGTGTTTTTATACAATAATATTGACGGTTTTGACGTCTTGCGCGCACAAGAAAGAGAAAAACAAATTGCGCAACCGTCACAATGACATGTGACATGCATCATTTCCATGCTCTCTTACTAAAAGTACTCTTATCGAACATGAAGTAGCTCTCCACCAATCAGCGCTTCAGAAATCGCTCAGTTAATAAAAATAATTTCTATTTTATTGAAGATGGACGGCAAACTCCGAAATTACAATTGAAAATTTAAAAACTGAAATTTATTTATGTATTTTTCATGTCACTTAGTAGGTTAGTATCTTCAGCTGTATTAACTTTTAGTCTCGCCTGTACTGACTCTTGTCTCTATTTCGTGTCGTCTTTCTTTTTTTCACTTATTACGAAATCTCTGTGAGAATGAACGAATTTTATACCTTTCGTTCCAGAAAACATCTTTTACCCACCAGTTCCACCAAAGACCACAGAGATGCTCATGCATGTTTATGGCATAATCACTTTTTTTTTCTATTTAAGTTGAATAGAAACTGATTTTGACCTTACAAAGCTCGTAGCCCCCTGACTCTCGGACGCATCTCTTCGTAAACAGGTCACAGCGCTTTCAGACTAAGTGCATTAGGTCTTGTGAAGATTAGAATGAAACTAAATAATAAGTGGAACGGTATCCTGAAAAAGGTATCTCGAACATCAAGCCAGGTTAAGCTCTGTTTTGTGCAAAGATCAATGAAGTTTCGAAGTTAATTTGCGACTACTATATACTACTTTAATTATTTTCTTGCAGAGCTGAAACAATTTTTAATGATAATGGGAGAGACAAATCAGTTCCCCCGGATTAGACATGCAACAGTCAGGTGAAACTCTCTGAAGTCCGCGTCTTGAGGATGTAGCTCAGCACTTGCCTGGGTAGGCAGGGGCACCCAACGACCGAATGTTTCTAAAAAGCCAGAAGTGCAAAGTTTTTTTTATGCTTTAGAAGCCTGTTTGCTTAATTTGGATTTCCTCTAAAACAATTCATTTGTTTAGATGTCTTAGGGGAACTTTCGTCGCATTGGACGCTTTAGGCTTTTTTGTCTCCAGCTCATCCGAAAATGTTAGCTACCTTGTTGAGTGAGTACAGTCGCCCTTTTTTAACAATCATGATCGCAATATCTTGGACATAAAATGCGAAAAACACAGACTCTGTGATATTGTAGGTACACTGTCGGTTAGTAAAAAAAATTAAACGAAAATCTAAGAAGTGTATAACGGTCATCAGAAATGTTTAGCTTAAGCAATACTTATTTGCTACTTCAGTTATTTGACAGAGAAACGTCACTGGGTGCCTCTCGTTAAGGTCAATTCTCCTCGAGACAGGTAGCTTGATTCCACAACCTGAGAAAATCGGTACTTGCGTCGTAGTTCCCGGCGTATGTCTCTTTTCATGAACGCGTAAGCAACAAAATTCATGGCAGAGTTACAGTGGACGAGCAAATACGCGAAAGTGGAGATTGTAGGATTGACATAGCCAAGCTTAAAAATTTTGCAAAGTGAAATGTAGATGCTAACGCTGTTGCAAACTACAAATAGTGAAACCAAACAGCCAAAAAACTTTGTTGATAAATTGCGTCGAGCTTGCCTTTTAGACCGTGGTTTGTAGTTGTGGGTGATTTCATTTGCTTGCGCGACTATTTTTTTCGCTATACTCCTTGAAATCAGCAAGACGCGAAGATAAATAAATATGAGTACTACGCATGATACAGCTCCAAGGAAAAAATCTGCAATCACGCGATAGTACTTATCAATAGCTCGATAGAGTTGTTGGTCATGCAACCATAGTAGGCGCATGAATGCTGCAACGAAAGACGTACTCCACGATGCTGCCACCGCTAAAACGACTCGCGTGTTCGTCATGAGTGATCTGTATCTCAAAGAGTAGACAATCCCAATATATCTATCGATTGCCACTGCCCACAGATTAGTTGTGCTGGAAAATAAGAAGAAGTTGTAAAATACAAGCTGTAAGCGCCAGTCGCATCTGAAACGGAACGTGCACGCGGCTCCAGTGGTTGTGATGAACAAACCGACGCAAAAGTCAGCAACAGCTAATGACAACACAAACCAGTTGTTTGTCGCCCATAGTCGCCGCTTGGAAACGATGAGATAAATGACGAGTCCGTTACCTGTAATGGTTAAAATGGCGATGATTCCTCGAATCACCCAGTACCAAGTATCCAGGGGCTCGAGCAAAACACGGCCGGACGTTTGCGTATGGTTACTTGTAAAATTTGCCATAATGTCCCTTTCGTACTCAACAAGTATGGATTTCTTGCCCTTTTTATAGGCTGCTGACAGACAATGAACACACCTGTCAGCTGTGTTCCGTGTCTTGATTGAAAATCTTAGCTTTTCGCTTTTAGTTTTTTATTAAGTGGTGAATTTGTGCCAGTCTGACTGACTGCTGCAACGGAGTCCAGTCGTATTTAGTTTCCTTGGATAAGCAGTGTCAGCACCGTCGAGGTCTGTTACAGTTATAATTTGCATTGATCGCACATACCAAAAATTATCTAACAGAAAAGAAACAAAAGGGATCAATAATTTTTTTAAAAATCTGGGCTTACTCTTCGGGAAGTCAGTACCAAATTGGGCAAATTATGTTTGAACGTGAGGTTTGAGACGTTTCCAGCGATAGATATCGGGTGAAATCTGTTATAAATTGACTCCTACAAGGTTATATAGTCTACCATAACTGAAAACCTATAGGCAGCATAAAATCCGATTTTATTTTCCTTATTTTCTTAAAGAGTACCAGATATTAATGAGATCTGACCTATCATTTTTGATCTGACAGGATGATTCAGTGATTCAATTGTTCATGGTAACCAGCTTTAATTCAAAGTCAAAGATTTGCTCACTCTACATCAACAAATTTAGAATCAGTTTACATTTCCCACATCATTTAATGGCAAATTATTGTTTCCGGCCAGAAAAAAAAAACGATTAAATCAGGAGCTTGTGGTTTCCGATAAACGTCGTGTAATTCTCTCGATTTAAAAGTTCTTACGTTACAAAGTGACAAGCACGATATTTTTTATCCAAAATCGCGTACCACTCCAAGGGACATCTATTATTCTCGAGCAATATTGCACCCTAGATTACTTTAAATAGATTAAAGGATGGAACGATTGGATTGCACGTCCGGAGAAAAGTGCTTGTAATATAATGCTATGAAGGCCTTACAAATACAAATTGAACATATGTGTTGCCAAAACAAATTTTATGTATGAACTAGCATCAGATTCAAATTCTAACCATAGAGTTAAGGAAATATAACGTATTTTTATATGAAGCGAATTGTCATATAAACTACAAGCTGCATGGTCAAAGCGAAACAGTGACTTTATTTATAACAAAACTTCCGAAAATAGGCCGGGAAGCTGAAGGAAAAATTTGAAAGAAATTGAATTGTCCGTGATTTAATGGTAAAGATTTTCACTAAAAGAGAGCACGTTTAAGTTAATTTTAATTAAAAGTAAGTAATTACCACCGAAAATAATTTCGAAAGTTAGTTTGGTCCACTGAAAGTAAAATGGCCAAAAAACACGTGCTACCTAAAAACCTCACGTACTGTGTGTTTTCATTTGCATCATGCAATCTCGTGCTTTTCGTGTTTTATCTACGCTTGCTATAACACCAGGCATTTCAAGCAAGAAATCTGGTGATTCTTCATTTCCTTCCAAAGCAAATAGAAATTCAGATGGACACTGCGCATTGCTTATTGGGTTTAGGTAATGTGTGGACAGCCGTTGAGTTGCTAAATTACAATTAAATAAATTGTTTTAATTTGCGACTTTGTTCCGAGAAAAAAAAAATTGTTGGAAGAATAAGTTGTAATTTTATTTACAGTGTATATGTCAGTGGGCTACGAATCCGTTTACTTTTTTCTCACTCGGTTTGTTAATGTCATAATAGATTAGGTTTGATTGGCCAGAAGAAAAGTGGATGATGACACTGAAGCATTAGAAATTTAAGACTTCAAAAAAATTGTTACTCAGCTTGTTAAGAGTACACTTATTGCAAATAACTAGAAGCGTATTATTTCTTTGTTCACAGATTATTTCGTCACGAAAACGTCAATTCGGCATTTGCACATCTCTCATGATACATCTTAATTACCCCCTCTCCCACACCGCCCGTCAAAATAAAAATTGGGCGAGCGTTGTTTTCAGATTCTCTTGGGAGAGGTGTACAATGGAAGATGTGCAAAGGATGAATCACAATAAGGCTTAAGAATGTTTACATGGAGGTGGGGGACCTCAGGTAGTTGAGGTAAACCGCCTAGGTGGGTTAACCCTTCTGTCCATAAGGTCTCTTATTTTAATTTGATCACGTTTTCATGATAGATGGAGTGACCCGCCTCGTGTTACCTCACCTATCTGGGGTCGCCGACCTTTATGTAAACAGGCTCTAAACCGGATCGCTTTTGAGCTGGCACTAAAACCATACCGGAAAGGCCTCCTGTTCACACATAAGAACAGTGATTTCAGAGCAATTTCTGTAACTTTGCGAAGCTGCGCCAAGCCGATCTCTAAGGGGTGGACCATGAGAAAACACAGGGGGAGGGGTGAAGTACAAAAAACATATTCGCCCAAGGGAAACTTAAATAAAAAAAATTCGTGCACGCCAATTAACCCTAAAAAATATTCATGCTACAGTCTAAAAAAAATTCATACAAGGAATTTGAAAACGAAAAAAAAAGTCCTGCGGCTCGAAAATCCCCCCCCCCCCTCCCATAACATTTCTGATGGTCCGTCCCTAAAGCGGAGAGTAACATTTTGGATAGTCGTGTTCACACTTCAGTCAACTGTCAACTCTCTCTAAGACGGACACCTTCGGGACCGGCACTAAGTGTCTGCCTTAGAGAGGTGTCCGTCTTATAGAAAGTCAAATAAAAGGAGTAAAGAAAGGCGGGGACCAACTCTAAGTGTCCGTTTAACAGAGGTGTTCGTCTTATAGAGGTGTCCGTTAAGAGAGAGTCGACTGTATAACGGATAGTTCTTCGTGTCGGTACGAAAAGCTATGCGGTATTGTATGAACATAGTCTAAGAGTCGCTTGCTAAAGTGAAATGAATGCAAAACAACGACGGACCGCTGAGGGAACAGTTTTTTCCTCTAATAATGCCAACCATGCGAGGTTCGTAATATACCAATCAATAACAACCACGGTCGTAAAAATAGTTCTACCCAGGAAATCGCCACTATCGCCTGATTGAAGACCTGCAGTATATACGCGGTCAAAACGTCGAGATCAATGATAATCGTGAGACAAACGAACAACCTTTTATACACATTATCTGCGATGAACAATGTCTGTCATGATGCAGGACCCCGGGGGGGCACTTGGGCATTTTTTGGGTAGGTATGTGCCGCCCGGGACTCCAAATTGGCACCCCGTTCTAAAAAAAATTTCCCCTAAAATTGATACCCCGTTCCAGAAATGGCCCATTTTTTATACCCCGTTCTAGATTTCGCCCTAAAACTGATACCCCGATCTAGAAATGGGCCAATTTTTTATACTCCGTTCTAGAAAGTTTGTAAATTGAAATAGCCCTGTTTTTTTTTTTTTAAAGATATTTCTTTATTTCTTCGACTTATATATCAAATAAATGCTTCTTCATAATCAGCAATCATTGAATAAATAATTTCAAATGGCTGCTTACAAAACTGGAGCTTTTGGGCATTCAAAATATTATACCCCGTTCTAGAAAACGCCTCTGAAATGGATACCCCGTTCTAAATCAGGAGCTTCAAAATCACGACCCCGTTGGGTGGCACATACCCGTATAGGTAACAATTGCACTGTTTCCCCCACCCCCACCTAAATGTCTCTGCCGTCAAAGAGTATGAGTACGAGAACGAATGTTAACTGCTACAATCGCTACTTTGTTTCGTATAGAAACTGCAGTTGTCTATTTATGTTACAATGTACAAATAAGTACACTGGACAAAACTGTTCTGGATTAACGTTTTATTATACAAAAATAAAATGAGCCAACGAACCTTGCATGATATTTTGGTATTTTTGACTTTTTAAAATTCCATACACGGAAAAATATTTTCAAGCTGATCAACGCAAGGAGGACTTGCGTTACAGCGTATCTAAACTTGGTAACGAAATCACAAGTACGCAAAATCACGAGATTTCTAAGAAAAACAAATCAAATGTTTTTCATCAGAAAATACGAAATGTACGTTGTTGTGTTAAGGATCTCTATTGTCTTTAACAAGATGAAAAGTAAAGCTCAACTCTAAGAGTCTCATCGAAAAGTAGCGCAAGCCTTTGTGTTTATTCCACAAAATTTCAAAGCCTTCTGTAATACACTAAAAGTAAATGACGGCTTGACAAAAATAGTCATGTACGAGCCGTCGCGCTTTTATGACCGTCAAAACATTAAATTGGAAACGCAATCGTCAGAAGAGGTTGGACACGGCCCGCAAGGTCGTCAGCAACATTTTAATTTGAATTTTTTTTTTTCTTTTCGCATTGGCCCTAACACTTCTGTACTATAATTCGTACAGTTTTGGCTTCCATGCATATCGGTTTCCTGTGCAACAGTCGAAAGGTTTTTTAATAGTCATTTTGTTATTTTATAGTTTTTTTTTTCTCGTTTTTAGGGGGCCTCTAGGGAGAATACTTTTCATAGTAATTGGTGTCACCCTCTTAAAATAAAGGTTATTATAGTACCGTAATTTTCTCGCAGTTGGACAGGGTTAATCAGAGATAGCTTTTACCTCGAGTCTTGTCGACAGGTGGATGAATAAATTATACACCTACTTTAATCCTGGAGTTATGCTTACCGTGCTAATTTTAAGGTGGCTCCGTAATTAATACAAGACCATTTAGCTGTGACAAATTTTCCGTCATACCTTTATCGAATTTAACGCGATGGCTGCGAAACTTTGCAAAGAACAACAGATATAGTTCGGCAATAATACGGAATATTCCGATTTCATTGATGGTAAATATTTCTTGAGAAATTTGCCCTTAAAAGGACCCTAATGTTCCAAGGAAATCGCGTCTAGTAAAAAATTTTCCTGATATTTTTTACTGAAATTTCTAGTATCGGCTTTAATTGATATAATAAATATGTCAGAGGAATTTCAGAAAAATCGTTGGAGCAGAAGTCCGTAACTAAAAGTCGCTCAAAATTCAGTTGTGAAATTGTTTTGGAATTTCAAAAATGAATTACTATCAGGAAGAAGGAGCCATCAGTTTGAATTTTCGGGACAAGTAAATTCAATGTTTGCTAATTCTAAAAACAAAAACCGATTGCCTATCGTGCTATTCTTTAAAAGGTACTTTTCACTTTTAGAAGCACTATTAATTGCTCCAAACCTTGCTCTGACGTCGAATGACTTGTTCCTCGACATTTTTAAAATATCCCTTTGCAGTTTTGGTTCAAGCTCCTGCTACATACATTTTGATGTATTGCAATGCATCCTCAACGGCTTTTCCTGCGGTACGTTGTTTCCAACTCAGGAAAAACGCATTGGGATTGTAAGCTACCTTGTATCGAAGCTCCGATAGAACTGTCCAGCACCTTTGTTTATGACCAGAAAATGAGCACGAGCGGCAGCTCTGCGAGGAATTTGCACCTCAGCCAGGTGGGACGAATGACGATGATGCCCATGTCTGTGAACCGATCTGTATAAACATGTATTGCAGAGTAAAACATAATAATCAAGAAAAAAAATACCCATTCATTGAAGGAAGAAGTGAGAAAAATTTCAGAGTGGTAAATTTATTCACGGGCAGTATTTTTGCGATAATTTTATTTTGCACTGTGATGTTATTCGGTTCACAGGCATGGTAATCATTGTCGTTCGTCCCCCCCGGGTGAGGTGCGAATTCCTCGCAGAAGTGCCGCTCGTGCTCATTTTGTAGTCATAAACAAAGGTGCTGGACAGTTCCATCTGAGCTCTGATACGAGGTAGCGTCCAGTCTCAATACTTTTTTCCTGAGTTGGAAGCAACGAACAGCAATAAAAGTCGTTGAAAATGCATTGCAATACAACAAAATGTATGCAGCAGGAGTTTGAGCCAAAACTGCAAAGGGATATTTTCAAAATGTCGAAGAACAAGTCATTCTACTTCAGAGCAAGGTTTGGAGCAATTTATGGTGCTTCTAAAACTGAAAAGTACCTTTTAAAGAATAGCACGATAGGCAATCAGCTTTTGTTGGAAGAATTAGCAAACGTTGAATTTACTTGTCCCAAAAATTCAAACTGGTGGCTCCTTCTAGCTGATAGTAATTTATTTTTGAAATTCCAAAACAATTTCACAGCTGAATTTTGAGCGACTTTTAGTTACGGACTTCTGCTCCAACGATTTTTCTGAAATTCCTCTGGCATATTTATTATATCAATTAAAGCCGATACCAGAAATTTCAGTAAAAAATACCAGCAAATTTTTTTACTAGACGCGATTTTCTTCGAACAGTGGGGTGCTTTTAAGCGCTAATTTCTCAAGAAATATTTACCATCAATGAAATCGGAATACTTCATATTATTGCCAAATGATATATGTTGTTCTTTGCAAAGTTTCGCAGACATCGCGTTAAGAACCAAAAAGTTATGACGGAAAATTTGTCACAGCAAAATGCTCTACGGAGCCACCTTAAAGAAACCGAAACTAGTCTAGTTTTACAA
This sequence comes from Porites rus, assembly GCA_964035705.1. Classification (NCBI taxonomy): domain Eukaryota; kingdom Metazoa; phylum Cnidaria; class Anthozoa; order Scleractinia; family Poritidae; genus Porites; species Porites rus. Next base: position 10,475,215 of record OZ037996.1, on the reverse strand, counting down.
TGGATTAGCCCTGAATAACTGCCCTCTTCTAAATAAATATATTGGTGAGCAGGTTGTTGTAGGCTTGTTGTCGGGTGGGAGGCCTAGGGTTGCTGGTTGCTCCATATAATGGCCTATAAGAGGAGAATTCATCCAATACGAGAGAAGTATGTTTTCAGGCTCACCTCTAAGCTTAACAGCAGTATGAGAGGGTAGGGATTTCCTGCTGTACAGAATCGATGAATTAGCTATGTACATTATCCGGATAAGATTTATTTCATATCTTAACTATAATTAACGTTTATGATATATGATATAGTCGTAAAATGTAATTCTACTCAACTCCGTGTGGAAATTTTCTTCACTCATTCAGAGGCGACTTGATTTCGTGTGCACGGCTTGTCTAGCGTAACTGCATTTTCTATATGAGGACTGACTGAGGAAGTAAGAATATTATACCATTTAACAGCCGCTCGCGTTCCTCACCATACCCCAGTCATTTGTTATGTTTTATTTTACGATGCTAGGTTATATTTTTGGAATCGATTGCCAGACTACTTTGCAAGTGCAAGAGAAGCTTAAGAGTCGCTTGCCTGTCAAATTTTATGTACAATTACGTTGATCTTTTTGTGGCCTGATACTGGGCCAGCTGTCCGGATACTGGGCAACATAGGAGCTCTGCAAAAATATTAATTTCGCGATGGAAACAAAGGCAAAAAAGTTAAACTGTCTTTCGTCATATTAAGGACTAAATAGATTTTCTCTGGGCCAAATTTCAGAGCTCTTGCGACTAACGAAGGAAAGTTATTGCAATGTTGACCTGAAGTGCCGGATACTGGGCAACATACTGTACCAGAACTTTCCTACCCCTTTCCTGAAAATTTAGACCCCATTCTAGTAATTCTGTTGAAATTACAACCCTGTTCTAGTCAATTTACAGCCCAAGCTCAGTCTAAGAGTTTAAACAAACTTTGATACGTGTGGTATCATATTGCGCAATCCTCAAAATGTGAACATAAAGAATTTGTCAGGAAATGGATTCAAGAAGACAACTTTCGCTGGAATTTTCAATAAAAATACTTTAAACCTAATTTACTTGGTTTCAGCTTCTTGCTTGTTGTCAGGAGCCGATTAGTATTGCTGGTGTATGGTTATTTTACCGATCCGCCGCACGGGTAAATAAAATCGCTTAACTGATCGCTGAGGATTTGGGCTGCCTATGGTCAATTCTGTCGTGAAAATACGACCCCATCAGTACGGATATGGGAAAGAGTTCAAAGTTAGTATTATTGTCAGAAGCCGATTAAAAACTAATCTATTATACGTCAAGAATTCACCAAATTAACCCCAAACAGAGTCTTTTGCTCTCTGTGGGCGTTACATAATATTTTCTTGATTGTTTATTTATTTATTTATTCATTAACGTCAGTTTAATTGCTAACTATGACGTCAATGACGGTTGAATGTCGACCCACGAATTGTGACGACGAATTTTATAAAGGTTCGTACTGCAGTCAGAGTAACGCTGTGGTTAAAGAATGAACTGGTACTGGATTCTCGGATGGATTCCGTCGACCTTAGCAATCTTTGGAAACGGCTTTGTGATTTACCTCATTTATACTAGACGCAGACTTCATACCATTCCCAATGGCTTTATTTTGTCACTCGCATTGGCCGACCTTGGCGTTGGGGCCTGCTATTTCCCAGCAAACTTTATTTGCGAGTTTTCTCCAAGAGCGTGTCTTCAGAGCGTGGCAGATGACATCGCAGTGGCAATGATTTATTCTTCAACTAGCTGTCTCTGTGTTATGGCCATCGACCGTTATTTGGCAATTGTTCATCCACTTACCTACATGACTCTCATGACGCGAAAACGCGCTTTTTGTTTGATGACATTGTCGTGGCTCATACCGCTCACTACCTACTTTATACCAGGCCTCTGCACGAGTCTGCACAGGTGCCGCATAAACCGAAATATCACGGTAGTAATCTGGACAACCATGTTTGAATTTATTCCCTGTATTGTGCTCTTGTTTATTACAGTCAAAATAATATCAATAGCACGTGATCATCGTCAACAGTCCACTAGGTTAGATACACAGCTGCGGTTCAATGAACCAAAACATAAGGGCTACAAAATACCCACATGGAGGCCAGCTCGTGTAATTATAACAGTAGTGGCCATATTTCTCGTTTGCTATTCGCTTGAAGTGTGCAGCTCACTATGCTATTTTACCGATTTGTGTACATTTTCTAATGATTTGTTCAATGCAGTGCGTTTTCTTGTAGTGACGAACTCAGCCGGCAACCCAATTGCATATGCGTTGTTGAAACGTGACATTAAGCGGGAGCTCAAGGAAGTACTTTGGGAAAAGAATGACGCGAATGTTGTCGCTACAGAGGTGTAACAGACATGATAATACGGTTTTATGGTCAAGTCACTTAATCCGCGACAGCTGTATCAAGAACACTACGTAATGTGTTCGTATTATTAAGACTGGTTGGGACCAAAAGCTCATTTTAAAGCTTTAAGCTCAAGTTCTCAACAAGGCAAGTTTTATGGAACGGAAAAAGAAAGTTTGAGGTTTTTGCTGAACTAATCGTTTTATAATTCATGGGGCCAACCACATTGTTTTCTCAGACAATATCAGTTGAATGGATCGAAGCACGTTGTCGATTAACAGCCACCTAAAAAGACAGAAAAACACAACAGGAAGTCTTTTGTTACATACTAACACAACTAATAATTAAAACGATCAGTAATTCAGCGCGATACACTTTTTGCCTTGCGGCGATCCATACTCACAGTCAAAGACAATGGAAACACCTGTCAAAACGACTCCGCCGTAAATTATGTTAGCATGTAATCAGTACTCATGCCACGAAGTGCGGTTTCTGGTTGTCCTCGTTCAACAATAAAAAAAATTAAAATAATTTCCGTTATTTACCCATTTGAGGCTTTTTCGTTACTGGCCACTCATAATCTGACAAAAAAGAGGACTATATTTGCGTTGCCTTTTATTCCTGATGATATATTCAGCAGCTCCGAAATGGCAAGCATCCTAATCACAGAAGGGAAAGATGTTGTTCTCCTCCCGCTTTTTCTCTTTTCCTCCCTCATTTTTTTTTTCTTTTACTAGTAATAGGCTTCATTTCAGTGGGGAAAACGTTTTTAGCGAAATGGTGAAATTTATTAAAGGTATAGTTTGTATATGTAGGGCAGAAGATAGACCAAGACTTTCAAATATACTTTTTTCCGGTCAATTTTGCATGTTTGTTTACTTTTTTTCTAGACTTTTAAATCTGAATCGTGCTCATTTGGGTCATGACTCGAAAAATGTCATTCATTGATTCCCCTCAGTCAGAAGTTAGCCGCAAAATTCAGTGTCCTGAAAGCCAATTCTGCTGATCGATAGCGTCACAAGTGGTACATACGGGCGGTGGAGGAGTTAATATGTAAATTAAAGCTACGTACCAATTCGGCTATGTCGTTCGTGTGAATAAAAGCTACAAACTACCCATTAGCAATTAATGGACAACAACGTAATGGAGCTTTAACTGCTTTTATCTGAATGGTAAATGTGACAGCCAACGAGTTCTATTCACAATTCAAGTTTTGACTAACGAGTAAAGGTGCAGCGTTTCATCGATCATCTATAACTACACTGAGAATTAACGGGAGGGCCAGTAAAACGGACAACGGTATATGCTCAGATACAATTACTAATTACATTAACTCTGATTTAGCACGAGGTTAAAAGGAAGAAAAAAAGAAAAATAATAACAACTAAAAAAACATTGATCGCCCTTTGTTCTGACTGCCTGTGTCAACACCTGTCTTTTGATTGGATTTCCTCCAAAAGGAGGGTACGTTTTTCCTTAGGCCTGTAATTAACTGAGTGTCATGTGTAAACTGATTAGTAACAAAGGGAACTCAAGCTATTTGTTAGTTTGCATCTATATGTTAGACTACAGCGATAGGGAAGTAGTGTTGTAGGAGCTAAATTGAATATTTCAGTGTTCAGTTGAGCCGAGGCACTTGATAACAATCTAGTTTTGTCTCAAAATACTTATGATCATGTGGGAAAATGACTACCATACCAACCTAGCTATTAGCCGTTATTGTGTACATTGCAGGCTAGGAAATGACATTGCGAATTAACTCGTGCTGAAAACTCAAGTGTTCAGAGTGTACTAGTAATCTATGCAATTGGAAGGATATATTTTGATCTGCTAGTCTGAAAGAACGATCCAAATAAATTCTTGACAGGTCTTGGACTCGAAACGCAATCCCCATGTAGAACAATTAAGACGACAAGGGTCACGTGTTTCTGAAAAACAAGCGGTAGAAGACATCGTTTAACATTGCTTCCGACAAAGATAAGATAACGGGAAATATAAGCCATGCATGTAGTTCGATTATCACTCACAAACCCATTCACACCAAAGATTAAACATGTTTAAAGCTGTTTTAGTTAAACAGGTTTAAATTTGTTTTCTTCATAAAGCTGTTTACTTCACTGTTATTGTTTGACTAAACAAAATATAGCTTTGGTGTGATATGGGGCAAATCGGAAGTGTCCCAAATAGTCTTCAGGCCACGTAAATGCAACAGTTGGATAACCGACGCAAACCACTGGATGAATTGCTATCTAAAGGATAAACCTCTGTTTTTATCCATGCATGGAGATTTGCTCACTGAATAAAATTATCAACCTGAATTCTTTTTACCTTCTTCTAAGAACAAATAATATTCGGGTCATACTCGACTGAACCATCTCGTGAATCATGTGGAGAAGTTGCTTGTTTAATAACTTATCATGTCAGTGCTTGCGTGCATCCTTTCGTCAAAACTTAAGACAAATTGTCTCTAGTCCTACCTTCAAGGTATGATTTGGCAATTTCAAAGTGTTCCAAAAGCTTTTACAGTTAAATTACTGCCATACCGTAAATCCTCCTTTGAGCCCCCCTCTCAAAATAAGCCCCTTCACTCTAAGACGCCCCCCCCCCCCACCTTTTCAGGGAAAGAAAGTTAATCACCCCTCCTCCCCCTCTCTCTCTCTCTCTCTTAAGCCCCCCTCCCCTAATTATTTTTCACTAATAAATGATAAGCTGTGTTAATCAATCACGACTGTAAAACTTTGTGTGGACTGATCCGGGATGGTTTATTTACCAACTGGAAGTTCGAATTTGTTTTTGATCCTTGGGTACATGACCTCCAACTTCTTGTACTTGAGCTTTTTCACTTTGTATTCTAGTTCATTATAGAGAACTGGTACCATCGTATTTTCTTAATTAAATAACCCCCTCACAAATAAACCCCCCGTCTCTATTAAGCTCCCCCGCCCCTCAAAAGGGTTTGAAATAAAGAAGCCCCTTAGGGGTGCTAAATAGAGGATTTACTGTAAGTTAAAACAAACATGGGCAACAGTTTAACACCGTTGTAACCTGAGTATGAGAAGTATCAGAGATGGTTCTCATTTGCAAAAGCCGTGAAGATTTTAAAGCATTGAGGCCAGACTCACTCTCTCGGACTGACCTTTTGATAAGCTGACAGGATTTTCCCTTTGTCCGATCTCCCTGTTTCGTGTAACCCAAGGGACAACGTTTCACACAGGTGGTGCGCAGACCATGGGCCTTCAGACTTGAGGTTTCTGAATTGCACTTGAGGCAGTCATAGCCATTACTGCACTTTTCACAGTTTTCCGAACATCCTGTTTAAAAAAAAAGACGTTAAGGAAAAACGTTTTAAAAAATGCACTACATCTTAACTATCACTAAATGCAAGTTTATGAGTCCCTTTATCAGCTAACATCGGAGTTGTATGACATCCAGCCTCCACCACCACCTTCTTCAATTTTAAATATATAAATGATCATAATAATCATCATCATCATCATAATCATATTTTTCTCCGACTTATTACAAATGATTACTTATCAGAAGTCGTTTTCTTCAGTAGCTATCTGTCTGTTCGTTGTGTTAATGTTGGCAAAATTCGAAGACCCATTTCTATGGTGACGAAAAATGTTAACTAAAGATAATTAGGAAAGGACTACGACTTTTTGGCAATTTATTAGCGAAAATACAGTTTTCAGGTGGGACAGATATCCAAATAATGCACAGTTGTGGTAAGTGAGGCAGTGGTTTCCACAGCTGAAAAGGAGGTGGCGGTGCCTAGCGGTTTTCGTGAAAACAAGGTTTGGGTGGGGGTGCTCATTCCGGCGGGGTCAGAAACCTCCTTTTGAGCTATATGGAATCTAGCATTTCCCGTTGTGGTGAGATAATAATACAAAAGAGAATGTACTTACTCAGGCAGTAATTTTGTATACCCCTAAAGGTGTAAAATCCTTTGGGGCACTTGCGCTGGCAACGCCTCTTATTGTAGTTGATTCGAAACCATCCCTCTTTGCAAGTCAAACAATATTCACCAGCACAGCCATCTACAGGGAAATGAATTAAAAAGAAGTCTTTAATTTTCCAGAAAATGTAAATGAAACCCAGTCCAGTTGACTTACTTTTAAAGGCCCCATCCACACATTTCTGTCTCTCTTTAACAACAAACAATTTGCTTCAAATTTGAAAAAGATTGTCTTCCAGACGTGGCGTTTGCGTATCGTTTTCGTTCCTCCACGTGTATCTGGTACTATTTGAAAGTGACAAATTGACCAAAGACAAGCTAAGTCCTACAAGTATGACCCAGTGGCAGTGAATATCATAATACTGCACGATAGAAGGTACTGTTAAGTATCTGTCTCTACCCTTATGAGGACGGGAATTGGCCTTTTTTCAAAAATGTCCACCCTGGAAGTAATTGACAGGATGCCCTGCGCTGCCGCAACTTCTACGTGGCTACAGTTATATAAACTAGACGTTGAGAATCCATCACGGCCCCGTTTCCAAGCCATGACATCCTGTTAAGTAGACAAGTGCTAAATAAAAATTAAAGTTATTTAGAACCTTTAATCATTGCTGCATACAAAATAAATTAAAGGATTGATTACCTTCCGTAATTCGCTGGCACCTTCTCCCCTTTTTCGCAAACCCACGAGGACAAGAGACCACGCAAGTTGAATTGTGGAATGCAGAAATTTTGATCTTAAAATATCTTGGCTTACATCTCCGGCAGTTGATCTTGTCAGGGCATCTAGCACAATTAGCAACATATCTGCATTCTGACCAGAAAGTAATTAATTTAATCAGCTTTTTCAGGGCAAATTTGAATGTAGAAGAATGCAATGGGGGCCAGGGGAGGTTGAAAAAAGCCTTCTTAAGATAAGAGCTGGGCTCTTAACTTTTGTTCTGAAACAATAACTTAATGTTTTGAACTAATAGTTACGAGTTCCCTTAATCTTAAGATGTTTTATGCAACCCGACCCAGACTACGTATTAAACAAAATTTGTTCCTTAGTCCACTCTGATAGCATTTGCCTATTTAAACACACTTTTACTTCTTGTTTTTTTTCTTTTGTTTGTCCTATTATGGTTAATTCATCATTTAAAGAGTCTGGTTGAAGCCTGGTTTTCCTGGTCTACAAAATAATAAGGCTTGCTACGCTTACCAGGAATACCAGGCTTTTTGCACATATGCTATGGTAAAGCCCGGTTTAATTTGATAACATTAGTAAGTTTTGGTTGGTCGAACTAGGCTTGCACCATGGTTAGCCCTGGTTTAACCAGGCTTTTGGTGCACGGGAAATAAACGTCAGTGGCTTAATTTTCAATGGGGAATAACGCTTAATTGTAGATCGGGAGCTACCCTGTTACCTTCCACGTCAAGTGGGCCAAACCGTTATCAAGGAACAATACCAATAATTAACAATACTTTATTTAAAGTGGAACATATGCTCAGCTATATGGATTAGTTTAAATGAAAACTTCACCAGCTAATTTACATACAGGTATGCCACTGCATACTAAAATAAATAGAATAAGAGACAAAAATAAATAAGACAATATTAAAGCTATTTGCAAAATTAAGTTTTCATACATAAATTACTATCAAAATTATTTACTTTGACTCACGTGACACACATAACAGGAACTCAAATCTGTTACTAAAACCACAGGTAACCCAGGCTCTGTGATAGTACCACTGTTCGGTTCCAGTAAAATTACAGTGTTTGTATGGGGTAAAAATATCATCCTAAAATTTCTAGGAAATACTAAATAAAGACTAGGGTATCTAAAAGATAGTAATGCTGCGGCACATTCTGTTGATACTGGCATAAGTTAGGCAGTGGGACTTAAAAGAATCGAAAATGACATTGAATGTCCTATTTACATGTTGGAAAGTACTAGAATAATTACTATCAGTCTATATAAAGAACTCGTGGGAACGTTGTTTAAAAAATGATCAAGTGGTTATCAACTCTGGTTTTCTCACAGTAAATTGTAGGAAATGATAGAAATTCAGATTGTTTATCCAGATATTTAATAAAGGGTGTACTATCTTTTCTCTGGAAACATGATACTTTTCTTGCTGTTTATTGCACTTTATTAAGTAACAGTTATTTAGCTATATATTTATAAGAAAACAACAACACAAAAAACAGAAAAAAAAAAAAAAAGAAAGAAGGAAAAAAAGAGATCGGTAGGAGTCGAACCCGGCACCATCGGCTTGACGCGACTAAACCTCACCACTACACCACATAGACTGATTACGTAAATGAAGGAAAAGTCTTTAATTTAATTCCTTTTCCGTGAAACTTCCGCCGGCAAGATGATCGCCAGCCGCATTAATCGAGCTATTAACAGCAAAAAAATAATGTAAACGCATATTCCATGGCAATGAATGAATGAAAGGGCATAATTATGCTTTTCAAAACGCCGATACACGTCCTCGTCTGCAAAGTAGGACACAAAACATATGTTTTGTTATCTCGATTTCCGCTGTTATTTTGAAGCGAATGGTCAAAATCACATCCATTTTCGGCTCATACAGTTTCTTAAGAATAGCATTGCCTGACATTTTCTCACTTTCACATCACCTTCTAGCAAGCTGGAATTTGTATATCCCCCGTGTTGCGGAGTCGAAGAGCAAAAAAGGCTCTTGAGTCAAAAAAGACTCTTGAATTGAAATCCAATCCCCAAGTTAACCATCGTACTCATCTGAAAGACTCCTGCGTGTCTTAAAATTTGGTAAGACCTCTAACCGTGCTGTAGAAAGTTTGCCACAAAGAAAACTTTAAGTCTGAGCAGCGAACGATGCACTCTCTCACCCACCGAACTTCCCCGTGTTTTTATTTGAGTTGTTCGTGGCGCAATGCACTCTGGTTAAATGCAATGCATTGTGGTAAAACGTGTGGTTAAATGCAATGCATTGTGGTAAAAAGTGATGAATTCGAGAATTCGTCGCCCCTTATATATTTCCTTTAAATCCTGATTATGTTGCTGCTCGCTCCCTTCGGTCGCTGCGCAGCAATCAATAAAACTTACTCTGCAGTTAATTGTTGTTGTCCTTATTGCTCCAACGAAGTTTCGTGATAATTTGCAGTAATTTGTTGAAATTCACTCTATCTACAATAATAATATATAAGGTAGGAAACACGAGGTGCCATTTTCGCCGATATGCTCTCATTCAACACAACTTTTTCCACGAAATTCGAACTCCAACGGAAAATAAACATGCCAGGATGGTAGAAATAGGATAGCAGCAGATATAGAAACCAATAAAACTTTCCCAGATAGAGAAACGAATCCCACAGACTTTGACAAACTCGAAGAATAAATCCAGACAGACCGAGAATACGCTCGCCGAAGCAGCCGGGCCAGATCAACGCGCGGCCAAGAAAATGAGGCCTGGGCACTGTACACAAAAAAATCATCCCGGGAGTCCTGAGGTGACCTTTCTGGGCACTGTGGTACTATCACAGAGCCTGGGTTACCTGTGACTAAAACAGAAGTGCACGGAGCGACTCACCTGCAAGTGGCTTTTTGCAGTATTTGCCAAAGTAGCTTGAATTAAAGGGCACAAGTCCTTTTGGACATTTCCGAACACAAACCATGCCAGATTTGTTAAAGAAAGCGTGAAAAGCGTTCCTACATTTCCGACAACGGAGGCTATCGAGACACTTGGCACAATTAGGCACGATGGGTTTACACTCTGAAAACAAAGTATGCACAAGAGAGAATGATTTTCTCTTGGTATGCGATTTTAAACTCCTTCATTATTTCATTTTATATAAACTGTTTCTTTAGTACTATTGCTTCTAAGAGCTTAGAAATTGCGTCGTAATTAAATCGCGCAAAATATGTCAGTTCTCACAAGGCAATGCTGAAGTACACCTGCGATTTCCAATCTTCTTAATAACCTTTTGAAATCTTGGGGACATCACAATTTAGCGAGCATTTGATTGATCGTTTGTGTTCCGGAGGAGTTACTTGAGTCAAGTTTGGGCAAAGGGGTGAACCATTTTTAGGTAAAACGAAAATCCGAAAAAACTTGCCATCATAAGGACTAAAAACCACTGTTTTAGAGCACAGTTAACAACATTGAACAAAACAATGCTCTGAGTTTCTACAGTTAGAACTTATTTAGAATTAGCTCGCAGATGGTATGCCGTATTCAGCCCAGAGAGATCAATCAATCACACTGTGATTGATTGATCTCTGCAGCTGTCCACGCCGGTACAGGATATTGCCGGGGATCCTGTACAGGCATGGACAGCTGCATGTCTCCGTATAGGGTCAAAAATTATGTGCCCCTGCCTTTCCAGCCGGGTCTGTGTCCCATGTTGCGTTTCTAGTCATTCAGAGATAGCTAACATTCAACTGAATGCTATAATTAAATAGTTATCGATCCTTTAAACAACGCGAAATAAAGAAATGACATACTTGATTGTGTGTCTTTGCATAGCTTCTTTCCGTCACTGTCCATGGAGGGTGTGAAACCAATTGGGCAGTTTTTCACACATCTCACATTTCCCATAATCTTTTTCTGAAGTGAGTAATATCCTTGAGTGCAATTCGCGCAGCTTGCAGGACTGTGCTGGTGGCAGTCATCGCAGTTTCGTGCAGTACAACCTTGAAAACAAATCGAACAAATTCACAGCAACATAAAACGCTGCTTATCCATTCACCCCTCGCGAATGAATGAACGAATTTCTGTAAGTATATGATGATTGACAATCAAAGATTCGTACAGTTAGTATAGAATAAACCACTTACGGCGACTGGAAGGAAGGAAGCTAATTCCACTAGGTTTTAGTGCTTTCAAAATGCTTCGTAAGCTGCGAACACAGCCCCTCTCTGCTCTCATCGCTGCCCACCGCTGTGACATTTAGAAACGTCCTCCACGAAGGGAAACGAGAGAGGCGGCTGAATTCGCAGGCTAATTGATTTGCGCTGAATCATTCCGATCCGTTTTTACTTATATAGAAACATTTCCCAGTTAACTTACAAAAGGGTCAATAAGTCAACGAAGTTTTAGCTCTGAAGGACTTGGGTTATTGGTGTCTCTTACTCTATTAATCCCCCAACAGCCCAGAACGTGAACGCAAAATTGTCACCGAGCTGGATGGCTCACTTTGAGGACAAAGCTACAATTGTAGCGAAAGGCGCTATAAAAGTCCAGGTTCTAGCAGGCCATATGGGGGGTTATTATTTCTTAAACCTTCGGGTAACCTTCCAGAAGACTACATGAAAGGAGGTCGATTATCTTTAAGCTGCTCTTTTGCAAAAGCCGACAATGTTATGTCTCAGCCTCAGAATTAGGAAGTGAAACAGGGATACGCCCAAGAAAATAAGCACTTGCCATTCGAATTTGGTTTGGTTCGCTTCTCCAAAACCTGCGTGCGTAGAGCAATCTTGTTTAATCGACCTGAAGTGAGAAGAGGCGTGGTATAAATGGGTTAGTTCTGTGTATTTTTTTTGTATTCTGGTACGTGATTAAACCACGTTATTTCATGAATGCAAGCGATCCAAGAATCAGACTAATTAACAATTATTCCTCGAGCCCGAATGGGCTCTGAGTCAAGGGCTTTTGACTCAGAGGCCTTGAGGGAGAGAGGAATAATTGTTTTTAGTAAAATCCAACTAGTTGGTCAAAAATATCGAGACAAAACAACTTAAAGCAAGACTTTAATCCTTTTTTGCCAACAAAAATCCGGCGCTTCTCGCTACTAGTGGGCTATAACATTATAGCCCAGTAGTAGCTCAACCAATCAGAACGCAGCATTGATAATAGACCACTAGTTGGATTTTGCTTAAATGAAATGGCTTCACTTTGCCTTGGAAAACAGTAGGATTCAAGGTTGAAATGTACGCTCATTAATTCATTGTAATTCATTCATTCATTCATTCATTCATTCATTCATTCAAACACTTTTGACCAGTTCTATGTACTTTCAATAACTTAAATTTCTCATTATAATAACTTGTTGATCATTCCCTATATTCTCTCTTCACTAAGTGAGAAGTAAGTGTTAATGTTAGCTTAGGGGAGGGGTAGGTGGGCAGTTTCCCAGAAACCTACACTGATCACCCGCTTCAATAGTTCACGTTCGATATATTAAAATTGCAACATGACTCCGGGGCTTTCTGGTCATTTTTCTTTGTTTGGTTTGGTTTTCTTTGTGTTGAAGTCTCATCTGGGAATTGCGAGACAATATAGAGTCGAATGTGAAACCTTTGCAGTTGGTACCCTAAAGTCGCGAAGTCATGTTAGAATTTTAATGTAAATTATCGAACGTGGGCTATTGGAAGCTAGACGCGTTTTTAGCCCTTTCAAAAGGGTCGATTACATGGTAAAACGTTATTTCTGTGCATGGTTTATCTATTAATTCAATACAACCAACAGTCCTTCTATGGAGTTTAGCGTTTGAACTCTACTACACGTATCCAGTGGCCTAAAGTACAACCCGGATGTTTTTTACACCGAGTGTGTATTATCAGGGCATCAAAGGTCCTCCCTTTCAGCTTTTATTTTTTACAGGTTTTCCCATTTCAGACCATGTAGCCTTCTCAGACTTCTCAGGGCAATAATTCTTTGACTTTTTGTAATGTACGCATTCATATGCGCGTAAGCCGGCATCAGTTGGTCTAAAATCTCAGGGGAAACACGTCAGTCGAGAGTATCTCTATAGACGCTACAAAGATCACATGCTTACTGTATAACATACCAAGCTCTGTCCTGATACATATCCTGGAATATCCCTGTCTTGAGGTGATGTTGAAGCCCACCGGGCACGATCGCGTACATCGGATGATTATCTTTCTATTTCTTTCGTACTCTACAGGTATGAAGGATTGTTTGCAGGTCTTACACAGTAGACCATCAGTACATTCATCACAGCCGGGAATCAAACCACACCCTGAGTCTAAAAAGGAAGTTTTGTGAGCTAAACCTCTCATACTTAATCAATGCTTTTAAGCTTAAAACGGATTCAAAATCATCCATATATATTTGAAAACCTCATTATTTTCAAGTGAGTGCTATGCTGAACAAACTAAAGCATCATGACTACAGTGAACTTATATCAGGTGCTAAGTGACTAAGAATGGCCAACTGACCTGCTTTATAGTTGAATCAGTTTAATAAGTGAAGTTTAGATCAGTAACTGAGATTAAAATTGAAGGATAGATCCGCAACTGAAATTAAGTGAATCAAACAAAGATGATATTGGCAAATAGAAGTAAAAGTGCTTAGACTTTTCTATCCTTCCTTGTGCCAAAAGAAAGCAAATTCAAACCATTATAATAGGCAGGGCCACTTTCGATCGAGTCGTCCTAGGCCTCTGTTTCAAAGTGAAGTTATAATGCCACCCTATTGATGTGGAAATGATTGTTTTTCCATTACTCTCATACAATTAAATCTCTTTTTCACAAGAAAGGTTTTTGCACTTTGCCTCTTTTTGAAAGTGACAGATTTTGGATCTCGGAAATGGCCTATTACGAGTCAGACACAAAATATGTCATATTAAAATATGAAAAAGTTGACCAACGGTTGTAGTCTGGAGAAAAAATAAAGGGATTCGAAGCTCTGTACCTGTCAGAAATCCAGGATTTCCAAAATAGGATTTCTATTAACAACCATAGCCCAGGGAGCGTCAGGCACAAGTTGCTCGGCAACGTTTTAGCAATTTTTGCTACTTGGAGAAACTTTCTGGCAACGTTTACCAATAACAACGTTAAAGCGTTGTTATGCACAACCCTGTCAGAATAGGAGAATGCACTTGCAAATGATCAAAAAGGGTTTTCGTCGCACCAAGTTCTGTTTGCAAACACGACACTGACTGATTTAGGGTCTACTCAAACAATAGTGAATATACAGTTTTTCTATAATATCAGAAGAAAGACTACAAGAAAGACATTGTTAAATTGTAGGGAAAATTCAAAATTGTTCAGTTTGTCTCAGCTAAGAATTGTATGTTTAAAAGTTACAGTACTCTGACTTTTTAGGAAAACAAATAACATCACAAGGTTGTTTTAAAAAGTCACGCTCCGTGGATACGTTTAATTCAGTAAAAAAAAAGGGGGGAAGGCAAAAATGGCTTTCATTTTCATTTTACTTGACAGTGCCACTACTCGAATCCGGGCAGTTGGAAGACGATTATCCGATCACAACGGTTTTTGAAAACAAAAGATTCTCGAGTTTTTTATTTGCGAACGGACCAATAACATTAATTCATGAATTTGAGCGTTGTTTCCGGAGAGGTCAGGTGACTTCAAATGGTTTTAAAGTTTTCAAAGGTTGCATAGTTGAACCTTGAATTTTATTGGTCCGTTTGCAAACAAAATTGAAAATCTTTTGTGTTCAAAAAAGTTGTGAGTGCCCCGGTTCGACTTGTTGCACTGTAACAAGCAACTTCTGAGCAACTTTTTAGAAAGAAAAATCCAGCAACTTCAGGAAACTTTAAAGAAAATTTAAAAGAAATTTTAGAGAAAATTGTGGCTAAGGCTACTGAGTACTGCTAATTCTGTTATAACTCTCTGGTGACAGTCTCGCCGGAGTTCAAATCCCTGACCAACTGGCCATGGTTTACTCCCCGGTCCACTAGGGATGCTAAAGTTCGCCATGTTTTATGATTAAAGTTATTCCTTTCAGCTTACACCATAGAGTGTTTTCACATGACGTCATGGCGGCCATGTATATTGGTGTCCCAAACCAATCGTGACATGGCAACAAATCCGTTTTGGTGTCCCAAATAAAGAATTCGATTCATGTGACAAAATGATTGATCACTTCAGGTAGATTTTCTAATGCCTCCAATGGGCTGTGAGAAGAAAATTTATCTTTACTAATCGAGGAGGAAAGCTTTTGCTTAGTGGTGGGAATATTTTTGGTGAATGCACAGACTAAATGTTACTAAAAAAGGAAATTGAATGCTACTAAAAAGGAATGTTGACCCAAAAAGCGTGTCATTTAATTTTCCTGAAAAGAACTATTTCACAATTTTACTTTTAATATCCATTCCAGGCGAACTTGCAGAAAAACAAAATGGGGAGGAATTCTGGTCAAAAAATTTCTGAACAATACCAACATATCAATAAACCTAATGCAATTACTAAGACAGAGAATTCGTTAATTACTTAATGATAGTTATTTACATAGTCAACAACTTTTGTTGACAACGAATTTCCCCAGAGGAACGAAAACAAATCTCACATCTACAATTGACAAGGAATTAGACTAAAGAACTACTATACAAAACAAACATTTTGACAAAGATTTTCGACAATTTTCGACAAGGATCTTCGATTGATCTGGGATAAGAAAATGCATTCCAAAACTACTTGAAATTTATGTCAATATTTTTGTTTGGTTAGCTCGGTTTTGTAATTCCTATCGGGAAACTCCACTTAACTACAGTGGAGTGTAGCACGTAGTAGGAAGATAAACTCAGATGGACGTGACTGGATTGTTAAGACCCTGGATTTTTGGCAGGGAAAGCTTGATTTTGTAGATGCGGTGCATATAAGGACATTTTATTTTTATCTTTGTCGGATTCAGGCCGTTTTTTAGAGCTGACAAACTTGGATTCAATGCCTTAAAACGATCGGCCATTCATAATCCTTCAGAAACCGATTCATGATACTTAAACGGAAATAGATGGACAATTCGGTATCTTTCTATGGTCTGATCGGCTTGTAAAGTGGCTTGAAGAATATCAGAATAGCTAACAATTCTCATGCACAAATGATAACAAAAACTGTTTGAAATAAAGCAAAGATGAGGTTATTTGAATCATTTACAAGTAGTAGAGCTAATAGGTATGAGATTGATCTTTGACTTCGGTGATATAATTGGTCACAAAATTCTTTCTTCAATAATTTCACATGTACACTCTAATCATTCTTCAAAACAATGCGCCTTTCTTTAATTCACCGTTGTCCACAAATATAATTTTATAATACGAATCTAACTAACTAAACAAACAAGGAAATCACCAGCACTATTTACAGTGATAAATTGATACCTGGCGCATCATGACTTAAAAGCTGATTTCCTTCTAGCTTATCATATAAAATAAAATAAATCGGATTTTATTAATTAAAAAGAGTTTATGGGAAAAAGGTTCTGGACTCTTCTCATTTTGTCATTTTTGTGACATATATTTATAAAAAAAACGATTATGTGAAATAATAACTGGTTGATCAAACTCTCTTGACCTGCGCAAAGGAGAATCGATCGCATCTTCTGCAGTTCTTTAATATAAGACAAGACATTTAGAGTTCCATCTCCAACTAGTTGGGTTTGAAATAAGGCAATCGTTAACTGGATAATAATTCTTAACCTGCCAGATCATTTAGTTAAAAAATAGTAGCGCCTGGGTCGTAAAGCATCTTTGATTGAATCATCTTTCTTAACGGTTGCACGGCGAAAATGTTCTAAACATTTGTCCTAAGAACAGAAATTAGTACTCCACTGAAAAGGATAACAAAAACTGAACAAGTTTATCTTGGAAAGTAAAACATAAAGAGAAATTGAGCTTCCACTACAATCTGAAGCACTACGTAATCGCTTTCATTTGAAAGGTATTCACTTTGACTTAGCTAGCATTTTGTTAAAAGAGAACGCTTCATGATAATGAATTGTATGTACAGAGGAATCTCGATATTGGAACCTCTCTTTAAAGACGTCTTCATTATAACGAACGATAATCTTTACCCCAGAAATAGTAAAATAAATGAAAAAAAAACTCGATATAACGAAAGTCTGTAAAGCGAAGTCCTCACTATAACGAAAGATATTCTTCACCCCAGAAATTAGTAAAATATATCAGGAAAAGGAACCTCGATATAACGAAACCTTGTTACAGCAAACGTACTTTGCCAAGCCTCCGTTATCTGATAAAGACTTTACTCAGTCTACTACAGCCTACAAGTGAATACAGAAATACGAAGTATTAGCAGAGTACATGAGATAACTTACCGTCCCAAAGCCATCTTTTTGCTCGATGCCGTTGTATGTCATCATCGCCCATTACCGCAAGGGCGTGTTGAAGGAGCAATAATTTAGCAACCACAAACAGTAGAACGATCTGAAACTGCGGCATGGCCTTATGTATCAGCTATGCGCTTATTAACTTGATTAATTTTTCAACCTTTGGCCTTGAAAAATATGGAGAACAAGCAGATATGAACGACTCTCTTTGCGTTTAGTAATTGCGTCCGAAGTATGTCACAGTGCAATTTCTTTGACGAGGTTATCTTAAATACGTCTGGTAAGTATTACGTTGAAAGCGGCGGGGCCGAATTCTTGATAAGCTTTACAAAGCTCCTTTAATGACTTTATGAACAGATATGCTCCTTATTAAGAAAAAGAACCGTACAAAAATAACAATTTCAAACATGAAAAGCCAGAGTCTGGACTTTAAAATAGCACGATCTAGATTTTTTTTTTTTTTAATGGACTCATGTCTTCTATACTTGAAAGTATGGAAACAATAGAAAATAGAAAGTATGAAAAAGCTGTAGAGTAAAAGTTGTGATAAAATCTAATTTAAATAAACAAATCTGATCAGTCTAAAAAATGAACTAAATGGTGCTTTATCTTGATACAAACTAACACAAGCAATTATCAATCAGGAACGTAAAAAAAACGTTGAAGTAAAGTATCTGCAGGTGCGGGCACCACCCCCATACAAAAGATAAATCTCTAATCTGACAATCAAATTAGAGAGCAAAATAGATCGAATAAAACCGGTTAAAGTAGGTTATAGGTCGGTCTCAACACTTAAAACTTTGAAATTGTGGCTCTGACACTTAATTTAAACTGAAAATTTGGCGACTAAACAGTGCACTATGGAAGATTTTATAACCAACTAAAAAAGTGAAAAAAAAGCACTAACCACGGCAGTTAAACCCATCCAAACGTTAATACATGTACTGAATTACATGGACAGAATTTATCAGCAAGTGGGGCATCTAAGCAAAAATAGATTACAATTCTAGTTCGAATATTTTTCTTCGGTTTTATCCAATGACAGCATCAAGATGCTATTAATTGTCCATTTCGAACTTGTTTCTCCGGACGACCGTATCAGTCTTTAAAATATGATTATGATACACTGAGAATTTAAGCTAATTGAGTCAGAACTGTGTCAGACAAGGCCACGTTGCCGAAAGTAATATACGAAGATCTACGGGATTTATGGGGCATGTTATAAAGTGTAGATATCCAAGACACTCTATATAGGCTCGATTAAGGATAATAGGCTTTTAACTTAGCGGTGTCTGCGTTACAATAAGAGGTTCATAAATTCGTGTAATTATACCAGGACTTAAGAGGTTCCGAAATTCGATCAACCGCACTTAATCCGAATACGATTAATTGGATAATACACTTCCATTTGTCCACAGGGGCAACGGATTCGCCCACTAATCAGTCTTCAAAAAGCTTATGCCCTCTCTTATCTGTCTTCTTCCCGGAGAGCTAGAAAAAAGTATGTACTTGATTTTATTGAATTGTATCATCTAATTCATGATTAATATATGAAAGTTGTACCAGTTTAGTATCAAAACTTCCCGGCCGGATCAGACAATTGTAAATGGTTAATGCACGGCAGTGATGGGTTTAGAGAAAACTCTTGAATAAAAGCCTATTCCTTTTTTCAAATATAGCGACCTATGTGAAGTTCCGGGATTTTGTTTAATTAACTTTTGCAATGAACACTGATGAATACCGTGTGATCATTTTCCTGTTTGAAGGTAATCGAGTCCAGTATATTTTTTATCGCAGCGAATACTCTGTCGCTTCCCCAGGCGACACGATGGCCCTTTCTTGCTCTTACAGAACACACGTGTTCTCTTGGGAATGATCGACTACTCTAGCTGCATTCTTCCCATGATGCCCTGTGGTTTCAGGTAAATACCTGTGACGTGAGAACGCGAGGGTCAAGAAGAACGAGATTCGGGAAACTAGATTTCTGCTCAAGTATATCATTTACCAGTATTTCAGGTAGATACATGATCAATAGGATGAAAAAAAAATGATACTGAATGAATTCAGTATTAGGTCACAACTTAAAGATGTTTGTTTTTCACTGCTTGATCCCGAAGTCAGAATTCTCTCAAAGATCGTGTATAAACATTACACGGACACATAACCAATGATAACCAATGAATTTTAAACCAAATTGAACGTAATCATTAAAAGCTTTTAAAAAAGGGATAGCGTGAGATGAGACTGTAGGCTGTTAATATGGTTTGATTTTATCATTATTTTTTATTATTTTACTTTTTGACGAAGAGTCAAATAATACAAGGTATAATACAAGGTCTTTTTTAGCACGCCATACACATTTTGGCGCTTTAAAGCATGCCTGTTACTAAACATTTCATTGTTGAGCTTATAGACTAATAAAAATAACTTCATATAGAGAAATAAATATAGGTACGTACTAAATATATAATTATGATATTACAACAGAACAGAAACCTCAACGAAGCATCAAGTCCCTGATGAGTTTTTTATTAGGGCATCAGTATGAATGACGTTTTTATTAGGCAGCAAAGCAGTGAGCGATGATCAGGCTGATTTTTTCGTTAGGTGTTGACAAGCACCTCGAAAAGGATAAAAGCACGACGGCATAGGCCACTTGTTTTCGTCCGTTTCTCGGTGTGTTTGGAACCCGTGATGAAGCACTCGCCCTCGTTTTTGACATATTACACCAAGTGCGAGACAGTGTTTCGTCACACCATTGAGCACCCGACAGTCAGAAGAGCCGATTTCGACGAACGTTAAGGTGTTTAATAATGTGTTGAAATACTGTGTCTAATGTTTGATATCTTTTCTCACAAAAAAGTTATCTTAGAGGCAGATGTTAAGGATGCAAAAATGGGGAGTTTTTCATGTGATTTCCAGAACACTCATTTTAAAAACATTTATTTCATTTGTATTTTCTTCATGAATTTTTCATGAACTTGAGATAGGTTAACTCTAAAAGACCATATTAGACAAAGTGATCTGTAACTCAAGTTTGGTTCACACTTGGTGCTCGCGGTGCACAGTTACGGAGTTCGGTACTCGCTGGGACCTAATGTAACTCACCCCTTTTTCACGTACGCCAGTATGTCAGGCGCTTTTCTATGTCCGAGTACAAGGTCAAAACCTTCTTGTACTCGGGCACTTAGTTGCGCACGAGGCCCCAGTTTGCACTGCACGTGTTGTGTTAGTTGCGAGGCAAACCACTGCAGACCCATCACTTTCTACTTACTACTTTCACTTCAAAATGGAGTCTGGCAGAAGGAAATGGAGAAATTATGTACACAGTTACCTATCCGGCGGACGGCGCACGGCGCACGTTCCTAACCAATGTATGGTTGTTCTCTCTCAAAGAAAGTGAGTGCATTTTTGAAGACGCCTCGATACATGGCTTACTATTAGGTTATACCCAAAAAGTCTAGAATACCTTGCTTTTTTTGGTCTAGCTTGTTGATTAGTTGTTTTTAAGAGTTTTTAAGCCTAAAATAGAGCTCTTTGGATTGTTGGTGTTCCCCTTCCGTTTAACCTTAAATAGTAAAAGGGTAAAAGCTTTGACTTTTGCCTTCTATATAACTCACACTAGACTTTGGACGGCTCTCTGAAAAGAGAGATAAACAAAGCTTTTTTATATAATTATGACTTTTTGGCAAATGATTAGAGGTGAAATTCTACCTATAAATAAAAAAGGAAACTGTATTAAAACTT
Source organism: Porites rus (assembly GCA_964035705.1). Classification (NCBI taxonomy): domain Eukaryota; kingdom Metazoa; phylum Cnidaria; class Anthozoa; order Scleractinia; family Poritidae; genus Porites; species Porites rus. Next base: position 10,454,103 of record OZ037996.1, on the reverse strand, counting down.
AAAATACTTAAAATTAGACATAATTAAGCGCGGTGCCCCTAAATCCGAAAGCCTTGGATGGTTAAGCAAGCTCATAGTATAAAGCAGCCTTGGTAGCAACGTCGCACGACGTCAATATGGAAATATATGGAAATTCTGCGAATTAATGGCCAGGGATTAAACTGTTTGCAAAACGAGATAAATCTCACGAGGTCAGTTTGTTAAGGTATGTTTCAAAAAAACTGGCAAATGTAGTAGCGATGATGACGAAAAAATAGATTGCTTTTAGTGACCGTGGAATTGAATGTAGCTACAATAATGGTTAGTTGAGCAAAGGGTATTTTCAATAATAATGCTGCTGTTGATAATGATTATGACGATGATGGCGGTCGTGGTCGTGGTGGTGGTCACAGACGAAGGGCAAAAGAAGGTACCGGTAAGGAGGGACAAAATTGAAGAGGGTTAAAAAGAAATGCAATTAGCGTCTTTGAAAACTGTTAAACCTAATAGGATTTTGCAAATTTTATCCAAGCCTCGGGGTATACAATTTTGCAAATTACAAGAAATTTGGCTTCGCTCATATCAAGTTCCATAGCGAGTAACGACGAGTAATTGGAAAGGCTATACAAAAAGAACTGGACTGACAAGATACAGCCTCTTTCAAGTGATTGCGATAAGTTTGGAAATGTTGTAATTAGGTAGCAGTTATGGTGACTGTGATGGTAATAGAGTTGGTGAAGGTTTCGTATGGATAATAGCCACGCGTTTATAGACAACAATTTTTCCCCATTTCAATCGTTTTTTCCTCATAAACCCTATATTAGAGGGGGCCGGGAGAGTTAAGCTCTAAAATTTGTTCGCAGAATTCCCATACAAACCGTGACGCTTAAGCATTTAGTAATTGCACAAGCAAGAGGGCTTGGTAGGCCTGTACTCAGAGAAAAATCCCTATTGATGCACTGAATACATGGCCTCAAAACTCCTCCTCTTCACCATTCTCCTCTCCTTCGGCGGAATCCACGCCGACCTCCTCATAATCCTTTTCCAGCGCAGCTAAGTCTTCGCGTGCCTCGAAGAATTCTCCTTCCTCCATTCCTTCACCAACATACCAGTGTACAAATGCACGTTTCGCGTACATCAAGTCAAACTTGTGATCAAGACGAGCCCAGGCCTCTGCGATCGCAGTAGTGTTGCTCAACATGCAAACTGCGCGCTGTACTTTCGCCAGATCGCCACCTGGTACGACAGTGGGGGGCTGGTAATTTATTCCAACCTAGAAAGAAAAGTATGTATAATTAAAAATTATGGCTTTGACAAAACTGCAAGAATTTCCAAGACATTCAGAAATCAGAGCCTGCGTAACCCGGCTGTCACCACTAAGGCAATACACAGTGATAATATTTAAAACTACAAAAGGGTAATTTCATCCTTACACTCTCTAACTTTTTCAAGTGTATAAGTGTGGATCTAACTTTTGCTGCTTGCTGCTTTTGAAGTCTGAGACTCAGTTTTATCTAAAGAGTGGTTAGAAGTTCATTTCACTGACCAGATTAGAGGTCCTTTTAGAGCCAAGTCACAAGAAGGGCTGACCGTGTATTTAAATTTACTTTTAAGCACGAAATTCACCATGAACAGTTTCGAAACAACTAAGTGGCAACAAACACTGTATAAAGATATCGCTTATTTATTTCCGTCTTTTATGGGAATTCTCTTTTCAAACACCTCTATAGGGGTTTCACTAAAGATACGGCTATATTTTGTGGTGGCTCTTAACACATTAGAAGTACTAAGGGCAACTTGCCTTAAATCCAGTTGGGCACCAATCAACAAATTGTATCGATCTCTTAGTCTTTAAAGTAGCAATAGAAGCGTTGACATCCTTGGGTACCACGTCCCCGCGAAACAACAAACAGCAAGCCATATATTTGCCGTGACGTGGGTCGCATTTTACCATTTGATTTGCTGGCTCAAAACAGGCGCTGGTGATCCCCGCGACATTCAACTCCTCGTGATAGGCTTTCTCGGTTGAAATCACGGGAGCGTACGTGGCCAGGGGAAAGTGGATGCGTGGATAGGGGACTAAGTTGGTCTGTAACGTCAAGGGAAAACAGTTGAGAATTTATTTATTTAGAGCGATTTTCGCATGACCTTGAAAATTGGTTTCGGTAAGTGTTCGTTATTCGTTTTATCAGCCAATGGATGAAAAGATCAAAACATGGCCTCTTCGTTTTCCCGCTAAAGAAAACCCTAATATGGAGAGGGCATCGTTCGATTGGCCATTCGTATTGCAAAGCGAAGTATCCATTGATTTCTAGAAAGTTCTCGGGCATGAAGTTTTTTCAGCCGAGCGTTCGCTCAACCAACCAACGCGTTTGTATCCTTTCGATTAACCAATCAAATCGCTCTATTTCCGTTCGTTAATTGTTTTTGTTTTGTTTGCGCGTTTTCATTTCAAGGTCATACGAAAATCGCTCTAAGAGAGAAACCAATTCAAATTATATCCATCTATAGCCATTGCCTCACGTAAGGAATCCATAATCCTGGGATTTGGAATCCGAAATACGGCCGAGGGATTCCGGATTCCTGCTTATGATTAAAAATGGGAATTCAAGTTCCATTGACAAGGAACCTGGAATCCGGAATGCACAGCGTGGCACCAGAATTCAAACCTGTCTTGGATGCGATAACCCTGCATGGGTCGAATCTGAGCTACCTTGGGTAAATGGTTGGGGGATTCATAATTTGGCCAAAGGGATATTTGCCGCTGAACAGGATGAACAAGGAAAAGTGTGGAATAAAGGTTAGCGATGAGCGTTCCGGGTGGTACCAACAATTTTTTTTCCAGACAAATCTATTTTCACGATGTTAGTTTGAGAATTCTAATTCTGTATGTGAAATAAAATGCGTCAGGTCATAAAATAGGGTCTCTCGCCGGGGTCAGGATTTGAAGGCCTCGGCGGCAAAACTCTACCTAAAATCAACTGGGGGTAAATTCGACACATAACGCCTTTCAAGGCTGCAAAGAAAAGAATGGGTACTGTTAAGGAAGACGTCATTCTTTGCTTTGAGGAGAATGAAATAACAATATATATGTAGAATGTATATGTAGAATTACCTGAAATTCTGTGAGATCCACATTCAGTGCACCATCAAACCGCAACGAAGCTGTAATGGAGGACACAATCTGACCAATCAGGCGATTGAGATTGGTGTACGTGGGACGCTCGATATCAAGATTACGACGGCAGATATCATAAATGGCCTCGTTATCAACCATGAACGCGCAATCAGAGTGTTCCAGGGTGGTGTGAGTGGTGAGAATAGAATTGTACGGCTCCACCACTGCTGTGGCAATCTGCGGGGAGGGGTAGATAGAAAATTCTAACTTGGACTTCTTGCCGTAGTCAACTGAGAGACGCTCCATTAACAAGGAAGTGAAGCCAGACCCAGTACCACCGCCAAATGAGTGGAAAATGAGGAAACCTTGAAGACCGGTACATTGATCGCTCTATGGAACAAAGTATACTCAAATGTTCATCTAACAGATACAAAGAGTCGGTTATTTATAGGAAGTCTGACTTAAAGCGCGGTTTAAGGGGCCGACCATTTAACGTTTGAGGGGTGATAGAATTTACTTAGTTCGAGATGTTGGTTAAATTCTCGCAAGCTTAATCCCTTGGCGGATGTTTTCATGACAGCTGACACTTTCCACCAACGGGTCACTGACTGAACTTACCAGTTTTCGAATCCTGTCAAGGACGAGATCAATTTGATTCTTTCCAACAGTGTAGTGCCCGCGGGCATAGTTGTTAGCGGCATCTTCCTTGCCTGAGATCAATTGGTCAGGGTGAAAGAGGCAACGGTATGTACCGGTGCGAACTTCATCTATGAGGAAAAACCAAATGATTATGAACATTACTTGACGCCGTCAAATCTGGCAAATAGAAACGCTGTTTTAAAACTTGCCTAGCACGAACCCTAGAAAGCTGCTCTTAGCTAAGTGTCTATAAATTCTTCGCTGAAGTAATTCAGCTTGGAGCTTAAATCCCTTCAAATGCACCCCGCACCGAAAATAGTTTCTATGTACAACCACCCCCCTCCCCCCCCCCCCCCCCCAATTTAGACAACCAAAAAATCAGATCAGTGCAATTTTGTGTTAACAATGCAAGCCCATCGGATAATGGGCTTGCTTAACAACTATTAAGTGGCGCAAACTGTCGCCTAAACATTTCATAAAGTCATTGAATATTTAAAGCCTATAGAACTTTCCTTGACAACACCGGTAACAAGGATCGACAGTAGCCAAGAAACTGAACAAACACCGGTAACAAGGATCGACAGTAGCCAAGAAACTGAACAAACACTGATAAAATAAGCGGTCTATCATTGCAGTTAGAACTGGAAAGTAAGGTACCTTTTTTTTCAGTCAGCGAATTAAGCTAGTCAAAAAACGTGTCTATGAACCTACTTAAAATTGATTTGTCCCCATAACCAAAAGGGAAACCGTATTTCAAGTTTAGTTCTCCTAAATTCCGCCGTACAGCTTTCAAAAATCAAAAAGCGAAACAATATGAAGAAAATGAACAGGTAGATGTTTAAAATATTAATAGCAAAAAGAAGATAACAATAGACTGTCATTTCTTTCTCGCGTACATACCAACAACCGAAGGTTCCAAGTCGACCATTACTGCTCGAGGGACGTGTTTTCCAGCTCCAGTTTCGTTGAAAAATGTATTAAAAGAGTCATCTCCTCCGCCTAAGGTCTTGTCGCTCGGCATTTGACCATCCGGTTGAATGCCATGCTCTAAGCAGTACAGTTCCCAACACGCATTACCGATTTGAACCCCGGCTTGCCCGATATGTACCGATATGCACTCTCGCTGTAATGACAAAAAAATATAGACTCTAAGTATAGATACAACTCCTTATTTATCAAAGTGTCTTTCACTAGCGCTACTTCTTCAACGAAGTTAAAAGAAACTAAGACGGTAGATACACCAATTTGCTTTGTTTTCATGAGGACCGTGTCGTGAAGACCTTAAACGGCGCATGCAGCAAAGCGAACGCTAAATTTTTCCGTATTCATATTCGAGTTAAAATATCGGTAATATAATTTCGCTTTCATAAGATAGCTATCTACCTTTTTCTTTCTCTAATCAGATTTAAATTTTTGTTTTGTTCAATAAATAACAATAACTAAATCGACCCACTAAAGCTGCAGTCAAGAAGGGTAGGTGTCGAGGAAACGTTTTTAAATATAGCGAAGCAAAAGGTTCAAAGAAGAATTACGATTGGCCCATCTCGACGATTTTGTAAATTTAAGAACCATTGATTTCTAATTACAGTAGATTTAACGTTTAGGAAAAATATTGTGATTTAAAGATATCATTTGAAAGTATTATAGTGAAAGACGTCACGACGAGAAATTATAGCAGACACAACAATATGACTCGTTATGGGTCTAAAAGACGCTAAAAAAAAGGAAATATTAATAACAGCAATGATCAATATCTCCCGTAACTGTAGTACTTACCATTCTCTCGCGTTACCTTCCTCGCGGGAAATCTTCACCATCCAAAAATTTCGTAATTAGAGAGAACTGTGATTGAGATTTTCCACTTAACTGACAATACCACACCTGTGGTACTTGTTGTGAGTAACTAAACAATAAAACTACAAGTAGAAAGACAGTGAATGATAACTTGTCACGACCGGTTAAAAATTCATCAAGGGACCTCCCTAAAATGTTATTTTGGCTATTCTTCAATACCTTGCTGTTGGCGCGGCCGTTGTAGACAAAATAATGGCGTTAATTATCTGTTCCTCACTAATTGTATCTTTGTAATTATATTGCGAATCAATCGATCTGGACAAAATGTCTTACACTGCATTAAGTTAATTTGATTGTAAGAAATAAAACTAACGCACGACACACAACGGAGAAGTAGAATTTAGAAGTGGCACATGTACAGATGTCGATTAAGAGAGTAGGATAGCCAACCCCAAAGAACATCCAGGTATATTTTATAGCGATTATTTGTAACGTGATCAATGCAAAACTGTAAAATCTACCTAAAAATTGGACAGCTAATTAACCATGAATCTTTAGGATGGCAGACTTTGCTAGTTTATGATACTGGAAAACTTGATCTGAACTCAGGGAAACCAGCTGCTTACGATCAAAACTTCCCACTGACTGAAAGGAGAGTTATGAAGAGTTACAGTGGGTGGGGCGGGAGGGATAAGGGGCCTGCCCTGAGAGGTTTGACCGTGATACCTTAATAATCCACATTAACTTCTCTTTTTTTCGGACGACGAAATTATTCATCGACTTCAAAGGTCATTTTCCTTACCTATAGTGTTCCTATACTAAAATGAAAGCAAAGTTTTCAACCACACAGACAGATTTTCCTGTCGTATGTACTTTCGAGTGAAAGCCTTAATTTGGGCCACCATGGAAGCTCTCGGAACAGCTTCCAGGACTGGGGAAGAAAAAAGTAAACCGCAAACAACATGAACAAATGACCAACAGAGGTGAAATAACAGACGTTCGTGTCAGGAGGAGAGAATGTCAAACACAAGTTGGACGAGACTTACCAGAAGTTGAAGTTCCACTGGGGTTCCACAAGGAGGAATTGGAGGTTTCCAAGAGTTTTGTGACTGCTGCTAGTGGCTTAATTTGAATACTAAATGCCTTAGTCTGCGGTTTAACAGCTGAATGAAGACAACAGCAAAGGGTACAGAACGTCATCTATAGACCGCCATCTGTTTTGGGGAACACCGGTAAATTGTCGATGAACGACTGGTATTTGACTTCTAATGAAGTGGAAGATTAAAGCTTTCGTGATTTTTTTGTGTATGGGGCGTCCAAGACCATTTCGTCAACTAATTGTATTGTGGCATTCTGAAACATTACGGCAAATATTATCCTATACACTTTGCTCTTGAAAATTGGAAATTTATAATATTATAATATTTGATTATCGCTGCCTCCGACCGCCTCTTCCACCCCGTTTCCAGTTTTAGCAACTGTTACGTCAAGAAGCTTCTTCGTCTCCAGGAAACCCGCCTTACTTTTACAGCGCGCACGTGGTGCCTTCTCTTGAATGATGTACAGCACTCGATAATCGGCCTAATGTCCAGGCCTCTCGATCTTCCCTGCTCTTGCGCAGTTCTCATGGTGTCTTGGGAAGACGACCCTGAGCTCTCTGTTTTCCTTAAAGCTTGGGAACGAGGTAACCGCGGAATAGGCTGTGGAGTGAAGTGTTTGCTGGCCAACTTCAAAACTTAAGCTCTTACGTATCATTGCGCAGGATATTGCAGACCAGAACATTTGCATTTTACTGTTTCCTTGTGTTACGCTCAATCGTTGACACGTTGATTAGAATTCTTTAGGCGCACGCGCTCTTGTATAAGAAAGCTTTCGAAGCCTCACATGTTGCGCTTTTCTGGCCTCGTTTGAAATTAAAAGTTCCTTTCAATTGTGCAATAACCTCGTTCCCAGGGTCCTCTCTTACCCTGCAGGGAACGAGGTTGAATTGTTTACATGCTAACGAGGTCAGTAAGGCTAATCATCATGCATGAAAAAAAATAATAAATAAGTAAAATAAAATAAATGATTCGGTATTACGAAAATGTCTATTATAAACCTGAAAAGGGCGTCAAAAAACATGTCTTCAACTGGGGAAAAAAAATTCAGCAAAACCGGAAGACGGACAAATTGTATGTTTATTCTAAAGAAAACATATATTAGAAAGTTCACCCTATATGGTAACAATCTCGGTGAATGTAATATTAATGACTTAAACTAACATTTCTCACATGATCAAGGAAACACCGCGTATTCATTTAAAACTAACCCATAATAATGCCGATGATAAAAACCACAATAAGCTTTTGCATAAGCATTAACGAAAGCGAAAGTCTAGTTCTGTTCACTTATTAACTGAAGGAGAATTTTCTTGTAATTTCCTCGTGTATCGTCCTGAAAAAAGGAAAGAAAAATATTTAATTGGGTAGGAGTTGCAGTTCAAACTTCAAGAGAGATTCAAAGGCTGGCATTTCGAACGCGAACTCTTCGTCACTCCAAATAAAACTTAAATGTAGGTGTTTCACTGCCTCTTTGAGACTTTTTTGAGTTCAAAGACATCCTTACTCATATAAAAAGCATCAGAACTTTGAAAAAGAAGGTAAAGTTTGAGGCACTAGGCGAAGCAAGTCAGGGCTAATCCAGCAGTTTCCTTCAAGTCCAGATAGGACTGACGTGACTGAAGTATCAATTGAAAGCAACGCTTTACATTGCAGAAGGGTGGAGGGGTACACAAAATTAGAAAGGATTTAAAATAGGGTTGCATTCAGGTATAACTTTGGACAAACCAAAAAACGGACGCCAGTTTTTCTCTACGTGTGTGAAAGTCGGAAGTATCCTTTGTTTGTTACATCGTCACTACTTTGGCAACAGCACACTTCGAGGTTAGGAGCTACTTAATTATAAGAGAAAAACGATAATGACATTCAACTCCAGCCAACCTTGTTTCCAAACGGCTAAAAGAAAGAGGCCCTTGGAAAAAAATTAGAAACCAGGGGCCCGTTTCTCGTAAGTCCCGGTAACTTTTCGGGCCCGAAATCAAATACTCAAATCGAAATATAATGAATACTAGCCCGGGTCCTGGTTGGCAAACTACTCCATTTTGTGTCGTTAACTGATAGATTTATTATGATAGATGCAAAACTATTGAGACGTCTATCTTTCATGTAAACCCAAACAGCTTTACGGGCCCGTTAATTATCGGGACTTTCGAGAAACGAGCCCCAGGCAAGCAAACACCCAGTGACCTTTCTCCCTGTGTCGGTGACGGAACGTCTGAGTAGGACATCGAGCACACTCGCTTAAAAAAGAAGAGGATTCATCTCCGGAAGCCTTACTTAGGATTACCCAAGACCTAGTACCTTTGTAAGAAAAAAATATTAAAGACATTTATGTGACTCGTACCGATATAAACTTAGCCAGTGAGCAATGATATAACTTGGCAAACTCGTCCTTAATGTCCAGCAGATCCACCTCTGATCGCGTCACAATGATTCGTATAAGGGTGGCATCATCTGTTCCAAGACCCTAAACAAGACGAAAGATAGGTGTACCAACTAGAAGTCGACATTCATGGGACGAAATCGTTTCAAAGGCAAATATTTTAAAACAGATTCGTCGCATTAGCTCCCTGAGTCCCAGTTCTCCCGTTTGTATCCGCCACTTAAGAAAAGAGAAGGAAATTGGGCCGAGTTAGCTTTCGCGAAGACTTCACGAAGAAAATCGTTTACCCACCTTCATGCTCTTGTACAGCTTCTCAGCAAAAAATGCCGGCGAATTCCTCACAATCCGAACTGAAATGAAAAACAGTAAATTAAGAATGACGGGAATGATAGGGCGATCCTGCACCTATTTGAAAGATTGTTTTTGGTTAGCTCGGAAAACAATAGGGATTGTTAGATAACAATGCCTCTATCCCTGAAAACAATGGAAGTGCAGATTAATAAGAGGCTTAGAACGATGCACGTCTACTGGAATGACATACACCAATGTTAGTTTATTAGCCATATTTTGACCCAGCCTGCGGCGAAAAAAAAAACTGATGTCAGTGGAGAGGGTAATAAACTGAAGATATGGTCTTAAAAAATTACTCCTTGAATAACGCAAGCACTCTAATCATCATTTCTTCAGTGTTACCTATAGCAGTCATTCCATCTTTTAAGTCTCCAGACATCTCTCGCTTTATTGACTCTTCAATGTCATATTTAGAAATCTGAAAAAAAAACATGAATACATACAGTACATACAGAACTGAAGTAGCACTATCAACAGCTTTAAAAGCGCTATGTCACGAGGATACTACTGTTCTTGGCCAATTCTGTGCTTAAGTCAGCACTTGGTGCATTAACCAACACATAAAATGCTCCTGTAGAGTTTAAAAGATCTGAAATAAATTTCAATACTGCAAAAACCATAGTATTTTTTTGGTGATTTCTGCAGTCATGACATTAAAACTTGAACCAACTTTTTCAAGTTTCAATCCATTTCCATCCTTGCCAACAGACTTCAGGAACCAGTTTCAAAGCCTAAATATAGTTAAATAACAAAACTGGATTCATGATGCGGACAGGAACTGTGACCAGCTGGAGGACGGGAAAATCACAACTGGAAGGTGGCACTTACAAGGTGGTTCACGACTATTCCTCAATGACACACTAGACAAAGAGACTAGCTCGTCTCAAGTAAAATGAGCATTTTACCCCTACTAATTTTTTTTAAGACCCATAAAACGGGAGATTAAAGTAAACTATACAAAATTCCCTCAAGTAAGAAGATAAACCGGTGGGCTGCAGAGCATTATGACGAAAGTTTTAACTCAAAGTTTTGTCAAATCGAAGAATGAGAAGACATAGCTTACCTTGGCGTATTCATCGAAGGTTGCCTTTAACTGGGGAAAACTCCGCGAGACAAGGATGATATTAAACCTAAAATTAAAACATTTTAGTTCTATGCAAAACAAATACATAAATGCTTGGTTACGTACTAGGTTACGTAACGACTGCATAATCTTTTATTATACACATACAAAACTCACTTTGATTCGTCTGTTCCCCATCTGGCTTCCCCTGCTTGGTACAGCGCCTACACACAAGTTGAAAAAGCGTACATTTGACAACAGTAAGCTTAACCTGCGAGAGGACGCTTTTCAAAGCATCGCTCTATGTTTGGCAGCGACATTTCCGTACATAATGGCTTTTTCAAGGAAATGGATTAGTCCAGTTTATTTATGGCGAAGGTGTGGCACAGGGGACAAATCATTTGTTGACCACCCGGCGCTCGAACCATCGACTAACATCTTTAGAAACGATAAGAGGCCAACAGTAGTAACTGGACCAAGTTGTTATAATGGTCCTGTCAAGTCCGGCACGGCTAATAATTAAGCGTTAAGGCCCGGGTTCGATTTAGCCCGGTGTTCATATTGGGGTCGAGTTTTTTGGTTGGCTATCTTCCTGGCTCCGAGAGGTTTTCTCCCGTTTTTCCAGTTTTATCGTTCTCTCAAAAGCCGGTAATTCCAAATCCCTATTCGATTCGAAAAGTAAGTAAACATTTTTATAGACTACTAATTACTTACAACTACTGTTTATATCTTTTATTCTAAGGAAAGAACAAAGCATCAAGAAATACTTGAGTGCGCCGTCTTCCCAAGCTGGCAGTTTTTAATAACTTTATTTTCTCTAATAAAGGAAAATTCTGCAACGTGCCTTCGCATCTGCCTGAGCTTTACCAAAATCAACAGATTGGTTTTCGTCTCTATAGGCCTGTAGAAATAACAGAAAACGAAACAGCTTAATGCGGATAAGCACCTGAAAAAACATATACACGAAGGTTTGTCACATACTAGGTGCAAAAAATTGGGCATGCGTAAAGGGATCTTAACTCCTTACTTGGAGACAGCAGTCACACCCCCTTACCTCCCCATCGCCTCCCCACCCCTGCCGTCCACTCCCCTTCTTCCCTCCCCTCCCCTCCCCCCTCCTCTCCTTTAATATTGTAAAAGGGTCATCATGAAATCTTTTTATACTGACCGAACTTTTACACCAATTTTATCTATGATCTTGTTAAGGAAAAAGTAGAGAAATAAAAAGAAAAGAAAATCTTTCATGAAGAGAAAAGCCCATCGCCTGGCCCGCGAATTCTTGTGAGCTTGTTCTAATCCCAAATCAGTGCCGGATCCAGACCCTGAGATAAGGAGGGAGGGGGCCCGGTCATCCAGACCCTTAGAAAGGGGGGGGGGGGGGAAGGCCGGTCTCCCAAAAAATTTTTGGGGGCCCTTCGGGCCTCAGTTTGGTTTAAAAATAAGGGGCGGGGCGGGGCGGGCCCCCGGGCCCCTCCCCTGGATCCGCCACTGCAAATGACTATGACTATGAATTTTACCTGTAGAAGTGAAGTGAGGAGTTTCTTGAAATAACCAGAAGTGTCTCCTGCAACATCCTTTTCCAAGTCTCGGCTGAACACTTGAGACATGCAACAAAATGCATGTTCTCATTAGCCAGAGAAAGTATTAACGGAAATATCATAGGTAATTTCACAAACATTTAGCCACCTCTGCCATCCGGCATGAAATCGTAAAGGTAAACTCTAGTGATGTTTCATACCATTCTATAGCACTGACAACCGCGAAGTTACGACCGAATTACAAAGAAACTACCCACGCGACCTTGCAGCCATATCGCTTTCGCTTGAGGTCTTAAAATTTAAATAGCTGTCTATTTCGCCAACTCACGCTTTTGATAGGAGTGTTTTATTGCGGTGACCTCTGAATTACTTCTTGTGCACAGAATCTCAATCAAAACGCTTTCATCTGTTCCGAGACCCTGAAAAAACACACGGAAGCAAATTGAATAAATTGTAAGGGGCAGTATGCTGCCAGTGTTTAATTCAGTTTAAGGGAGTGAACAAGCAAAAGAAGGGTATAAAAAAGACGGTTAGTTAAAAAGCCCTTTTCCAAGGTTTCAAAGTCGCTATATAGTTACATGCAAAGTTACAGATCAGCAGCGAAAGAAAGAAGCCAACATGTAACTAACGGACGAATCGGCAGCTTTTAAGTATCTACGGAATGACTTAGTTAACCAAATCCATGCATGTAAAATGAACTACACGAATTGGATTCGTCAGAAACCTTATTGGCCCCCAAAATCCCAAGCAGGCCGCTATCCTGTATTAAAGGCAGGACAGGGGGATAGGCCCTTGGTTTTCACAGTGCAGGATTTGGTTCATCGTCCCCATTCCACCCACTCCCCCCTTACAACACCACCCTCCCTTCTAGCGAAACTCGATAAATTCTGTACTTACCTTGATGGCTTTTCTCAGTGAAGTAGCATCGTAATCCGCAGGAGGCATCATAAGAGCAAGAACAATGTCCTCAAAATGACCACCCAGTTCATATTTAAGATCCTTCAAAAGGTCCTACAGGGTAGCAAAATTACTAACAGTCAGCACTGCTAAGACTATGTGGAAACTTGTCGTGAAATGCAGAGTACTCATTTCATTTATTCATTTCATCTATTAGTTTATTCAGATATTTACAATTTCAGTTATTTTCTCACTGCCCACAAATTGCAAAGGCTAGCCTAGGTGGACAATGACTATATAAAACAAAATACACAGTCCAAATGGTATTATATTAAAACAACAGGTCAAAAAAAGGTATTTAAGCTTATATTAAGTTGTACAAGAGGGGAGGAAAAGAAGAAAGGTTACGTTAAAAGCAAAGCTGAGATTAGCTGGAATACAGAAAATAAGTCAGAAGCTTACGAGTACACTATTAAGATGATCAGTACAAAGATAACAAGTGGGTGAATTACGGACGATTTTGAATATGTTGCATTTGTCCTAATAAGGTAGGTATATCAGGATAGTCGTTTGTTTTGATTTGAAGTGAGCAGTCATGTATTTTCTTTTTTAAAGCTTTGTTTTGGGAGATTTCTAATCCTAGGAGGTATGCAATTCCATACTTTGGCCCCCAATCTTGAAAATGATTTGCCCTGTTTATCCAGTCTTGTTTATCCAGTAAATGACAATTCCAAAAATAATCAGAATAATCATAAACACACAAAACCACCAGTAATGATCACATTGTTCAACGTTTCCATCTTGTCCGTTTTGGGCGACAGGCTTTTTTCGCTTTTCTAGCTAAGCTGTCAAACCGATTTGAAAACCAAGTGATCGCTATTGTGGGTGTTCTTCTGTTTTTGTAGCGCAAAATAACGTCGTCAGTGCGTCGTCTTCTTAACTTCCATTAGAACGACATGTAGCTCAAGTTATGGGTGAAAAATGCTCTTGTGTTATCAACTAAATTTATCTTGTGTTGCCAGGTGCTTCATTCTTTTGAACATCAACTAAACATCCACATGTCAAGGGGGGAACTTATTGCGATCAATTTGGATTTTGAGTGGATAAATCTTAGCCAACAAACAGCTACCTAATGCTGAAACATCGCGCAGTAACATAACAAGATGGAAAGCATCAAGGCTTACCCTGCCATACATTGTCTTGTATTCTAACTCAATCCGTTGTCTCTGGCTATTTGTTCGCGAACAAAGCAACGTAGTAATAGCTTTGGAATCACATCCTACAGAACGGATAAAAACGAGCATAATTATCTACGAAAACTTCTTTGATAGCCGAATATAATTCTTCTCTCATGCATTTCTTTTGCACATATATACATTTTGCTCTGCGAGTAGGAGAATGAGGCGATCTCATAGTCGTACACACCAGAAACGTACATCTTCAATCCAGGTCCATGTTTTATTAGGTTGGGAAGCGTTCTCACGAAACCCCAAACCCCGCGAGGACCCGAAATTATTTGGAAGGAATTAAGTGTACTGGTGGGTAGTGCAAAAAACGAGATTTTCCTCGCAGAATCATCTGTTCCAAATTACATAATTTTTTTTGCGTTTTTCTCTCGCCTCTTTGACTGAATCGCACTCATTTGGGTATGGTTCGAAAAATCTCTTCTTCCTGCACAAGTCGAGTTTCAACGATGTTTAACAATGATGACGTCACAAGCGGTGTAAGGGACGCGGTCCAGGTTGATTGAGGTGTGCATAAGTTAATTAGAGCGGTTTTCATTTTAGTGTCGAAAAGTAATTGGTTTTGCACTTTCTACACGATGCGATTGGCTTAAAAGATTCGCGCCACCTTTTCATCCAATCAGTAGGAAAACCAAAGCCAATTGTGACGCGCTCGCATGCATTTTCCCGCGCTTTGCGTCAGCCACATGTAATTACTTCGAGTTTTGATTGGTTCAATGTATTGTCTGTGTCCTATGTGATTGGCCAGAGTAATTACTTTGGTTTTGGTTTTACGACACTCAAACGAAAACCACTCTATTTTCAAACGTGTTTTAGTGTGAAACAGCCATGTGACCATATAAGCAAGTCCCAGGGGTGAAGGAGGTTGGGGAAAAGAGGGGCATAAGAGTCCATAAAGAGACTTCAGAGGACATTTTTGCGTTTTATACCTAATCCCTTCATAGCTTTCCTTAACACTTCAGCGTCCTTCTGTGCATCAAAAGTTGTTTCACGAACTTTGACAGATGCTCGCTTGGTTGAAGACTGAAAAAGAAAAAAATTGAGTTAGGTTAACTGGAAACGCCTATCGCACAAACATTAGACCAAATTGTGAAACATAAACCTTTCTATACATAGAGACACACATAATGGCACAGGTTTTGATTTCGGTTTTGGGCCATGCTTTAAATAACAACTCTGCAACTAGCCATGAGTTAACATGTTTTGGACTCGTTAAATCAAGATGATTGATTGATAGATTGATTGATTTTCTGGATTCTAATCATTAGAAGGATTCCGGATTCTATTCATTAGCAGAGTTCTAGATTCCTGAGCTGCATTGAATTACAGATTCCAAAGCTTGGGAATCCGGATTCCACAAGCATAAATTTTTTCAGAATCTGGATTCTACAAGCACAGTTTTCTCCGATTCCAGACTCTAGATCACCTTACATGAGGCGATTCTGATACAACTTAATTGCCATTAACTAATTAAATGATCATTAAATTTGTACCTGATGGCTTGATCCAGACTTGGTGGTGGATGTAGAGTGTGACGAGTACGATGATGATGATGACATGTATGAGGATGAGGTTGAGTAAGATGATGCTGCCGCAGGGGGTGGAGGATGGGAAGATGGCACGCCAGCAGCAGGGGGAGCACTCGGAGGTGGAGCCTACAAAGGACGTGACAGAGAGTTTTAAGTCAGTAGTACATAACTGTACTATTTCCTGCAGCATAAAACACCTACAAGTCATTCCTTTCTGACCAAGATATGGCTTCTGCTATTTCACTGTAGGCATCTAAGCTCTTTTAGATAATTTAAGACAGTTCCATTTTGTTTGTTTGTCTCTCTTACATCACTGAGCTCAGGTCCTGAGGCCCTGAAGAGGTTTAAGGTTCATGGAGGAAAATAAGTAAAAGTAATAACTGTCATGTCTTCACATTTTCCACAAAACCTGAAAATTAGCAGAGAATGACAAAGAAAATAGTGTACCAGTATGCATAATGCACCTGCAAAACCATTAAACTGTTTTGTTTAATACAATAAAAATTTTCCCAGCCACTATCTTTGCTGTTCCACGTTCAATTTATTTGTTGGGTTCAGGAGAGATGCATCTATGGTGAGAATTCTTCTGCAGTACAACTGAAACTGATTGAAAGTTTGTAGCATGCAAGCAATCTTAAGCTTCCTTGCTTTAAGCGGATTCAGGGAAGGAAAGACCATTAATTGAACAAAGAAAGAAAATGTACAGACTGAAGGTTTGATCAAAATGAGAAACAAATAGCTATATAACCATGGACAAGTTAGGCTGAGGTTGAGGTGGACCAACTTGACTCCTGTAGAGGCTTGGAAATGAAGCAGTGGCCATTGCTGCACCCTAAAACATTTCAAGATAAACTGAGCTATTTTAAATTAATTGCACATCTTAACCAAAATATGTAAGGTGGGTATGTTACAGGTCAAAATTATTAATTCAGGTTCAAACTGTCTAACCCAAATTGATTCTCAATTTAACCTTTCCTTTTTTTGACAAAGGAAATGACAACCTAGGTTAAAAAATTTTAACGTGATTTTAATATTATTTTGACCTGTAACATGTATGCTGTACAGGGAAAGGGTTAAAGCAGAATTCCATTTGTCTCCTATGATTAATTAAGGCTAGAAAATAAAGGGGATTTTAAATCAAACTAGGTTGAATACTGGTTTAATAACAATGGATTTTACATGATTGTTGGATGAGGTTTCCACTGTGATATCCAAAAAGTCAAGACCACGGTATTTTAATAAAAACAGTGTTATCAGCCAGGCTGAAGGCTGAGGCTGATAACACTTATCCGGTACTGAGACCTTGATTATTCCTGGTATCAACAAAAAAACATATCTAACAATATTGTTTTATTTATAGTTTGTTTTAAAGAAAATGACAACAAACAAACCATCGCATGGAACACAGATTGATTGCTCTTGGAAATTATGCATTGCACACCCAACCTACAGATTAGTCACTTCTGCCAGCAGATGACTAACTAATCTGTAGGTTGCCCAGATTTCCAAAATCAACCGTAGGTTCTTATAGCCGATGAGAGGACAAATAGTGAGTACAATGTAAAATAATACTTGGAACTTGTACACCCTGTTCAGTCAGGGTCAACTTTTACATGAATTTTATACTCTCGTTATAAACTGGTCTAATGTCCGGTGAGTAAGGTATAAAATAATCATTTGGTCCTGCATTCTATGCATGAATACTGGTGAAATTTGAAGTTACCTTGTAATTCAAATAATTACCTAATTCTTGACAGTATTCATTTTTGTAGCCATGTAGCAAACACTAATCATAGTACTTACTATGGTCTATATAGCTTAAACATAGAAGTGAAAAAAAATGTTGTCTCACTTTTACCAATGAACAATTTGTACATGAATCATTGCCTCTCTATCTTTCACCAAAGTTGCATAATTTTTATTTGCTCTACATGCTACATCCTTTTAAGATAAATGTTAAGCTCACCCCAAATGATAAATGTCCAGTAGATGGATAGCCCATGCCAGGCTGTGGCATGGAAGGAGGGGCCCCATAAGGACCAGCAGCATGTGGTGGTGCAGGCATCCCAGCATTAGGAGAGGGCATTGGCATACCTATTATTTTATTAATTTATTACAAATTAAAAAAAATAAGACATTCAACTGCACCATGAAGTCAGAAAAATTTTGTAACTCAATAATTCCATAAAGCATGCATCCGGTCATTTAAACATCTATATATTACAGTTATAAATTAAAGCACATGATCTCAGTCACCAGTATGGCAGTTCATTTGCTGCCAAGTTGCATTACTTAAGCTGGGAGCTTACAAGCAAAGGTGTTTTGAGCAATGCAAGACAGTCAGAAGTCCTCTAGGAATTATTTTGAATAAATTTTTTAATAAAACAATAAATCATTGGATACAGCTTTCATATGATCTGAAGAATTACACCGATCTAGGAGGGTGTCATCCACTTCCTCGACCTCCACAAAATTCTCTAAATCATACTCAGCCTTTTTCAATTATTGTTAATTACAGTGCACCTACTAGACAGTATACTATTGAAATACATTTCAACTTACCTGATGGCATAGGGGGAGGCATTGCTGTTGGCATTTGACCTGACATTCCAGGATACATTGAAGAGCCCTCAGGGGTGGGCATGGGCATAGCTGGACCAGGTGGGTACTGTGGTGGGCAAAATGCATGGACTGTTCAGTCACTTAAGGTCTTAACAAATGATTTTACTACGCAAAAACAAACAAGTAATTCATAATACTTTGGCTTGTTTAAGAGGTATTAAGAGAGCCAAAGACCAATGTATTAATAACAACACCAATTTTAATAAAGGTGCTGCAAGCCTACCAACATTGAATGTTGCCATGTTTGAGGCCCACCCCCCTAGACACTCAGGCCCTTTGGACCTTTGGTTACATGTTCGTTGGCCGTGTTTTAGGATGCTACAGCTAAAATATTTCATGTTCAAAACTTAATGGCAGTCCTGGTAAAGGACATAGAAAGACCTTTCCTATCTGAATTTTCAGTCACAGCCGAAAGAGAGATGACTTAATAGCCAGGCAAATTAAAACTATTACACTTACCCCAGGAGTGGCACCTACATATGAAGGTTGGCTGGTGTAGCTGTCAAATCCTAGTGGTGGTCCTCCAGGGGCTGGATACTGGGATCCTCCCCCTGGTACAGGAGGAGGCCCATACATGGGAAAGCCCCCAGATGGTGGTGGATAACTCATTTCAGTAGCTCCTTTAAGAAAGAAAACAAGAAAGAAAGAGTAGGTGAAGGCACAATAAAATCAATTTCAATGTCTACTTTGTGATCACACACACACACACAGCACAATTTCACGTTTTCACATAAGCTAGAAGGCCTTGGTATCGATCAGAGATCTCCTAGTGGAAATCTGAAACAAAGGGAATTGAGAGAAGAATACTTTAATCCTTTCTTTTTCAGTATAGAGCTCTGAGGGGTATGTAAGTGTTTTCTCCTGGCTTGCACATTGCATATAAAATAACTAAGATAGTACGTCCATTCTGATTGATTAAGAACCTATGGTGTCTTGTGGCGGTAAACTCATAGTTCAAACTTAAAGTTATTTTATAAAAGCAATAGACCACACTTTCTATGGGTTTACCGGCGTGATAACCCACTTGGGATGTTGTGAGAACACTCAAAAAGATTGTAAATTACTCGCATTCAGCTCATGATTTACACTTGCTTTTCTTGTGCTCTCCCAACATCCCGCATGGGTTATCACAACGGCAAACCCATCATTCTGGCTCTTCCCATGTTTACTACATGAAAGTTACATTCCAATAAATTAGTTAATTGATGATGTGTTGTTCTGGCAAAATTCTGGCATGTTTTTCTGGATCAAAATGGCTGTCACACAGTAGACTGAGGAGGAAAAGTGTATAAAAGGGATAACAGTGTATCCACTTAATTATCCAGCTCTTTTGACGGGAATACAGCTTCAAAGTGACAAGGTATTCTGTAGTTACTCCTTCGTTTATTTCCAAAAGTTCCAGATATAAACTTAAGGAAAAACAAAAGAAAATATATTTAACTTTTTTCCCAAAGTCAAGAGAAAGGATGTTCTTAGATAATTTTGCTTCCAACTGAGTTTGGAAAAAGCCTGATTTACCACCTTTTTGAAATAAAGTGTTGACAGGCCAAGCACTACTCATAAGCTTTGCTGCAGTCTTAATTTTATTTCCTGTGGTTTATCTTACTGCAGATGTTTCAGTTAGCCAGAAAGATGAAAATTTTCATGCAAATATTGGATCGCATTTTGATTGGTCCTTTTGACACCACGGCCTTCAGTTAATAATAATTATTGAGAGCCTGAACAATGGACTGGTAGCAGGCGTTTTATTTTTTCTCGTCCTCTTGCCTCGCGCTTCACACTCATCTCACACTTCATGCAAAATGATGCATTCACCTCGCTTGGCTTGTAAAATGCCTGTAACGCAGGCTAACATAAGATAGACAAAATGCAAATCCAAACAGCTGTTTTCTGGGGATGCCCAACAGTCTTGTGATCATGTTCGCTCAGTAGTAAATAGCTTGCAAAGTCTGAGTTTAAATAGCAAAGGTTCACTCCAAAGTCAATATCATCAAAATTATAATCTCTTCAGCTGTCCAGATTTTAGATTTATAACAGGTACATGTGATCACACAAGAAAGATTAAGATGTCCTACATTGTGTACTGTTTGAAGGGTTTGAAAGAACAGATGTAAATGCAATTATTGGTATATTGATTGAAAACCATAAATTACACTAAGAAACAAATGTCAGTTGCCACTGGAGACTGGGAAACTTCACCATACAATATTGTGAAACTTGATAACACCACTGAGCACTATTAAATAAAAAATGTATAAAGTATCAGACATCAAACTTCAAATGTGCAGAATACCAAAACAACAATGAAAAAATGACAAGCGTGAAGGTGACAATCCCAAACAGGCCTGAAAATATTGTCAATATATATTAAGCTTCTCATTTATGACACGTTTTATTGTCACTGACAAATTTTATTTTAATAGCTTATGACTCTTTATTATTTTGTTTTCGCTTGTCTTGTACAGTGCCAAGCATGATAAACTGCATGTACATGCACCTAGAGTTGCTTTATAGTAAAAATAAAACAAAAAAACAAAAACAATCGAGTGACCGACAATCAAAGCACCTGTCTACAAAACCTTTTGCTTACTCATTTAATTAAAGTCAGCCGGATTATAAATTCTTAGTACGTTATGCATCTAGTTTTAGAAATTACCTGTCGCTTACTTCATTCAGCTGTTCATTTATACGGATATTGCAAGATTCTGTATCAAAGAACAGACAAAAGACAGCCTCATCGACTATAAAATATTACGTAACTTACTTGCAAAAGGTGAACAAGACAAGTTTTTAAATCGATGAGCAACTCTGTCACCGCGATCAATCGAATGAAAGGCTGAACAGATGCAAGATTACGAGATCAGAAGATCAAAACACCACACTGAAAAAAGCCGTAAAACTTCACTTGCTTGTAAGACTTCTTAGCCTTTTCGTCTCATGACTTCCAACCAGAGGTAATTTTTACGCTCAATGTGAAAAATGCTAGCCAAAACTTCTATTCGACTTCCCTGACTCGACTTGAAGTCAGCAATATGGAAAATGCACTAACGGAAAGAGACTGGTAACAGGTACTACAGTCCCGAGTTGTCCCGAGTTGTCCCGAGTTGTCCCGAGTCCCGTGCCTTCTGAGGTCCTCTGGCTAGGGACTAGGGACTAGTATGACGCATTCTGCTTTTATAATCCCCAAATCTCGGAAGGGATATTGCATTATAGGGAAATTGGACTATTTTCCGTTCCCAAGAACTAGGCGAAACGCTTATTTTTCCATGTGAAACTCCGCAATAATAAGAAAAATACATGATTTAAAAAGATGATGAAGAAATATATACAGTATCACTCACAGTAAGAATTCCAAAAATTGATAAGCTTACATAATTTCATTAAAACTCGATAGAGTTTATATCGTAATATTAAGCGCCAAACAATGTGATCGTAATTTTTAAAATTGATAAGTAAAGTTGGGGATCTCCATTGAAAAGCTTAGCAGAGCTTGCTGAGTCTCCTGCTCATGTATACCTACGAATACCAAATATACATTTTTTTTTTTTGACAACGATGGGCAAATAAATAAACTAAACTTCTAATAAACATATCAGAGACTTTGCTCTTAATCTCATTTTGAAAAACGGACACGAGGCAACAAGAACTCTTTCGCGCTCGGGCGTAATTCAACTTGCCGTTAACGGTATTAAAAAGTCCCCCAGGGAGGATCGCGAAAATTATACGGGGATTAAAGGTAAAAAGACGTTTTAGTGTTTTGCCTGTCGTGTTCTGTTTCCCTGTAAGTACATTTCAAGATAAAGGTTTCAGCGATTTTGAGGGTAGGATTCCGCGGGGTTAACCGTTGACTGACACAGCAGGACTGACAGTCTCAATCAAACACCCTCTCAAATAGACAGCTCGCATACCGTGATCTCGGTCCCAAACTTACTCCACCATATGCCCGGCTCCAGCAAAAAGTCAAAGGTCGCGCTGGTAGAAAGAGAATAATTTTTATTCATGCACTCCCGTCATCACTACTTTAATTTTCATTAATCTTGCTCTCTCGATGCCAGTCTAATCCCGATCGCGAAGAAATTCAACATGACCATGATTAACTCCCCCAGCTACGTGTATGAACGAACTCCCTCTCTTCCGCACAGATTCCAATAAAACAGATATAATTTTAGAATAGTGAGAGCGTGGGGGACGATGGGAAGACAGCCTCTGGGGCCCTGGGCTCCTGCCTCGACTCAAAGTTCACAGCGCAAAAACAAACTCGTCTCGCCCTCTTCGCGCTTGGCTTGCCTACTCCTGTCGGGCGCTTAGCTAGAATATAAAAACCTGTTATGTGGGCTAAATTCTCCGATTTTTTAACCAAAAGGACGACTATAGATTAAAGCTAAGCCATACTTGGAAAGTTGCTGGAGACCAGCTATTGATAACAATTTGGTAGTTGCTACAGCCTTCGTGGATTTCCGCAAAGCTTTCGACTGTGTCTCTCATAGTATTTATATTCTTCTCCATAAATTGAAGCGAGTGTGATTTCTGGCACCTATACCTGTACGCTGACGTCTCGACAATTTACAGTATTGGATCGACTGTTGATGAAGCATGCTATCTACTGAACAAAGCCCTCGACGACCTTTACAAATGGTGCATGGCCAACTCTTCAACACCAAAAGAAGGAAATCTATATTTTTAGTATTGCAATTATATTTTTAGTATTACATGTACATTTTTTAGCTTTTTAATCTTATACTTAAACCGTAGTTAGATAAAAAATGTATTACATTATTTAAGGCACACGACCCCTCAAGTAGCCTAGGCGTAGGCGTTTGAAAAGGAAGGGAAAGAGGGTTTGGGGCGCGAGAGAATAGGGGCGCGCGAGGAGGGAGGCTTTTGCGCATCTCGCTTTTTTCTCGCGCCTAAAACTTTCTTTCCCTTCCCTTTCAAACGCCTGCCACGCAGGCTACCCCTCAAGCAATTTACTGCTTTAACGGATCGTGTTTAAATAAAAGATAATCATTCATTCAATTGCTTAGAAATGCCGCATCGTTTCAGAAGACGCAGTCCTTGAACATATGGCAAATGGCCATACATTTACGGCAGTAAATTACAAACAGAAACAGTTATATTGTGTGGAGTAACCCCGTGTTCTATGAAAAACAAAATAAACAGAACAACAAAGAAACTGTCGAAAAGCACAAATTTAATGAGTTTGAAATTCGAAGGGTTCCACTTTTTACACTGTATGTATTTTAGCAAGTGCCCCCTGGCAGCATAATTGATAATAGTAGCTAGGCAATACACCGCTGAGGCTCTCAATGGGTTTAATAAACCTTATTTGTCCCTAAAAAGTCCAATCCGGTTGCAGTATTGCATTGCAGGGTGCCGTAATTCCTAATCTAGCCACAGTAAGTCATTTAAGGCCTTATCGTTTGATGCTGATTGAAATCCATTTTGAGGCTAGTTTTCATTAACAGAGCCACGGAATTAGCGTAGGCAGCAAGCTTTTCCGATTGACTTATTGCGCGAATTCAAAACTTCTTGGACAAACTCGCGCGAAAATGCTTGACTAATACGAAATCGGAGTCGGGGTCGTAATCAGACGCCGGCCAGCCAAATGCCGCGGTAATATACTAAAAATCAAACCGAAGGAGCTGGAGTCGTAAGTAGAGTTTGCTTAACTGCTTAATACATCTGTCATTAACAACAATCTACAGTTAACAATAGATTGCTACAGTAGCAAAAAAGCGAAAAGAAGAGCTAAGGCTACTCTCAGTCCTGCGGGTGCCTCCAACAAGTTTTCACTATATAAGCGAACTTTGGACGAAACGTACAAGCATCCCGTCGTGCTTAAATGTTTCCGCTAGCTTACGAATTCAATGTTATATTTGATTTTCGATAGGCCATTGGAAAGGGGTTTATACGACTCCTGATTAACGACTCCCACCCCGAGTCCTCTTTCAACCGTAGCAGAAAGAAACTGTCATTAACTGTAAAAGCTAACAGCCCATTGAGATCCTCAAAGACGGTTGAAGTTTAAAAGCTTAACTTTGAAGTGCCATTTGATCGATACAAAAATAACATGCAGTTAAAGTGGCCTTTTAACATGCGGTTATTGATAGATTGGCGAGTAGTACTACGAATTAATGCATCACATTGGTTATCTTAGCAACCGAGCTTGTTACAGGTTTATATATTGATCTCGACATATCCACCGATGTCGATCAACAATCTACTTTGGGAAGCCGGTCTCCATTGACCGTGCTCGATAGGTAATGGAGCTCCCAGATAACTAATATGATCCGAATTAACTAACTTAATTATAAGCATACTAAGACAAGCTTCAAGAACTTTTAACAAATCACAAAAAAAGCTAACAATATCTCTAAAATAATGACTATATGGTTACACGTACTATTCACCGCGGTCATCCGTCTGAGGCGTTTTTTTTCTCTTTGCAAGTCTCATGTATTGTTATTTCACTGTTTGTACGAAATAATCAGTTAATGAACTACCTTAATTTGATTGTTAATGATTCCTTTTCTTGAGATCCTGTAACTTTGTGCCCGAATATAATGTTGACTAAGTCGGAACTTTTTTTAGTAAGCTTTCAAAATGTTTTGTAAAGTGACAGCGAATTGGCGAAAATAGTTTTAACTTAGCCAGGAGCCCGCAGCCTTAAAAGTAGTCGGCTACACAGCCGTTTTTAGTGTCGTCACGCAACGCTCCTCTGGGGAGGAGCATTGCGTGACGACTCTAAAAACAGCTGTGTAGCAGACTACCTTACAAGGGGCTGTGCCACGAAATATATCAAAATTCAAACAGCAATAAGAACTGCCACCACGTTGAGCGAAACATAAAAACAACTGCTCAAAACATTAGAACAAGATGTAAATAACACAGCAAATAAAACACAGCCACGGATAAGCAGATTATAGGAAGATCGTTGAAACGGATTGTAGTGGTGGTTTGTTAAAAGTTGTTTGCCTAACTGGTTTTCAAACTTAATTGTTTTCTTCTGAAACTTTTAATAAAATGTTTGGGAGGCAAATTTCATTTGTTTCGAAAAAAGCAGTGCCAAGGATAAGATCCCCTTCAAGTATTCTGCTTAGTTTTTCAAATTCTCAGATTTGATCGACCACAGTGAATATTCGCTAACCTGAATTCTCAGCGCATGAACTAACACGCACATATCTCATCACATATAATTTCATCTACATCTCCACATTCAGTTTTCCGACAAGCTTGGCATTCAGGGCTCTTGTAATAACTGGATTCAGATGGGTACTCTCCGTCTCCTTCCTCTCTTCTGGCCATCGCCATGAGAGCTGAAAATTAAAATTTTAAGAAGAGCATCAAAACAATACTTTAAAAAAAAACGAAAGTAAATTTAAGACTAGAAAAACATCTGAGAGGAAATAGCAAACTTAAGAGAGGTAGCACCATTAGCCAGTCTCGTTTTCTTTGTGAACAACCAATCTTATAAAATCTAATTCATTTCAATACAAGATAGAGGGGGGCGTATATCTGGGGTGAGGCTTACAAAAGGATTGTTTACAGGTAGATAAACCTATAGCTTGGGACTTATAAAATAAATGAAGGGGTTAGGTTTTAAAGAAACTCATGGAGATGCGTTGGTGAGGGAGTAAAATACAAAGATTTTTTTTCATTCACTGATTTGGTCTGAATTCGCTACCGATGTAGGAAGATAGAAAAGCTAACGTTTCTTCCAGCGCTAGCCCTTCGAGATTAAGGGGATCGTGTTTTGTGTGTAGGTTATATATCGGTGGTCGCAGCTAAGTCATTGTTGGGAACGTGGGATTCAGAGATCCTATTTCAATGATAAGTTTGTGCTCTAGATTTCTGCGGCTTTCAGTGTTGCTCTGGCTGAAGAGAGAGGATTGTATTGCCATATTTTGAACGTGGCATTCTTAATCCCGACGAAATAAACGAACGCTTTTCATTCCACTAATGTATCGGTCAAATCGAAGCTTCAACATGCCCCCCCCCCCGGGTATACCCCGGGCATTTGACACCTTTGCCGTCCCGGGGAGGAGGGAATTTGATTATCAGAGTCTTTCAGGGGGTGAGCAATTTGATCCCCATGCTTTAGGGGTGGGGAATTTGAACTGCACCCTCGATTTCATGTAAAATCTTTGGCGTGGCGAGCTATGGGGAACGCGGTGTTAGAGAATTTTCGTCGAAAAGATTGTGCCTTTGTGGCCAATTGGTTACGAGGAAAGGGCTTAACAAGCTTTGTGGCGTATTTGAAGTATTTAAATTTAAAATTTTTAATATTGGATTCAGGCTTTGAATGTATGAATGTATTTTACTGTTGTGTTTACAATGAAATACAATACCTATAGTGGCGATTCAATACAACAACATAAAATAAAATAAAATAAAATAAAAGGCTCAGGTCAACTACTTTGACCTACTGCAAGTATGTTAATTAATAAGGTGAGCGATGATGCATGTCAGTGAAATGGTCATGATGTAGTAATCCCAATAGGTGGGATCCTTTTTATAGAACGCTTTGTATGTTGCACGAGAAAGAAAAGCTGAGCATTCAGTGACCTTGTTTCAGCGATTTCCGCCGCTTTGCACGAGACTTTTGTTCGCAGTAAATACGCCAACAGTGTTTCTCAGTTTTCGTTATATTTATAAAGATTTTGTTCGACAACTGAAGGCGTTTCCGCCGTCCTTCTGTCATTTTTGTGCCTGTGAAATGTCCCCGGGGTGGGGGCATTTGATCACCTGAATGGACCCCAGTGTGGGGCTTTTGAAAGGCATTTTGGCCCGGGTAGGGGGGAATTTGAACAATAATTTTCAAAACAGTCAAATGCCCGGGGGGGTGCCCGGGGGGGGGGCATGTTGAAGCTTCGATTTGACCGATACATAACCAATAGGCCCTTTGCAGCTAAGCCATCAAGTGACCTACTTTTCATAAAATTATGGGCCATAACTTAGCAAATTTCAGAAATGGAAAAAGCATGTCGAAAATATCAAAATGGCCAGGTTTGAGGCCCCCATCATTCAAGAATGAGATTTTATGACGGTCTGAATTTTTTTTTAAAAAAAGAAGATTGGTATGGAAAAAGTTGTTGGAGAGCAAGGCCTTTCTCTCCAGCAACATGTTCCATACAAATCCTCTTATTTTTCCGAAAGTTCAAACTGCTGTATAAACAGTACTCTGTAATCCCATGGGCCCAAACTTGGCCATTTTGGTATCTTCGATATGCTCTTTCTATCTCTGGCATTCTTTAAGTTATAGCCCATAATATAGATTTTTTTTAAGGAGAGATTTGATCACGTGACCCCAGCGGCAAAGGGCCTATTTTGCTAGGAGGCGCGATCGAACGTTTGCTCATGCTGGAACATACTCCGGAGGAGCCCGAGTTCAATCCTAAAAGCTAGCTGGACTGGGTTTGATCTCGGTAGTAGCGAGTTCAACTACTCGGTTACAATTCTCCAGATACGTGTGGACGAGTCCCCATGTACCACGTGACCACTATAAATTATATAAGCTGCCTCCTCCACGGGCTTTTCGTCAAGACTTAGTTGGGTTTCAGAAGCGCGAGAGCTGGAGACGAGCGAAAACCGCGCGAGGGGTATGATGGGAACGAGGGCAGAGCGCGAGCGGAAAAAAGAGGACCACGAACGACTGGGGACGAGGCAGTTCAAAAAGTAAAAGTCCAGTCATGCGAAACATAATATTTACGCTCATAATAAGTGGAGCTTCGTCAAGCAACATCACTTAACAGTTTTAAATCTCGACTTAAAACCTATCTTTTTAAGAAGTATTTTTTATAGTTTGTAACTTAGTTTATTTTATTCTCACGGTAATGTATTTTCGTTTTCTTCTAAACATATGATTGTAAAGCGCTATTGATCAGCACATGTAAATACGCGCTATATAAATTGGTAAATTATTATTATTATTATTAAGTCACTTACTCTCGTATAAAGTGCGGCGCCGTTTTGCCATCAGACCTGAAATTCAAAGTCGACAAACCAACAGTCCAGTCATGTAGCACAAATATGCGTCACAGGCCACCCATTCTAACAGTCTAATAAATTTCGCGGGATTTTCTTTTTCATCTTTAAACATTTTGCATGGAAATTAATCTTTTTTTTCTTTAAATGCTTTGAAACAGCATTAAACGGGCACGCGAAATACACTAAGCGATTCATGCGAATACTTTGAAACATTTAAACAAAGCACTATTTAACTTCATAGCTCTGTATCTCAGTGGTCCTGGAAGAGTAAAAGCTACTACATACAGTGTCAAAATAGCAAGACACATCTGGAATTGACCGCTTCTCAAATTAACAGAAAAAAAATTTTTCAATGAAGATTTTGGGGGGTAGGAGGATTACCACGATAAGAAACAAATTATAATTTTTTCCTTCCTGTAAAGCAGGATGATTTTACGTACCTGGCAATGATCGCTTTTCGCAGTTCTTGCATTCGTCGTCACATATTTCCTCCTGTTTGCTTCCCTGAATGCACAAATCCTCGCCATTAGCTCCCTCACAGCAGCCTTTCTTGCAACCTTTTTCACATGGGCTCGGATCTGACACATAGCCTGAATGAAAAGAAAAGAGTGATCGAATTGGAGTTTTTTTTTTTTCTCTCCGTTTTCGGGCATCATAAACGCTGGCTTTAGCAAAAAGGTCCCCAGATGGTTACTTTCAAAACGCCGGATTGTCGTTTTTGTGTGGTCGGACGAGAAAGAAGGTTTTCGAATAGATGATGCCGTCCATCCGATCCACTGGAGTATTTGCATCTTCTTGGCGTTTTCGTGTGGATCGGCAGAAACGATTTGAATGCGCTACGTGTGGATACGTACTCTTCTGAAAACGGAAGAAAAATCTCCGTTTTTAATACTATCCAGATAGGCGTAATATTTTAACTTAAAATGGTCTCTCTCGAGTTCAAAAATCGCTCCATGAAAGGTAATTCAAGACAGTCTTGGATTCTGGAGTTCATGCTGTGAATTCTGGATAACAGGTAAACTCTGCAGTGCGGGCCTCATAGCCGAACAAGGGAAGTGGCTATAAAATGTCAAAAAACCGAAAAAACATTTTTTTTTTCTTTAATGCAGGATGATTTGCATACCTTTAAATGATCTTTTACGGCAATTAAAGCATTCGGATTTGCAAATGACAGTCTGCTCTGACTCAGGAGTGCATAGGTTCTCGCCTGGTTTTCCCTCGCAGCATTCTTTGTAACAGCCTGGCCGGCATTCCTTGGGATCTAAAAAAAAATGATGATGATGATGACAATAAAAAGAGCTAAAAAAATTACGAGCTAGATTTATTGTTGAAGCACCCATCAAAATAAAATTTCTCTTAAAAGAGTCCATTTTTTGATGCTCTTGATCATCTTATATTGCTTGATCTCCCGGGGGATGTAGAATGTTCCGGTAAGGATGTGCCGGTGGGATTCCGGAACCCTTAGCCTTTTAATTTCAGATTTAACTTCAGCTGAATTTGCTACCCTATACTAGACTCACTTCCCAAAATATCTTCTTCTCCTAGAGCCGCTTTTTTCCAGAATTAAATAAATGAGGTCTACATCTTTGCTATTAAACTGAGTTGCGATTGAATTAAGATTTGCAGATTTTTATCACTCTCACCATTTTGGAGTGTCAGTTCCCGTTTCCCCTAGTCTTGGCTAAATTTCCTGAAAAATGATATCCTATTCTAGATCCAACTCTCTGATTTCTATTCCCGCAGATCCCAGACTTAATTGGTTGAAAACATGCCCTTCACAGCGGCACATGCCTAGTATAATTTTGTAATTTTCACATGTAGGTATTTCAAATTAAGCTGAAGTACCACTACTCTAATTAAATCAAATTGCAGAAATTTCTCATGTGGAAGTATAACCGACGAAATAAAAACATTAGGAGGGAGAGAGTGGCTCAGGCCTTACCGCAGCAAACATCCTCATCAGCTGGAATGCTAGATGAATATACTAAACAGCAAACACTGTTTCAAAATCAGTTTCTTTCAACCTACCTTCGTAAACGTCCTTAATCTGTGTCCGGGAAATTAGGCGTGACGCCACACACACGACCATTACCGACAGAACGATAACAAAACAAGTAGTCTTCATAGTTAATAGCAGCAAAAACAGCACCTGAATAACCTGCTTTGTTTTACCTTTTTACCTAGATTTAATAGAGAAAAAGCCATTAAAATACTGCTTGTGTTGCTTAGGGGTCAATAAATTCCCCTTTATTTCATTTCTAAACACTCCGAGTCGACAATCTCTAAGGAGGCTAGAAATTAAGGGGACTTAACAGGCTCAAAACACTGGTGCTCAAAGTGACTGGTACTGAGACGACTATTTTATTAATAATAATATACCAGTATTGGCTGTAGTTTCTATCTTAGGTAATTGTAATTTTTCCTTTGGTTCAACTTCATTAGCAAACATTACCATACCCCAAAACAAAAGAGAAACAAACATTACCTGAAGTAAAAAATTAACTACAACATATGCATAACGTGATCTGTCCAATTTTAAAAAATAGTTTATATGTAAATGTAGTTGGTTTCTCGTCCTAGCCGTATGTCGTTTTTGGCAATATGCTAATTAACCGCTTTTATGCACTTATTTCGCGCCAAAAATCATCCTTATTTGAAGTTTTCTGCTCTTGGTTTGCAGCCACGTGTCAAGGCTGCCATGTTGGAGGTGAAACAATATATTTTTTCGGGCAGAATCTGCGTGGGAAACTAAGAGTCTACTTCCCAGCGGAGGGGAACGGTTTTGTTCTTATTTTGGCCACCATGACGTCACAGTGACGTCAGCAGCAAGTAGACCAATTAAAATATATACACATAATTGAACCCTAATTGCAGTAGCGTAAATACTGAAAAGTCGGGAATTAAAGAGGCTGAATAGGAATAAATCAGGCACGCTCAGACACTTTATTCAGGAAATTAGCCCGATGAAAGAATGGCACAGTATACAGTGACCAATTTACGTTTTCTTATCTCGATTGATGCTAATTTGACATTAAACAATTATTGGAAGAGGGTTTTGTGATAACCGCGGAATAAACAATCGAAAGGTCGAGGTAAGAGTGATCAGTCAAACCACAGACGTTTTTCCACTCTCAAAACGTAATTTGGGTTAATTAATTCCTTTTTTGTCTTTCATGCTCTTTTTTCTTTCTACACTGAATAATGTTGGTGCAATTAGTTGTAGTTGGCTCCGAGGCTTGGGCTTCAAGGTTATCGGCGCTTATCATTTGTACGGGAACGTCTACAGGAGACTGGTTATACCACCCCAAAAGTATTTCTCTGGTATGAACCCTCCAGTTTTCAATACAAATGCAGGAGCACATCTGACAAATGGTGGTATGCACTCAATTTCTTCATTTTTTTTTTTTTAATATTATTTATTATTTCGGACGACCTGTTCTTATCAACACAAATCTCTGGGTTAAGTATGAACTGTAAGGATAAAGAAGTTGGTCTATGAGGGGCTTTTACAATTTTTTCTTATAATCCTAAACAAAACCTATCATGTGAGAATGCTTAAGTTGTCAGACACATATTAGTGTATGTACAATTCAAGGATGCTTGATCCACTCAATGGTAAATTGTATAAACATAAAAAGCACTAATTATTCAAATTCAGGTCAGTCCTGATATTGCCGCTGGAAATTCAAAGCAAGCGTGCATTTTTCATGCGAGTTTCTGGGGGGGACGGTCTGCGAGAATGCTAGTAGACATGATAATAATTTTTACTTTGCCACTTCTTTAAGAGATAGTTTTTGCTTGAAACTTAAATTAACGTCTCCTTTAAAAAAGCCATGAGAAAACTATGGCGAAACTTACGTTTGTCACCCCTCAAACCGTAAGCGCTCTAGCTGCATTTCATGTCATTTCCCTGTCGACCGCCGCCATAATTCCCTTTGAATTTCGCGCGATGATATGTAAAAGACCCGGATATACTTGTTGCCGCATTCTGCCATCCAGTGAGTATAACAGGCGCATTCCGCGTTGCCTTGCGTGGTTCATAAAGCCCCTGTTATGCAGGCTAACAGTTTTACAGTTTGAACAACTGCTTTCACCGTAAATGTTTCAGAACGTTCGGGAAAATGTGCAACGAGTTTACAAAACTCATTAATTAGAAATCTGAATAGAAATACACGCGCGCGTGGCGGATGAAAGAAAATTAAGTGATATCGTCAATATCCACATAAAATTGGAAACTTCAAAACTACTTTTTTTAATTAAACGACTTGATCAAAATCACGATAAAACTGGAGATCAGATGTGCCGAGTCGAAATAATAAATTCGTTTAGTCTTCTGAATTGTGATAAATTTTGTACAGTTAGCCTAACTGTGATCTTTGGCAAAGAATGTTTTCTAAGTTTGGATTGTCAGAGGAGCACACACAAAAGACATTGTACTTTGTATGGGACATTCAAAATACTGAAGCAAGATTAAAGTGAACTCGAGAGAATCAACTTTCTATTTCGTACTGATCAAAGCCAACTATACGCTAAACTTACCTTCGCGAGATGTTGCCTCTGTAGACTCCAGGTACAAAGTGATTTATTCTGTAGAACTCGCGTGATTTATATCGGTATAAATGCGCGCTACATTGTTCATAATTAGTGCTAAATAGTGTCACCCATAATTCATGTCCAATACCTATTCTTTTTAGGCGCTCAACTGAAACCTTAAAGGAAACATCTTTTATCAAAATGATACGCGCTAATTTATGTTTATGTAATTGTTAATTAATGTATCCCGCCGAGAAGAAATTATGCCTCGATTAGGAATGGTTTTGCACGTATCGAGTCGTTAATTCTGCCATTTCTCTATCAAATTGCCCAACTACGACTTTCACTTTTCCCATAATGAAATTTGATTTCCCAAAAATATTTTGCATTAGAATTTCTCTTGGGCCTAATAACCTTTCCTTGAGAAATTAAAAACACAACTTATGAAAAATTACGCGGGCAAAACAAATTGCATTATAATGTACCAAGAGACAAGCCCTCTCATCTATTATTCTATCGCGCAAATGCGACAGTTACACGTATGCTGCTATTGGATTGACCCTTAAGAGAGTTTTTTTGTTGTTGTTGTTACAGTTATTTTTTAAAACGTATAAAGAATAAACAGAAAGAAAGAAAAACGTCTGTGTAAATACTTAAGTGTCCTTTTCGGAGGACGTGTCCACTGAAAAGTCAAATGCAGGCGAGGAAACGGCTTTGAGATAGTTTAAATGCAACTTGGGGGGCTAGGTAATTGTTGACAATGGATTCTATTATGCTCCTGTATTGGTTAGTTTACCTAGGCACGACATACTATCGCGCCAAAACGATGTGTTCTAAATTATTAAAATTATTTCAGTCAAGCATCTTTCCCAGTTTTCAATCGCTCAGCCGATTTTCAAATGTCATCATTTTTCTTTATCATCCCACCCTTCAACTAAATGTTATTTAGGAAAGTGTCGTAGCAATACGGTGATCAAATAGACTCCAATTTTTTTTATTTTTTTTTTTGAGAAAATGAGCAATTTTCTTCCCCAGCCAGGGCATAATGGTTGAGTCCTGATTGAATATGAATTTTGGCATTTCTGCGCGCAAACTTTAAATACTATGTGACTGAAAGGGACCGATCATTTTGATTCGAGGTTTTTATATTCTCAAGAGACCCAAATCTTCTGATCACGACGTACTTTTTCTCTCATACGACGAAATGTGTATATGAATTAATCCTTTTTTTATTATTTTAGGTTACGTTCAAAATGCTGCGCTGTCGGGAGCACATCCTGACGCGCCGGCTTCCAATATCTGGGTGCGCTCTCGGACTGCAGCAGCAAACTAAACATTTCCGGGCCATTTCTATATAAGGTTTTACCGGTATTTTGGACTATAGCATTGCAGTATTTCTTATCTGGGCGCGTTCTATACTGCAGCAATCCGCACAAACTAAAAGTTCCAGGTCATTTCCGGCTAAGGTTTTGCCGGTATTTTTGACTCGCAGTATTTCTTTCCTGGTCCTAGAAGGGACAAGATTAGTTGTTGAGTTCTAAGTGGAAAGAATATATCAAAAGGGCCGAATTTCACTTCGGCAAACATACCCATACCTCACCTTATCTGTTTTTAAACCATTCAGGGCAAGTCAAAACTTTTAAGTTTAAGACTGCTTTTTTTAAGGATCAATTCTTTTTATCGATCTCTTTAAACGAAATAATCTTAAACCTTTGGACATTATTTTTTTCCTTGCGAGGAAAAATCAGTCGCATAATAATAAGCTATTCTTGGCGCGAAAGTGTCAAGACCGAAAAAAGTAACTTTTAATCAGTTAAACATAGAGAAAGCACCATACAGATAAATGACTATTAGTTAACAAGAGACTGAAATTAATTAGTTACAAGTGATCTTGAGTTAAAAAAAAAAAATGAACACTTGAAACCGCGCGACTTACCTTGACTTCAGTGAGCGAGAGATGTGTATACCGGCGGTAGCAAACGAGCAAATCTTATAAAGTAGAACAAGTATGTTTATATAAGCAGCTCGTTCTGCTCTGTCTCCATCAAATAAAAGAAATACACTTCTACTATTCTTTAAAAAACTTATTAAATACTTTTTATGAGAGCTGTCACTTTATTCCAGCGCGGATTTCGTGATTAATCACACAGTCACTAATTATCACATTGCCGATGCAAATTAAAAGGGCGGGCGGTCATAGACAAGTGAAAGTAGTTCATTCAGTTAGCCGGAACAGTTCGTTAGAGCAAATCACGAATTTCAAATTCCGGGCATCAAATATCAGTTACAATTAACATGATTCAATATTCAATTTTCTCGCGTCGACATTGAAACATGAGTCAGCAAACTGCTCTAACAGCACAGGGCAACTAGCTAAGGGAAGTACGGCCGACGAGGGACTATACCCTACTCTTTGATCCGTCCACAAATATTGACCCTGGCCGGCCTGTGCCTTGTATAGCGGTAGCTAATAACCTCAAAATGCAGGCTATGTTAAGAGGTCAGTTGGAAAGATCCTTTTTAAAGGGCCATTTACACGGAGAGAACAACCAGAACGAATACCAATGAAATTTTCTAATATAAGCGAAAAACGTAGTTACTAATAAAATGGCTTTTTATACACCAAACGTCAAAAGTTTGTCAGATAAGTCAACAACCTTAACACTAATAAATAAGCTCTCTATGCCTCATTGGCCACTTGTCCGAATTAATCTTATCAGTGAAATTGCGCGCGGGAGGTATACGGCGAAAAATTCATTTAAGCGCCAAATCTATTTTCATATCATAGCAGAAGTATCCAGTTTATCACAAATTTACTAAAACAGGGAAGAATCAAAGTTGACAAACACGTTTACGGTTAGAGGGACCAACCCGCCTTCACTGAGTGCGGTACCTTAGATTTTAGACATGCTCCCAGAGCCTGTTTAGTATCCGTTTTCGTGCTTTTCGAACTATAACTTTAAGAACGTTTCTAAGCAAAACGGATGATTGAACAAATTTTTTAATACCCAAACAAATCCGCTAAAAAGTCTGGGTCTGGTTACTTACTGTATGGATCCGATGGTGCTGATTCTCCTCAACTGAACAACGTCTCTGAAAACTTTAAAATACCCAGTTTACTTTTAACTTATAGAGCGACGGATATAACGTAACAGTGAAGTTGATTTCAATGAAGGAAATAGGCAATGACCGAATCGATTTACATAAAAGTCTAAAGACAGATAAAGCAGCAAGGTGTTCACACACAAACTGATCCCGTGCTTACTGTACATTTCTGTGCATGAGAGAACGACCAGCTTAATGAAAACGATCCTCATACAACAGAGGTTCCATGCTTGCCTGGTTGGATACTGGCAGAAATTCGTAGATGAACAGACATAGCACTCGTGTGGCCATGTAGAGCCGTGAGGCTCATACTTTTGAAATAACGGTGTTCACAAACTTAATAAACAGAGACTTTTGCGGCCTTTGAGAACAATTC
Source organism: Porites rus (assembly GCA_964035705.1). Taxonomy (NCBI): domain Eukaryota; kingdom Metazoa; phylum Cnidaria; class Anthozoa; order Scleractinia; family Poritidae; genus Porites; species Porites rus. The sequence goes on along the minus strand of OZ037996.1, from coordinate 10,417,848 downwards.
TATTTGGCTACCGCAAAGATAACCAAAACACGCTTCCCTTATATAGAGGCCATTTAACGCTTCTTCTATTCAAATGCGTTATTTCTCAAGTTCAGCCAGAAATAACCGCCTCATGTTGCTGGGCGCACTCTGGCGCGTGCGGACAATGTAACTGACCCTTACTGCCAAATATTTTTCAGGAACTCGCCCTTCAATCCAGTAAACGAACAACAATAAAGGCATGTATGTCAGTACGTAGATTATATTTATATTATTATATTTTGCGCGGTTCATTCATCGAGCAGTCTCTCTGTAAACTCTGTGGCTTGGTACCGCACAGCTACCGCACAGCAAGCAGTGAAGCCGCGAGCCGTGAATTGTACGGGCACAAGTAAGATCTCTTTACTCGTACTGGCGCCCGCACAGCCCGCAGCCTTTAACGTCGCCTCTAGCTGCCATTTTTTTCCTCGGTCCCTAGTAACAGTCCCAGGAGTCTTCGCGAAAGTTAACTCGGCCCAGTTTCTTTCTCGTTTTTAAAATGGCGAATAGGTTTAACAAAGCCTAAGATACCAGTTACCATTCCTCTTTTTTATCTTTGTCATCTTTTTAGTCTTGTCAACCGACTTGGCTGCACTTTGCCCTTTCGGATCATTAAACGTTTCTGGAAAACTGCCCACCTACCCCTCCCCTAAGCCAACATTTTGTCCTAAGTGAGAAGTGTTAATGTTGGCTTAGGGGAGGGGTAGGTGGGCAGTTTCCCAGAAACGTATAATGATCCGCCCTTTCTCGCAACCTCGTTCCCAGAGCGTCTTCCTTAAAAAATGGAGCCTTCTTCACCCCGCCGGTACAATTTCTCATTTGCGTTGTAGCCCTTCTCTGTTCTTTCACAAATATTCGGAGTAGCAGATACTTCTTGAGGTTGTTAAGAGAATTGTGAGCAAAGTGCTGGTGCATAAATTAAGTGAAAAGTGTGAAGTAGCCCGTTCCTTGAATCTGTTTACAAAGTTTACTTCAGAAACTTCGTTTTGTTTTTTTTGTTCTTGTTGTTGTGTTGTTTTGGTTCAGTTTTTCTGACAAACTGACCGCGTCAGTTTCCATTTATAAGAGTTTATTTACAAACTTTTAACCTGGAAATCTCTTTGCAAATCTACAACCTCTCTGCAAAGCCCTGACAGAGATGTCAGTGGTAACACTAAGGGTGCCTTCCGTGTGTCGTGTGTGTACCTCACCCTTAATAAAATCATTTATTAATAACCTAAGTTAGGCTGCCCTATCTTTCTAGCCCTTAATGGTTATTATGGGCAGCCTGTACTCTCCCTATATTTAACAGTATTTTTTATAGAATGTAAATCAATGTGGAGTACAAATAAATTTGTTGTTGTCGTCGTTTTTATTGTTGGAATAGAACCCATTTCATGTGACGGGGATGATCAAAAGTCAAGACCCAAAAAAATCCTTCGATCATCCCCATCACTTAAAATTCGAAGTACCCCTCCCGAGAATAAGAATACACAAACGTTTTTAGCAAATTTCTTGTGCCGTAATTTTTGGACCACTTAGAAGCTGCATGCAGCGGAATATTTTATTTCACGCAGATTTCTAAATATTGCAATGAAATGAACGCCAAAATAATTGATTTCTAGGGTTTATTCCATCTATAATAAATTCGGAATAGGATCAATCGAACGCGCCCTAAACTGTATGGCACCATAAACACAAAACCAATCGCACACTATCGAGAGAGGGGGTTGGGGTTGGGGAGGAGAAGTGCTAAGAGGCACGGGGATAAGGAAAGTACTAAAAATTAGGGCCTGTTTACATGGAGTGGGGTACCCCGGTCTAGTGGGGTAAGTTTCTTTTGTTTTCACGCTCTGGGGGACACAAAACAAAAGAAACTTACCCCACTAGACCGGGGTCCCCCACTCCATGTAAACAGGGTCTTAGATACAAACAAAGGGGGTTCCTGCGTAGCTTTTTTTATTTGTTAAAAGTGGGAAGGTGGTAAGTTAAACGCTGATACTGAATTGCAAATAAAACTCCGACGTTTCGCCAATGCTGCCTTCATGAGGGAAAATATGTGAGTTCGTTATAGCAGAAAATTTGAAAATCTGAAAATGCGCGCGTAAAAACAGGCGAGCTTGCGCGCGCGCAAGTCACATGAGATAGAAATCTTGATTAAGTCCACCCGGCGTGAGGGTGCCAAAATTATGAATATCCTCGCGTCTTCGTTTGTCTTGTTCGGGTAGACCAGCTCTAATCACGGCTACTTGCATGTCCTCCAGCTGGTGGATAAAGAAAGTACCCCTCATTTGGGGTAGAAAACAAGCTCTTAACATGAACCGACCTTTCGGAGTCGTTGGTTATGATTCGATTGTCACTAAATAAACCCCAAATGAGACCAGAAATATGAATGCGTCAATTTAGTAATTAAAAGAAAAGAAAAGAAAGAAAAAGTGATGTTAGTGTCCCAAACGTTTCGAGCAGGATTCTAGTTGCTGAATGGGCCACCAAGCACAAAAAAAGTTGCTATTAATTCCACAACACTTGATTCCGAGATGAGGTCAACAGAACACATCCTTTATTTCTGTTGTCCTTACTGTAAAAGTTTCTTTTCTTTCGAGGGTGTTGCAAATGAAGAATCAATAAAAAGTAACATTTCTTTTAAAAACTACCATAATAAATTAAATACTACACTTTTCCTACGCGAAACAAAAGATTAGTTTATATCTACGTGTTACAATACATGTGGGGCGCTTGTCTCAGTCTCAGCTCTTGGTAAAACAATGTTAACACACTAAATCACCTTACAGCCATTTTTTAACTAAAACTACTCATTCTGCAAGAGGTATGAAGACTTGAAACAATCCGTTAAGAAAAAGAAAACTCTGAGCATACTTGGAGAACTATTTGTGAAACAAGCGCAATATGGTAAACTGTAAAGAGCAAAAAGTGTCACGAAAAAAGACAGGTTAATATCTTACAGGATTTCCACACTCCCGGAAGTTCATTGTTAGTTTTACAATGACAGGTATTTCCTCTGTTTAAACCCAGCTTGTAATACCGCCCCCCCCCCCCCCACCCCCAAGTGATACGTAGCAAAACCTTGAAAAGCCCCGCCCATTCATCACATGTATTTTACTTAATCAGAGGACGAAACGTCTGAGGCTTGTGAATGATTATCGAGCTTAAGCAACAACGACGGCCACGCCTACAAACACGTCAGTTAAAAAGCGTGTTCGCGCTGCTTTAAACTTTATCGCGCTTATTCCTTCTCGTACAATTCGTCAAATGTTGGCGAATTTTTCTGGAGTTGAATTGTAAAGGACTGCAAATCAAAGTTCAGGAAAAGAAAGGGTCGTTGTCTTGCGTTCACGACCTCCACAAAACGTGAAATTAGACAGTTTCACGTCGTTGTCGTGCAACGCCGGTAAAAAAAATGTTGTTTTGCCAATCTTAACCGATTGGTTTTTTGCCGTTCTCGTTGACGTCGCTGTCGTCGTTGCTTAAGCTCCCGTTCAAAGTATAAAGCACGATCTCAAGGGAGAATGATTGAGGCAATAGAGGAGGCTTAACTCTTTAAACCCTAAGATTGATCAGCATCAAATTTCTCCTTGTAATGTCAAAACTTTGGTCATGGAATTACGGACATGATCACACAAGATGAATTTGCTTGATATTATATCAACTTCTCCCCACTACTTCTGCAGGAAATGAATAGGGGCAACAAATGAGAATTCAAATTTTGATCTTAGTGTTAAAAGGGTTAATAGCAGAAAGCGGTAAACAAACGGCATACGGCTACAAAAACAAAACCCTCTAATAAACTATGCAGTGTCGAAGCAAATTGCTAGGTGCCTTTTCATTCTACACTTGCACCACAAAAAATTCTAGATCTAGTGCTTAATACGAGCGGCTAATGAAATGGCACTGTAAATCTTTAAACTATAAATGCCACAGCAAATTACTGACTTTTCCTTGCCATTTTTATTTCACGACAAAGTGAAAAAAAACACTTAAAAGCTTTTTTGCACGTTAGCCACAAAGCCGCCACGATATACGACCCCACACACACACGGTACTTTTATTTCAGACAAACTTGAAGATGTGTTCAAAACTGACAACAATTCGGTAAAGTTAGTGGATATAACAAGGCATCAATTGCTCAATATTCTTTTCACCAGTGATGGTGTGATTAGAGAAAGGTCAGAATCCGCCTTATTTGACATAAAATGCATTTTTAAACGGTCCTGTACACGCATACCTACACTGTTACTGCATAAAAACCTAGTAATTCCTAGATTGTGTTACGGCGAGGAGAGTTGAGTTACGCGAGACCCTGGGTCGGTGTTTTGTCGAACTGCACTATGGGAGTTTCTTGGGCTCGCCAGTGATTCTTTGAATGACTATCACAAAGTTTTATGGGAAACCGGGTCCAAAACACCGACTCAGTCTTCGACAAGAGCATCCTCAAATAGCTCTCAATATTGTCATTCTAACCAGGAGTCTTGGTGCAAAATCTACGCTGTTACCATTCAAACGAGACCTCTACGGGCGGTTCTTTTACACAAGAGTTATTTGCTTTACCATATTTTACAAAATTTTCGCGAATTTTCACTTTGACCATATTAAAGAGTGAAAGGATACAGCGTGTATCATTTTGTTGCTGTTGAAGAAGTGATTCGAAAGCACATGTACATAGAAAGAATTTTTGTCTTGCAGTAAACAAAGCACTGTACAAGCGTATATATTTGCTACTGGGTTAGTACCAAAAACTTGAATTGTATGCAAGTAGAATTTTCATGCTAACGTATATAATAGAGGTAGGTGTCACGAAGATGCGGTCTGTTATGGAAGGGAAGATACAATGGAACCTCGCACTCAACAATTAAAACTGCGAGCGAACACAAATCTGTCCGAGCAGAACTCGAGAAGATTTCAACAGATTGCCTTCGAACAAACTTGAGAGAACCCGCCACGACTTTTCGCACTAAAGGATAAAAATTCTCCAAAATAGAGGTGACCAGTTAATGCCTGCCACTTTAAAGCTTGCGGTGCCTTAAGCACTCCTGTACTCTTGTTTGCCTTCCCACTACCGTCGAAAAAAAATGTGATGAACTTAAATGATATATTGTCAAATGATCGAAGGTCATTTCACGGGGAAGAGGTTCCACTGTATTTTTTTTTACGCCAAAAGGCCAGTTGTTTAAGATTTCAAATATACGGTAAGTAATGTACAGTACACTTACATATCTGCACAGAGTTATTCGGTAGCTTAAGCAAAAGCGTATTGAGTTATAAACGTCAACCGGAAGTGATGCATTTTATCCATTTTGATTTACATGCCTAGATGCTACAAAATTTTTCTTGCTAAAAAGTGCCTTTATTCTCATAGGGAAGATCTGCCAGAAAATTTGGGCAAAAGCATTCCCCAAGAATGCAAGAGGTCCACTTCACGTTGACGTGTATCACTTAAAAACGTCTTTGCTTAAGCTTGCTATTATTAATCAGCCCACGTCAATGGCGAGATTGGTGTAGCGCGACTGATTTATTTCACGGATGCTTTTGTAGTTTTGTTTAGACCGTAAAGCCGCGAGAAGAATGGGGACGAGTCAACGCCGCACGCGAAAATCCTCCGGGACGGCTCGGCCACCAAAATGCACTAACCCTCTCTGATCCCAACAGCAACGCAGGTGGATTATTAATACGAATTACTGAACACTAGTTAACATATAACCTCGTTCCCGGGCTCTCTCTTCTACCATGCCTGGCAACATGAGGGAACCTGGGAACAAGACTGACATAAATAGACACTGCAACTTTAACAACACACTAACTACGGGGTATGTGGAATAATAAAATCTACAGTCAATATGACGATAAAAAAAAACAGTTGTGCAAAGAGGTTAAACTGGTTATCGCAACCACGTTATATCAATTATGAAAAAACAGTCACTAAGCAGCGTTCCTATTTTTTATACGACCGCTAAACTCATATTTCCCCTAACTTTTTTTACAAAACACTGTAGTTAAAATACCAGTCAAAGCAGTACAGTTTTGTGGCCGTGGATACCAGAAAATAAAAGAAATTAGACAACCATTACTGACTTTGCTACTTCACGAGGGCTTTGCACTACTGAATTTTTGACGTCTTAAAATGTACAACTGTATGCGATTGTCACACTTTTTGAAAGTCTCTGGCCAGATAGAATTACGTTGGGTTTGGTTTTTGGCAAAACCACTTAATAACACGTACACTGTAAATTTAAAAAATTAATAATACAAACATAATATGACACACGATAAAAATCGCTTCCTTCTGAAGAACCGATAGTCAAAACATCTACGTAGCTTGCTTTCGAAACGAGTTTATAAAACTGAAAGAGAACAAAAGTCTCCCGGCAATGACCTGACTGGTTTATGATACTGAATACAAAACACGTTTTGTGACTAGATGGAATCTTAAAAATGCCTTGCATCAAGTCAGCCTTTTTACATCTTAGCTACAAATATACAATAATATAATATTGATAAACTGGCTGTTATACACACGAATGGCGGTCGTTTCGCCCGGTAGCGTTTCGCCCAGACTTACGTCGACTCGCTCAATAACATACAACACTCCACATTACCATAAATATGCCTTTTAGAGAGATACTTAAGTTAAGCTTGCATTCCACACGTACAATCTTTCTCTTTTCATGCTTATCCCTTTTTAGGCCAAAGGACGACAAAAACACGTCGGGCGAATCGACTCAAGTTTAGGTGAACTGATTTGGGGCGAAACGACCTAATACCATACACACTACCTTGGGTGGTGGTGAGAATTTGGCAGATAACCATAGATCGGTACTCCATTGCTGAAACTGAGCGCTTCAAATTCTACAAGCAGTGACTGGTGATCGGATGGAAAGTGTGGGTGTGGCCAGCCAATGATCTTGTTGTCTTTGACGTACTGTTGACTCACTGAGCCTAGTACTCCGACGGGAACCAGAAGATCGGAGGTGAAATAAATATAATCTATGACTCCTGTGAATGAATATGTGAGGTTGCTATACTTCATCTGCTCCTCGGAATACGCTCTTTGGAGTTTGAAGCAATGCGTCAGGTCGCCGCTCTTCTCGCCGTTTTTACCGTTGCTAAGGCGGGAGAGAAACCCTTCGTACTTCATGTCAAGGAAGTCACCATGATCACTTCTTACTCTACCATTGTCCAGGAATTCTACTGCTCCTGAGTTCGGTAGTGAATTGAGATCGCCACAAAACACCAACGGAATGGACTTGCTTGGTGCCGTGCCATTTTTACCTTAAATTGAAAATTAAAACACAGCTTGTTTGGTTTTGTTTGCAGAACAATATTCCCTATAACAGGGGTTTCAATAAAAAGTACCCAGCGGGTTTGAATAGAGTAACCGACTGTATCAAAAGGGGGCTGTTAGTTCCGCTATGAAAATGAAGTTATGAAAATGGTTGCCTAACGGGCAAATTGTAGCCTAACTGGTTCTTAAAATCCAGGTTCTTAGTTGCGGGTTTTACCGTATATGTATAGGTAATAGCATGATTTTTAGTGATATTTGGCATAAATACCACGAATGATATTTCAAAATTGTTATACGTAATTTCACGGACCGTTAGGGGGGTGAAATTTGACACAATTTTGAAATGTCACGAGTGGTATTTACGCCAAATACAAAGTACAAATCTTGCTATTATTTGCTGATACCACTACACACTAAAGGTTTGAAATGTTCACATGAAGGTATTTCAAATTAAGCTGAAATACCACTGCTCTAAGCCAATCAAATTGCAGAAATTTCTCATGTAGTAGTATAAACTGAGTAATCCTCCATCTTACCTCCCTGAACCATGAATCCAGGATTTATCTCCTGCATGATGTTCATTAGCTCATGCATAAGCATCACTGTTTGAATCAACTTCACATCTTTAAACTCGGGATCCCAATGAATGTGCACATTAGAAACTAACACTTGCTGCCGTGGCATGTTTATATGACTGCCGTAATTAGAGTACCCCTCTTTGAGTTCCAGTAGGGCTGCGATACCAATGTTATCTTTTGTCATGACTCTATTGAGCATGTCGTCAGCCCCCGAGGCATTTGCCATAGCCAGTTGATTGAATTCAATAAGGTATTCTTTGACAAAGCTGAACCTAAAGGGACAAGCAAGCACATGCAATGTCAATGAATTAATTGGCAATTCATGTGTAATCTGTCCAGACTCACTTAAAAGAGCAATGATCCACGACAAACAGTATATACTGATACACATGTACAATGCAAAGCCACAGTAAAGACAGACAATATTAATTTTGTCCCAAAATTTGTCCCTGCAAATTCAAGGGTTGCACTGCTGATAGCATGCACAAAGGGGCGAAAGTGATAAAAGAACTGGCCCAAGATTAACCTTCACCGTCACCAAGGGATGAGGGCAGAGGACATCCCCTGGCCACTATATGTATAGGAACGACCCCCAGACAGTAATATAGGTATGTGATAATAAATTTGATTCAAAAGGAAATAAAAAGTTGAACCATGCATAAAATTTAACCATAACAGATACACCTTGATTCAGAAAATAAAAAATTGACAAGGACCAAAATCTAAAAAAACAATTTTATTATAAATTTTTTTTTTACTCAGTGACAATCTCCACTAAATAATAATACTAAAACGAGTTAAAGAGAAAAATCTGTTTTAACTTACAACAATACATCAACCCTAAGAAATAGCTACAAATAAACAGAAATAGCCACTTACTTAGACGTTCTATAAAAAATCGCACAACCATCCACATATTTCCTATCTTCTTCTGTCATGGTTCTAGCCCTAGACTTTGGACTAAAAATTCCATCATAGCCATGCTGTTGCAACTCAGGAAGAAAGAAGTTGAAAAACTGTTCAGTCTCAATTTCCTGAAATTAAGAACAACACCACAGTGTAATCGTAAGTGACAACAAGCAAAATGCCTTTAAGAGTCAACTAAAGCAATAATTAACATGATGACAGTGGCAGATAAAATCTGTTCCCCTACTAAACCAGTACTAAAACTTGTTTGATTCAGCTTTCCTTTATTTCCTATGTTTGTATTTTGAACGAGCACTTGTGCTCTTAGATGACAACATAGTTAAATAAATAATTGTATTGTATCATATAGGAGACAAAGGAAAATCAGCTTTAACATGAGACCAAATTTTATCCACAACATATACCCTGTACTGGCTGATAACCTTGTCTTTTATCTGGGGATGGGACCAATATTTCTATCTGGTCATCAAAGTAACACAAAGCTCAAGACATACTATAGGTAAAGGCAGTTCATAAAACGTTCTCTGAGTTAGGCTCAATTCAGATGAGGTCGAACTAAATTATTTGGACTTGCTGAATTGATTCAAATGCTGATCTTACTTCCAGCCAAACTAAATGCAAAGGGACAAAAATTCGATAAGAAAAAAACGATCTGTTGCTAGCATAGTTTGATATTACTTAAGCAAAAAAATTATTGTTTTAATTATTACACTGGCCAGAATCGGGGGTTGTCCGAGCTTATCAGTCATCATGACCAGCCACCTACCATCCATTATTTTCAGCCCTGCTAAGACATAAAAGCTTGACTTCTTTGTATCAGCTTTTTGTGGAGTGGTTATAAGAACTGCCTCATACAGCCCCTTATTTTGGTTAACTCTGACATCTACTTCAAAAGTTTTTGAAACTCCTGCACAGACACATTCTATAGCAATAATTAAGCTATAAACAATACCTGTAAGCTTAGAATATCAGCCCCATAATGCAGAATTTCCTTTAAGATTGCTGTTTTTCTGTATTCCCAATTAAGCGCCCATGATGGACAGTAGCCATAGATTTGCCGCGTACAATACTTGTCACACAGTACATTATAGCACATCACACTGAATGTCACTAAATAAAAAGACACAAAAACATCAATTTTTGTTAATTTGTCACAATGGATGCCACCAAATAATGTCTGAAATTAATCAATAAGGCTTTGGCAAACTACCGAATTTTGACAGAAGATTGTTATATATCTGCATGTGTATGTGATATTTCATCAAGGGGTTCATAAAGGATTTTTTTGTTTGAAACTTGTAAATGTATACGCTAATAAAAATAATATGCGGTTTTAGTGAAGGCTGATGATCAGTGACCTGAAACTTATGAACTGTGTAAACATGTACACACTGTAAGTGAAGATGATTTTCTTGTTGTGATAGGTAGAATTATACAAGTCATAGGAAAATATAGTATGTAGTCACTACATCTATACATAGTTTTAACAAAGAGGATATAATTTTTTTATTATAAAGTAACTTGTCAAGAGCTTGTCTTGTTTAATTACAAAACTTTTGGAATAAAACCACTATTGTTAACAACCTGAAAATAGATACTCTTAGCAACTATATGTATAGCCAAAATTCATGCACTGTTAAATACCGGTACATGCATTATTTCATTTTATTTGTGAAGAAGCTGAGTTTTAGTAGAGGGTCCTATAGAAACTTACACTTGTAGTGTGGTGTGTTAAAGTTTTATCGAGCTTAATCCTGTCATAAAATGTTACAGAGACAAATTTCAAAATAAATGAAGAATACCTTAATTTGACTTTTATGACACTTACATGATGGATTTCTCGTTCTGTCTGGTTGTAATGATATCCACTGCCTTTCTGGTGGTCGAGGACACACTGAAATAGGACAAAAAAAAAACAGCATTTTAAGAAACCCAAAATACATACAAGTAAATGTGGTGACTGTAACTAACTCACATCAATTTTTAACCATTATTTTTCATAAAGAAAAATTTTGGCCATACATTTTCCATCACTAAGGGGATTGAAGACAGGGCTGTGCAATAGCAGCCCCAAATGGCCCTTGGTTCCTTACTTACAGACAAGTATACCTGCATCAAGAGGACCATCTTTCCAACGATTAACCATCCATTTCTCAATGGATAAGAGGATAACAACACAATTCGTTTTAACGAGAGATTTATTTCTATACACATGTATGTGGCAACATGTAATTTAAGGCCAGGTACATGTAAACACAAGACAATGCAGGCACTCAGTCTCTGTCTCTTATCATAAATTATGCAGGGCAGTCTTAGAGCACTTGCAGGGCTTCAGTAATTAAACAGCACTCTCATGGAGGTCAATTCATTTCATTCACATTGCTTTTCACATAAGGTCATTTAAGCCATTTCACTCCCAGCTCTCCCTACGGTGGCCCAGAAGAGTCACACATGCAAATTAAAAATGTTGCTGCAAACTAAAAATTTTACCTGCAAATTAAAAATAGTACATGCAAATTAAAAATTGTACATGCAAACTAAAAATATTACCTGCAAATTAAATATAGTACATGCAAACTAAAAATTGTGCTGCAAGTATAAGTGATGACAACCTGATCCGAGCCATGCAACCTGGCCTTACAGCAGTTGGCTCATTCATGTTTCATGTTTGTAATATTTTTAGTTTGCATGTACAATTTTTAATTTGCAGCAACAGTTTTAATTTGCAGGTAAAATGTTTAGTTTGCAGCAACATTTTTAACTTGCATGTGCGACCCTTCTGGGCTACCGTACCTCCCACCCTCAGGACATGTCTTGATAAGTATCTACAAAACACCACCCTGACGTTCTCAGTTTGACAGTGCTTAGTACTGTAGTTGCCACAAAGGGTTATCAAGGTTACCTTCCACACTCACTTATGGCACACTCAGTTTGTCCAGGCAACCTCCACACACCCATCTACTGATGATGGGTATAAATTAACAGTAGATCCAGATTAGGTGTTTACAGGAAACCTAAGCACACTATTCAATACTTAGCATATGTCTCTCATCATCACAAATCAGTAAATTGTGGCATTGTCAGGTGCTTATTAGATTGATAGAAGCATCTCATCATTACTAAACCACTCTGTTCACCAAATTTGGAAGAACTTTGTGATATAATACAATAGTACAGTATATCACCAATAAAACGGATGGCAAACTAGTGACAAGGTTGCATTGGCACAGTTGGTTTGGTAGAGCTAGAGAAAATGGCAGAAAATTTCACAGTTTTTGGAAAGAAGAAATAACCAAACTTTTACCTAAAAACATGGCAAGAATAGAAAAATACAACTCAATGAATAACAACTGCTATTCGATGAATAACTGCTATAATAAACATCTTTTTATATCCTGAATTTTCCGACGAACAGACAAATGAAGACAGGAACTTAACATCGATCGAGGTAAGCATGTTTAAAAGAATAATGTTGGCTTGGGGGAGGGGTAGGTGGGCAGTTTCCCAGAAACACATGATGATCCAAACAAGTATTGGATTTGGCTTTTGTATAATCTGAAGAATTATGCAGAACCTGAAGAGTGTTATCCATCTTGGCCAATAACACTCTCCTCGATCTGCATCTGATCATGTAAAAAGTGAATCCAATAGTTGCTTAAGGTAAACAGCCATTTTGAAAATGGTTGTTGGGAAAAATGCACATGACAATCCTGAAAGGTACGGTATTGTGGGTGGTTTTGAGTTCACTGTTTTCTTCAAAGAAAATTGAAAGGATGGTACGAGAGGCCATTGATGTATGTTTGCAAGTGCTAAAGGAAAGCAACAAAAGTAGATTTGACAGTGACAGTGTCAGGAACAATGTATTGATCATATCCCATATTACCTTTGGGGATTGTTGCGCGTACATGAAAAATGAAAATGATATAGCTATATACATAATATACATGTCTTCAAATAAGGCGTTGTAGTTGTTTTGGTTCAATTTTGTCCTTAGTTTTAATTTTATCTTCCTTTGTTAGAAACTCATTATTATACATTAACAAACCCAAAAATAAAGGAAAATTAAAAATTAAACCAAGGATAAAATTGAACCACAACATAGACCATGGCTATGTGGTATACATTATTACACCCGTATAATAATTTGTTATTTATGTCCTATGTGTTATATTGGTTGAACACGCTGATGGCTTAAGAAACCAACAAAGCTACTTGTAAAAACCTGGCAATTTGACAGTTTATCAATGCCAAGTTTACTCTGCACTTTCCTTAAACAACAATTTTTGAAATAAAACAATCACTACAGTTTGCTACTGTTTAAAACCTCAAGAAAACGTAAAGAGAATGACAGACTTCCAAAACAAAGGAATATAATAAATTGGTTGGATATAGTTCACAGACTTTGCTCGTTAACAATATCGAGCTTCTTAAATATAGGTCACAGTTTAAAGCTGGATTAAGCAGAAAGCTAACGGGGTCTTAAATTTTGCAAAGTAGATGGTACATGTAAACAAAACCAAGCGTTGAAACTAAACTAAAAATTTACTGAAACGAATAACAGTACAAAAAGGGTTTAATAAGAGCATCATGATTAAATATCGCTCAACAAAGTAAGAACCAACAAAATTACGCACTTATTTGGTTGAGCGATGTTGTTTTGTGAGTTTGAAATACAATGTACATGTAGTCTTTCAACCTCAGTCAACATCATTCAGTTAAGTTAAAAGAATAACACTAAGAGATGTAAGTCTACAGAAATCATGTTTGCCAGTATCTAAACAAATAAGTAATTAGTGTCGCTAATGAAAGTTATTTTAGTTCATGTGGTTGTATTCTAATAGTTTTCAACATCACTTTAACTGAGGTCATATTCTGCCTCAGCCAAGCTTATTCTAAACTGAATTAAAAATATGACTGCTTGAAATTATTTGCAGAACTACAGAGAGGTGCTTTCGGCTGTCAACAGGCCTGAGATTATCACTCACGGCACATGCACAAAATTATTAGGATGATGTTAACAGCTAACTTGCAATTTAATGCCTGGAACAGGCTAATTTTAAAGTGGTCTTGCCAATAAACTTCATTAACTTCCATCAATAATAAAGCTCCTGAGGCATATTTTAAAATGTGAACGAATAGTACCTTTCTTAAAACGAAAATAATGGCGTTGAGCAAACACAGATGAAAACGAAAAGCATGGAAATTAGCACCCAAACCACTTCCGGGAAAGAAGTTATTATACATGTACTAAAAGTGCCAAAATCACGAATAAAGATACGATTATAGAATTGGAAAAAAATAATTGATTGCACAATGGCAGTTCTGTATTAATTTTAACGACTCAAACAATGTAATTCGATGCGGTTTGGATGAGATTTTCGAATACGACTTGGCGGTTATAGATCATTGGTTATTGTTCGTTGAAGTAGAAAAGAAAAGAACCCTTGTAGTAGTCGATGGATACACAGATTTCTCTCGAGCCAGATGGTAAATGCGGACAAAATTATACCAAAGGAAAGCCACAATTCACTTACTTATTAAAAAACTGCGTGAAGAAACAATGATAAGGAAAAAAGGAACGAGAAATCGAACTATGACTTGTATGAGACGGACACTGACCAATATGATGTGGAGTTTATTATGCGAATGAACCTCGTGCAAAACACAAAGAAAAACATCCCTCGCAAAGCAAACGATGCTCAGCGTCATTTGCTATATGAAAAGAAAGCTAAAAACATGTTATATGAATGAATCAAGAGTTATCTAATACAACAGAAAGGCTACATAAGCGAGAGGAAAGCAAAACATGAGCTCACTGTCACAACGAGTTAAATTAGAACTGACACCACAAACTTTCATTTTCGTGTGCACGGTTAAGTTAAACTTACCAGTTAAATTGTCCAGCATAAGGGAGAGTAGCTTAGCTGTTCCATTTTGTTCCCCATTTATACTTAATATATCCTGTGGTAACGGATTTCCTTGCAATCCAAGGGTTTGTAACTGGAAAAGTTTTCCCAGTTCGTTCGGTAAAATTCTCAGGTTATTATTGCAAAGAAGTAGTTCACGTAATGTGACCAGATCTCCAAGTTCACTGGGCAAACTTCTAAGTTTGTTCGATGATAAATCTAAATGCTTGAGTTGAGCAAGCCTAGAGATCTCCGGGGGAATCTTCGTTAGATTATTGTCGTTCAAAAACAACGCAGTCAAAAAATCGAGCTGCCAAAGTGTCGGGCTCAAATTACGGATCGTAGCCGTAATTTCCAGTTCGGTCCATTTTGACTTCTTGCCATTAGCTACATCCTCTGGGCTCATTAGAGTATAACTTCTTCGAACGTCATTATTTTCATGCTTTTCCTTTGGCATCTTGAACGAATCATGACACTTTTTTCCTGAAATAATACTCCACAAAGATGGCGTACAACATGGCCACCGATAGACCCTCGAACAAGGCTCGGATAGACCGGTGACGTCAGTAGTTTCTGGAATAATTATCATATATTAGCACTGCGGGATGAGCACAGGACAGTCAATGTACAGCATTTTCTTCTCTGGCGGAGAAAGGAGAAAAACCGAACTTTGAACTTCAGTAAAATACAATGGCCTTGAGTAAAGTACAGGCTCTTACTCGTGACTATTCAACGACAAACTTTGCCTCTAAAATTTTACTACTAGGACCGCGAGTTGAAAACGGACCACCAGAATCAATTTTTAATAATTTTAATTGTTTAAGCTTTTACTTTTACGTTTTAACTTCAGGCATCTGGTGAGAATCAATGCAACCAGATTGGTAGCATTTCACATGTCTCAGCTACATAATCTGAGAACTGTAAGAGTCCCATTCCTGCTAAAAACAAGGAAATTGAATGCCAGTTTCTCATTTCCTATATCGCTTACAAAAAATGAGTCCAGGAGAATCCAAATCCAAATCCAGAAGACTGCTGAAAATCTCTGTTCTCAAGCAAATCAAATACCTAAACATATCGTATGGGAACCTTACTGAATCAAAATTTTTCTCATGGTGTCAAATAGAAAATTTCGCTGTCTATTGTTTAGTGATCCTCAGTACTCACAGTTACAAGACTGTGTACGATGTGTTTTGTTCTCGCGCCTTTTCCGCAAAAACTACACCCCACAGCCTTTATTATCATCTTCAGTTCACGTTTTTTTTTTAATTAAAATTCTCAAAATTCATTCTAAATCCAACCGCAGCCTG
This sequence comes from Porites rus, assembly GCA_964035705.1. NCBI lineage: Eukaryota > Metazoa > Cnidaria > Anthozoa > Scleractinia > Poritidae > Porites > Porites rus. Next base: position 10,401,836 of record OZ037996.1, on the reverse strand, counting down.
ACTTCATCTTAAACTACTGTTTGTGCAATAACACGCCATGCTTGCTGAGTAAACGGGGAAAGAGCTCTTTCCGTAACTGTTCCAGCCTCCGCACAACAAGGTGTGGAAGAGAGAATTTTGAAGACATGTCAGGAGCCGATGCACATGTTAAGAGCTTCAAGACCGCATGCCCCGTAACAAACCCCCCGCCGGAGTGATGCCGGATCTTCACACAAGACGGCCATTTTGCTTAATTTTATTATAGTTTCATTTTCAACACAGATGTCTATGTTTTCATAGATTTGCAGCGGGGGCGTAGCTAGGGGGGGGGGGTCCTGGGGTGCCCGTGACCCCCCCTTGGTAGGCCTTCTTTTGAGCAAACAACCTATATCTTGGCCGTAAAAGCCATTGTTGAAAAGCCCACTTTTAAAATTTGGTTTTTTGTAAAGTATTTTCGTCAACGGCTCTTGTCTTTAGTTAATATGGGCCTTCATGCCGCGATAATACGACTGAGCCCGCCGATACACGAGGGAGAGCATCGGTATAAACCATATATAGTCGACACGACAATCTGGTGAGTAGCCTCTGTGACCCCCCCTTTGAAAAATCCTGGCTACGCCCTTGTGCAGTCCGGGTCAGTCACACGCGGAGTATATCTTGTGGAAGAGGGCGCAGCACTACAATCCTGGACAGAATAAAATGGAACAGCAGACCCACATCCACCATGAAACCGCACGAACGCTAACCTCCGAATACAGATGTCACTTCTTGCTCCTCGCCCCTCAGGAGAGAGGAGAGAAGGCTGTATTCGCAGGTTACGCGAACGTCAAAACGCGCCATCTTGCTTTTTTTGGGCGGGGGAGAAGGGGTCTAAATTTTCCATGTTTTGCGCAAGAGTTGGTGCAAGTGGGAAAATATGGCGTCTCCGTGACCTTATGTGTGCTAAACATTTCATTGTGCTAAATATTTCAGTTGATGTACTGCACAAATCGTATTCCAAGACCAAGAAGACCAAGCAGCGCTGAAATCCAGGTTCCACTGGATCCAAATGCTATGTTTCTGACCCGAAATCCACACTTACTCCTTTCAGCATAAAATAGAAATACATTCACATTGGTGCGTTCACAAAAAGGGTGCTCCTCGTTCCAGTCTCTTGCGGTCATGTTGTTCAGTTTGAACAGGAGAGCTTCGCACTTCCAAGTCACCCTTGACGCAAAAACACACGGTACCAAAAATATAGCAAAATTAAGGACAAAAGCTACCGCCATAAAAACAGTAGGTGCACCGCTAAACTTATGAGTTAAAAATTCAAAATGCATGGAATCGAAGGCAAATACTGCAATACAGTTAGCACCAAACATTAGCCAATGAACAAGAAACCATGGTGCTAAAATTTGGGAGGCGGTCGAAAGTTGGCCACACAACTTCTGATGTAAGGCGATGATCTTATTAAGTGTTGCGTGACTCATAGAACAAATTTCATTGAAACATACATCGACTAAACTACTCATCGCACATGTCAGCACTACAAACACGCAAGTACATATGAATGCTGTCAGGTAAACAATTAAAACACCCGAACCGAACGTGCCGTAAAACCTCATTTTGCTGGATTTGACAATCGACATTCGAAGTGCGCTTGCAATAGTTATAGCAGTTGAGCAAATGATGAACATCACGTTAATAAACAACCACTCGTGTCGTGACACTTTCGCTCTCGCTGAGGCAAGAGAAAGCAAGGGCATTTGTTGTTGTACGCGGCATAAGGTACGGATTAAAAGAATGTATGTCATTGTGTCAGATACAGCGTTCCACGCATCGAATGCCAATGTTATTTCGTAGATCTTGGCAGCATTGGATTCACTAGCATTGTCATTATTACTTGTCACATTTGTCGCGCGGCTTTTGTGTGTCACACAACGATCCACAAAGGGCCCGCAAATGCTTGGAATTATAATTTCAGCCACCAGAGACAGGAAGTTTAAAGCGACAAAAAAGCCACAAAGAATAGTATAGGGGCTTTTCCGTGGATTCCACAGCCCGGTGGCTTTAGTTATGGAGCTAAACAGCATTCCGGAAGCGAGGATGTTGCAGCATGATGATCTTTTGTTCTCACGACTTTCAGTTTCAACGTCTAAACTTTTTCTTGCTCCAGATTCAACATCATGATCAAAAGGTCCATCAAGTGTTGGGAAATGAACGCCATCTGGCCCACAGGAGAGAGGATCCAGTGAGCTATCTTCGCAAATAGGTGATAACAAGGGACGTGTTTCCATCTCACAGGGGTTTTACGTACGCAGTTTTACTGTGATTCAAAGAGCAACCTCCGTCATCCTTGCACGAGGTCAAACTCTACTTGTTTCCTTGTTGGTTTTCTCTGAGTTAAGAACTTTCCTTTGCAAAATCACAACACTAAGTTCTTGATTTAAGGAGGCACGCTTACCACGGCGTAAAAAGAAATCGCGAGTTGCAAAAATGCCTTGTGCGCAGACGTCACGCAATCCCTCTGTGAGAACTAATACTAGTAATAAGCGAAGGTTACGTAGTGCGGGCAACAGCGATCAAAGGTCAAACAAAACGCTATTTCAGCGTGCACTTCGGTGTCGTGGTTGTGGAATTAATTGTGAATGCGGAGGAATAGAAAGAAATTATGTTTTTCCGGATACCCTTCCGTGAAAATATCCTTACTTTTCTCCTTATGAGTAACAAACGTCTTAACCCAGTTCACCGGAAGTCTGCTGGTACGAGGGGTCATCTCCGCCAATATTCTGTTTCAAATTTTGTTATGAAGAACCTCAGAGAACCTGTATGCTATTAGTTTTCATCAAATTCCACGTTTCGATTATAATTTCAATATACAACATCGCAACATAAGCTATAATAAATTACCGTAAAATTCCGAAAATAAACCCCGGGGCTTATATTTTTTTAAAGGCCCTTTTTGAGGGGCTTATTTTTGGGGCGAGCCTTATTCTTGGAAGGAAATTTACCGTTTTTCTTTGTTTTACTTTATTTTTGAGGGCACTTTCCAAGTACAAACCCCCGGGGGGCCTTATATTTCGAGGGGCGATTTAACGGAAGGTTTTTTGCGTTACGAGTTTGGGGGGCTTATATTTGGATCGGAGGGGCTTTCGCTTGGAGAGGCTTATTTTCGGAATTTTACGGTATTACGTGAAAAGCAATAACACGCAATGCAAAAACAAGTATAAAACACCCGTCTTCCAATCAAAACGAACAGAAGAATAATGAGCAGTTACAAAACCACCGTAACTGCGTTTTGCTTTGTTGATCTGACAACCTATCGCTCAGTCTGAATCGAATCGCTTCGTCTACACGCAAGTGTTCCAGGCTCTTAGATAGTGACGAAGAAGCGAAAGTAAAAGACGCGTGAAAAGTTGGCGGGGCGGGAAAAAGGGAGAATAAGCTCTTCGGCAGCTACTCTGGCCAGATTTTTCCTCGTAGAAATATTTTGACTCGTCGGCGAAAGTAATACCAAGTTTGCACGTCATATCGCTTGCTGTGAGTGATCGGCAGTGAAATGAATTACCCGCCAAAATCAAAATTGCATGACGCCACTCAAACCGACCAATAAGGTGGCTTCCTTAAAATAACCACGCAGTATGACACAGAACCAAAATAGATTGAAAAAAATTTTCATGGAAAGAGGGTCATTCATGGGCGATTCGCTGTCTTAGATCATTCTATCTTGGGGGCGACTATTCTAGGGGGGGGGGTGGCGATTAATCGAGGGACGGCTATTATTCGAGGAAATTCGGTACTTTGTTAGAGTATGGTCTCCTGGGGGTCAAATAAAGCCTAAGCCACGCACAAACGGGTCTCCTTTGGGTTTATTTCAAACAAAATTATTGTCACGCTTGTCACACAAGGTTTGCAGTCTTCTTCCCTCTCCTGTCCTCTTACGTAAGTTCACTAATAGTAAATCACGCATCACGCTGCTACGCCCGATCACGCATCACGCTGATAATGGTCCCATCACGCGTCACGGAAAACCCTTTGCCACCCTGTTTTATATGATTGCATGCACCGCCCCGCTTTCATCTCGTGGAGTTAATTAAGTGAATAGGGTGGAAACCTTGACTTTAGCCGGATCCGTCGGTCAGTGAGTACAAATGATTTTCGCTTTTTATAGCTGAAGATCATTAAGCCGACTAGCAAAAATGTTTTTTAATGTAATTTGAAGCACAGACATGTTGATGCTACCTCGATCTTTTAACAGCCGCACGAAGCCGTAGCCTCATGGGCTACAGTCCTGGGCGTCTTTATGACACAGGAGAGGCGGCGGGTGAAAGAGGGAGTATCTATGTAACTGGAATGTTAAAGAGATTCCCTTGCAAGAGGATCTCAATGGGGTTAACCGATAGGCGTAAAACGGCCAAAAATTTAGTCGATAGCTGTAAAAATTGAAAAATTTTAACCGTTAGCCGTAAATAGGGTAAAAAGAGTTAAAAGGAAAGGAAATTCTTATCTAGATTTTCTACTTGTCAGGAAGGTGCTAAACTCACTTATGGTTGCGTTTTTTATTTCCCGACTAGTGTGACTCCGTACGCACGTTAGGCGAAGCGCTTTTTAGATGTTAACCAAGACTTAGGCTCCTTTTCCGGCGCTCTCTCGGGGAACTAATTTTTTCTATAGCGAAAGTGTGGCGTCTTGTTGGGGATAAATATTTGCAATTTTCTGGAGGTCGTGCCCTCGAAACACTAGTGAAACAACACGCAGAGATGTCACTGTTTGTAAAACACGTTGCCGATAAACAACATTTCCTTGTTTTTCTCTGACGCTACGGTAGACATTATGCCTAGTCCCTGTACGGCGTCTTCCCACGCAATCTCGGTCAAGGCATTTCGGTGGAGAACTCGCTCGGACCACGTGACCCGAAACGCATTAGCCGCGCGGAATAATGCGGCCTACGGACAAGGCAACGGCAGACAGTCGTTCCGTACAGTCCCTCGCTATCATTAAAAACACTGGACACGGGATTTTTTTATGGGCCGTTTTCACACTAGAGCTAGAAATGGATCATCCGTATGAGACTAGCCTGTGTACAGTTGCGCCCTTCCCACAGACACCCTTCTCCGATTTTTTCTGGGGGGAGGGGGCGGCTGTACACAGGCTATCTGTAACGGATAATCCCGTCCTCAAAAGTCAGGCGGACGTATTGCCTATCTGACGCGAATCATCAAACGGATAACCCGTCTCACACGAATAATCCTTCTCTAGTGTGAAAACGGCCGTTTCTGTTATAATGAATATCGCGCCCCGCCTTTGAGTTGGGTGTTTGCGTGTCTGCTTTTGCTTTTTCACAAAGATTTTTTTTAAATTGACTATTGACATTTCTATGTGTAAAATTATATTAAAAGTGGAATACTTTCTAAAAAGTGTGATCTATCAAATGTTAAAATTTTTCAAAAGAATTTCATTCCGAGACGATCCGAAGACCTTTATTTGGATTTAGATACAAAAAAAGTACGGGTTAATTAATATTTAACTTTTTGAAACAAAAGAAGTTAATTTTTAACTTTCTCGTTAACCGTAACTGAAAAAAATTAACCGATAGCCGTAAAAGAGCCAAAATTTTAGCCGATAACCGTAAAAGCCACCACCCCATTGAGACCCTCTTACAAGTTTTTAATTTGACTTAAGTCTCATTGAAAACCAAATAATCAAGGAAGAGAACTGCGGTAAAGTAACATGGTTTTTTTCCAGTAGTGGATGTTCATCAGTATTTAGCGAGCTTTCGCGAGGAGATGTTTGCTTTGTAGCACATTGAATTTATTTAGATTTACTCAGTTTCAGTGTAAAATCCAAAATAGCTCCAGCAAGGGGTCTCTTTTAAATACGGCCTTCAGCCTTTAACCATGCGTTTCTCACGACAGGGTTAACTGCCGGGAGAGCATGAAGGCTACACTAGTTGATTTGGCGCAAATCCGAGTCAAGATTGCACTATTTTGATTGACATTCCGTTGTTTTTTGATTGACGCAAGGTTATGAAAAAATGATTACAGTCGCAGTTTAACACTGATTTTGATGACCCGTTTTGCTAACCCGTTTTCTGACCTTCCGTATTTTGACCTCTTTGTTGATCCGTTCGAACTGAAAATAATCTGACTGGACGCACGTCTTCCTACTATTCTGTAACTTGGGCATCAAATTCTGTAAATTTATCCACAAACAAACCATATGTCTACAACAAGTCAATCAGTTTCGGTCTGCGGTACACTGCTTTTTTTCGACCCGTCACTCACACAAAACATGGCTCAACTTCAAGTCATCGAGGGTAAAATATAGAAATGACCTGAAGGGAAACAAAAATTACTTTGAATTAGCGGGAGGTTCGAGTTATCGAGGGTAAAATTATTGTAAATGCATTAAAGGAAATCCTGGAGAAATCGATTTTGGTTCGAGTTAGCGGGAGCCTCAAGTGTCAACTGTACCAAGAGAGAATAATCTAATCCCGGGGGGGTACTGCCATATATGGGCTATATAGGTATGTGCCGCTCTGAAGGGTATGGTTTTCAAGCAGTTTACCCTAGGATAGGGTATATAAATCAGAGCGTTTGGGTCTAGAATAGGGTATCATTTTTCAGGAAACTGATCAGTTGGTTGGAGATTTTATCTACACTAGGTACACAGCTACTCTAGGATAGGGGGTATTTGGGGAGTTTACTCTAGTATAGGGTAGCAAAATTCAGCTAAACTAGCTCTGGTAAAGGTTAGGGGTCCAGGCTCCCAGCGGCACATCCCCACCCAGAAATTCCTAAAGTGCCCCCCCCCCCCCGGGAATCTAATTCTCTCTTGACTGTGCTTGTTCTTTTTCAGCATCGGAGGAAAAGAAAAGATGAGCCATTCTAAAATATTTGCTGTGATCAGGGTGATGATTGTCTTGTCTTTGATTACGTCGCTAGCTATTGACTATGGGTAACTATGTAAGTAGCAAAGTGAGGCCTAAACATTAGTCTAGGGTTTGGAAAAGGGTCCGAGGAAGAGGGGACCTGATCCCACATTCTCGATTCTTTTTTTTTTTTTTTAACGAAAATCTCGCATCGCGAACGTCTGTCATCGCTATCCCAATCCCGTATCCTGTTCCCAAATTTTGCCAAATTCCGCTTTCCGGGTTTCAGTCAAATCCCGTATCCCGTTAACGTTCCCCAAATCCCGCACTGTATTTTGGTCAAATCGCGTATCCCGTTAACGTTCCCCAAATCCCACAATGTATTTTGGTCAAATCCCGCGGGATCCCGGGAATACCCTTCCAGACTGCTTGCTAGTCAAGCAAAGCTGAACGGACTTAGCAAAGGAGACATCTCCAAGCAGGCCGCTTCAGGCAGCCCATAGCTTCCTTCTCAGTACAATAAAGCGTGACCAGGGTTATGGGCTCCTGGCGTGACACTCTTTCCTTTTATGGCGAGAGAAGCGAGCCGCGAGACAATGTGCTGCTCCGCGTGACTTCTCGAGACTGCCCCAAATGAAGACTGAGTTTGCTCGCAGGCTAGCATAAATGAAGAGGTTGGTTGGGCTGTGAAATGATTGTTTAGAGCAGCTGATCAGGGTTCTGGTACTTAGTTCACGGAGACGCTAGTTCTAAGTGAATTGGAATTGGCCTATAAGATTCTGGGAATTGGCCTATAAGATCCTGGGCCGTGATTCCATGCAACACGTACGAAGTGTAAGGTCGCTTATTATTAATCAGAACTAACCGCCAGACCAGACAGACGAGTGCAGCCGTGAGGGGCATATTGAATATTCAGTTTTCCCCAACTTAACGTCAACTTGACGCTTAGGGGGGGAGGAGATAAGGTAGTAGACATTGGTGTGGGGCATTTTTGGACAAAAGCACACCGGTGCATTTTCATGAATGTTACGTCATGTGTGGAACAGCGCTAGTGACAATTAAAGAAGTGAGTGAAAATTGTGATCTTTTAAACTCTACTCTAAACAAGACCTGTCTTAACTACTTTAAACTTGCTGAGACAATAGAAACAAAGTTAACCGTGTAACCTGAGATGGAAACTTTGTTCCTGTTTTTTTTCCCTATCGATCGTACGAAGACGTAGCCTGCGAAGCGCAGACGCCTAACGAAGACGGACAAGCGAAGAAATCTGGTCACTTCGAGGGTTGTATACAGTTTCACTGTTACTGGCGGATCTCCAACCTCATTAATAAATACTCCTCTTTCTTAGGTGTCAAGTCCCATTATGGCTCTTAGTGTCAAGAATGTCAGAAGCGTATCCAAAATAACGCAAATTAAGGTCGCGGACATTAACACTCCACTTAATTAACAGCGCGGAAATTGACGTTTCAAGAAATTAACGCGTCGACCTAACTACGTTAATTTTATGAAGCGTTAATTTTCTATCAAAGGTATTCCTAAACACCAACGGCAGTTATAAGTTTTTGGCGAGAACTCTCGAAAGAAGCGTATTTCATTTTCTAGCCTGCGTAGCAGGCGTTCGAAAACAATAGCGTCCTTGCAGGTGTTCACGTTCCCTTCCTTCCTTCCTCGCGCGTACTTCGCGCTTCTCACGCGCCCCAAATACCCTTTCTCTCCCCTTTGGAACGCCTACCACGCAGGCTATTTATTTTCAATTTTAACTTTTGGAATACGCCTTGAGTGTTATGGCCGGGGAGGGGGGCGCGGTACTCCCTATAATAGACTATACGAAGAGGCTCCGCCCGAAAGGGGCACGTCTTTTCAGGTTTCAGGTATATGAAAGGGTAGAGATTTCCGTGTACTAATTGAAGTATATGAAGTGCATGGAACCCTCAATTTGACCTGGCTGGTGAGGAATCTCTTATCTCCAATACGATCGAACTAGGATGCCGCGAAATTTAGTATCAGTACTAAATTAACATGTGTAGTATTCCAGGGCAGTAGTTGCCTGAAAATGTAACCTAACAATAATAAATGACATACTTTCATTAAGTATTCTTATGAGCTGGTATCCAAAATTTAAAAAATATTTGCCTATTAAGAAAGGATAAACTGCGGGTTTACTACATGTATTATATGTATTTGTGGATATCTGCTAATAAAGACTCTGGGAATAAAATGATAGCAGTGATTTTATGTCACTTCACAGGGTGAATTATCCATTCAAATCACTTTTTATTTTTATGAGTAGACAAAATAATAATGATATTTAGTTTGCTTAGATGCTTTATACCATGCCTCATCATTTCGTGTGCCATGAAGGCCTAGCAGTTTTGTCAATAAAATGGTAGCTTTTATATAGACTTGTATTTGTGTACGGTAAAGAAATATCTTGTTTTCTTTGAGAGTATAGTATATATATATTTAGTAAAATCCAAATAGTGGTCTATTATCAATGCTGCGTTCTGATTGGTTGAGCTATCACTAGGCTATATGTTATGGCCCACTAGTACCGAAAAGCGCGGGGTTTTTGGCGGCAAAAAAGGATTAAAGTCTAGCTTTAACAAGCTAAAACTTTTTTATTCTCGATATTCTTTACCAACTAGTTGGATTTTACTAACACAATTATTCCTCTCACCCTCATGGTCTCTGGGTCAATAGCCCATTCGGCCTTCAGCCTCACGGGCTATTGACTCAGAGCCCATTCGGGCTCAAGGAATAATTGTTAATTAGTCTGATTCTTGGATCGCTTGCATTCATGAAATAACGTGGTTTAATCACGTACCAGAAGACAAGGAATAATAATATCTTGAGGAATAATTGTTAAATATTTTTTTTATATATACTAGATATTATTATTATAATTGCAGATTTAATGCACATTCGTATTTTGAACGAGCACTTGTGCTCTTAGATGATAACGTGGTTAAATAAATTATTGTTATTGTTGTTGTTGTCATTGTTGTAAATTCACCAGCTGAAAAACCACCCACAATGAGCCATTGCTCAAACCTTAACCCTTTAAGTCCCAATATCAACATACAAATTCTCCAAACTGATCTCCATACATTTCCTTTAAGAATGAGTTGAGAGAATTTAATAAAAGATCAAAGTATTTTCTCTTTGGTGATCATTTGTTAATTCTCAAAACTTTACTTCTTGACAATGTATGGATATTGTAAGTAGAAAATTGTAGTTGGTCACTATTGGGACCTAAACGGTTAATAAAAAAACCCTTTGTAGACAAGAGGAACTGCCACTACATATATCTCAACCAAACTCATTCATTAAGATGGCGCTGGTAATATTGCTCTTAACATGTGATAATTCACATACATGTAGTATATTACTGACCTCAGATGCTTTCTATGCCAGCAATCTTCAATCTTTAATAGGCCTCACTCTATTTGAACTGTGCAATGACACTAGCATATACATTGCACAACAAAGATCATTGTAATTATTACATATAGCTGCATTTAGTATTATAATGCAAGCAAATAAAAACAAGCTCATTATTTATTGTGCATTTCAGATCCTGTCATTATTTCCAATAAATTATTTTGTTTTCCCAGAAAATGAAAAAAAAATTTGCCCATACAGACGGTTTTTGGTAAAAGCCCCATCTCCTTATCTCATCTATGGAAATTCCAGTTCCTTTAATGGACAACAATAACTGTTAATATTTTCTGAAACCAGACAAATTTACATTATTGTTTATAAAATATATGACCTGCAGATTGTCTTTGTATATCCTGAAACTGAGAAATAAACTATAATCTATTTTTCATCTGACTTCCAATTGTTTATATTTATAGGGTTCACTGTGATTTCTGGTTCTGAATGTTCGTATCAAGTACATTATCGCTGTGATGTCTAATGCTACCCCTGCAATCGCAGCTTGCCAGTACTCATTAGGATGCAAGTAACAGACAATTGACAAAGCACCATATAACAAAGTTTTCTTCCAGTTGTCAACAGCTAACAAGTACTTCCACAGTGTGTGAGCACAGCTTTCTTCCCTGAAATAAAAGTAAAATTATGTTGTGAATCTAGGAAAAACAAAGTTAAACACTCAAAGTTACATGTTGCTTATTGTACTTAGTTTGTAATTTTTGGGAGATGGTATTTCGCCGTGTTTTTATAGTTTCTCAATTTCAACAGGCAAATATTATGTTAAAAAGGCATTAAATTTTGCGATTTGAGCTTTCTCAAATTTTTTTTTATCTTTCAAAGGTCTTAACTTTTTAAAATCTCTAGATAACCTCAGGAACAACTGATGAGTGAAATTTTTGCAAATCAACATTAACTTCACCACTGAAGATATGGAATTTACCAGTAAAATCAGTTGACAATTTTATTTGTGTATTTGTTGAAACATATCGCATCCTGCTTAAGTTGTTGCTATTATATGCTAATAATTTTTTCTGTGTTTTAGATTTTCTATATGGGTATTAAATTTTGCAAGTTTAAATTTTCGCGAGGATTTATATTTGCAGGTCTTAATTTCATGAATTTTTTACAATCACAAACAACAGGAAATTAAAGACCCGCAAAATTAAGTACCAATAAACGGCAATACAAGTGTCACTTCTACTTTATCTATTCAGCCCTGAAAATTCAAAATGGAAGTTAGTCAAGCTATATTGTGGACACTACTGGCTGGGCAGTCAACCCTCCACGTTTTCAATTATTGAGAATTGATAGGGAGGGGATGATAGATGACGCCATAACGCACAGCACATGACATCATCTATGCATAAATACTCATTGACTCCGATCATCATGAATATCTGTGATGGCACAAAATGCTTAAAAAAGATGTTGTTAGCATTGTAACATTTGATCTCATTGGTTTACTTCACACCAATCACATTATTGCTTATATTACAATCACTGGGTATACCAGAGTTTATAAAGGAAACGTTCAATGTTAACAGTAAAATAGCTCAAACAACACAAAATACATGTATTTCAAATTTCATTGTCAGAAAGTTGAGTCTACAAGAAATGGCAAACTTTGGCGATTATCTGGGAGATTTCAGACTCTAACCTGGAGACCAGGAGATATGGTCTAGAATCTGGAGTCTCCCAGATTATCCGGGAGAGTTGATAGCACTGCTACTGGCCAGAAAGAAGCAATACTACCTAAAGTTGAAGAATGCATTGCCACTCAACTTTTACCTTTCCTCCTCTCTTCTACTCACTTTTTTTACTTTCCTTTCCCCATATTTTCCTTTTGCTGGACATTTACAACTTGGCTTCATTTTGTGGGAAAAATATTTTGGAAACACCAGGATCATTCTTTCCTTTTCTTTCTTCATGGAATTTTTTTGATGAAATTAACATGGTTTTTAATTTTTTTTGCAACATACATTTCACTGAATCACATTTATTTAGGTGTGGTTTGAAAGATTTCTTCTACTTGCACAAGTTAGGAATGTAAAATTCATTTCAACCATGGTCAAAAAATGGATATATTAGTGCAAATTTTGTTTAATAGAGAATGTATCTTCCTTCATATTTTCAGTACCTGCAACAAAAGCATTTGTCCAGAATAAACATGAACTCAAAAAATGTCACAGCTGCTCCACAAATCCTATAAAAGACAAAACAATTATGTTTAATAGCTGGTCAAATGTGTTTGAAACTAATAAGTCCCCCGTGGGGCTTTACAGTGGATTTATGGTATTTATCGGAGGTAAGACTAGTAGAGTATGGATTATCCAAATGTAAGTACATACATGGCCTGTGTCAAAAAAAAAAAGAAAAATTCCATTTTCAGATTCTGAAAGGCTGTGAACATTACATTTTTGACAAATGTATGCATTTGTGGTAATTCAACAAAATTTGTGGTAAATGTGTGGTTCCAGAAAATATCCATACCCCCCCCACGGATGGTTAATGGAAATTCCTAGGGGGTGGGGGGGCTGAAGGGTAGAATTTTCCGAGGGGTACAGGGGGTGCCCACGAGAATAATTTTCCACAGGGTTGTAAAAGACGCGATCGATCATACGAGACATACTTAAGTATATGTGGATTATTTTGATTTGTAGCACAACAAAAATTAGAAGTAGATGCCCTTTCGAGAAAAAAAACTTCAAGATGTTTGTCTCAAACGTCGATCGTCTTCTTTGCTGGGAGTTCGCTATCATCTCCGCTCTAACGATTTGTCCACACGCTCTAACGATTTGTTCTAACGCTCTAACGGATTGCTCTTACGATCTAACGGTTGATTCTAAACAGCTAACGGTCGGTCCGTCCAACGTTTGACTTTGACGAAGTCTTTAAATAAATATCGTCCTTCGGGCAAATCGATCGCAATTCTCAACAGGTTACTTCTCCGGGAATAAATTCTAGCGCATCGATTAATAATAATTTCTTTATGTCGAACATGTATCTAGATTGTGGACTCGACTGCAGATAGTCTGACAAAAACTTACGCTAATCGAGAACAAACGTCGTCTAACTCGGCGATATATTTCTCGAGCTTTGTGTAAACAACTTTATGCAAATTTCTGTTGACATTCAGTGAGCTCGTCGCGACAAAGCGTTGCGTGACGACCCAAATGAGACCTTTGCTGTTTTTTATTATTGACTTCTAATAGAGTACCGTTGAAGGCAAGCTGTTTGTCCAACAGACCTTTCGCCAAATCAACTTTTGCCCGAAAATAATAACGATCTGTTCCTTCTTTGTGGAGAAGACTTTCGATCACGTGCTAGGCAACGAAATAGATCATGTTTCACTGATGTTCATTTCTGAACATGAATCGATGCAAATATGGGACGCAAAATGAATGTTTGCATATTTTGTTCTTTTATAACCCAAATAGGTTTTTTTGTAATTCCTGAGATTTGTTTAACTGCAAGTGTAATTCATTCAAAGTTAAACTTAATTACAAACATCGAGATATCGACTTTGTGGTGACCTTAGGACCCGAGGCCGAACAAACGATATAAAACTTTGTTGTAAGTTAGTTTTCTAGTAGATCCGTTTTGAAATTCGAATTTCTTCACATAGTTTAATGTTAAATCAATAGTTAACTTTGAAGTTATGCTGTAAATGTTGCATTTGAGATGAAACTGTCTTAGACAAGACGTGTACATAGTGAAACTTAATTACAGTACCAGACATCAACTTTGTCTAACTTTGTCTGTAGGTAGATTCGTTTTGAAATTTGAAAATGTTCACATAGTTTTATTTCAATGAATAATTCAAATTTAAAGTTATGTTTTAAATGTTTTCTTGAGATGACATAAACTTATTAATCTCTGTTCTGCCTCGCGCGTTTCGCTGGAAGGACTAATGAAAAAAGAGAGACCGCTCATAGTCTATCAAGCGTGCTCTACCTACGTAAGAAATACATATTGTCTTGTAAAAGATTACAAATAGGTCAAAGACTATAAAAAAATGTGTCTGAACATGAGAACAGTTAATTTTAAGCAGTACACGGTCGATTATCTCTAAATATGGCAAATTAAGACCATGAAAAGGAAAATAGGAAATTCCTGGGGGGTGGGGGGGCTATACATGACCCCTCTGGAACGGAAATTCCGAGAGGGTGGGGGGGTCTAATCGGAAGAACCATCCGTGGGGGGGGTATGGATATTTTCTGGAACCACACAATCAATAAAAATGTTGTCTGATCATGCAACAAAACACCTTTAAACTGTGACAAATAAGTCCTAATCTGTAAATTGTACCAGCAAAGATCAAAGCAGAGATGCTCATCCGAAAAACACTCAGTGCCTTTGAAACATGAATACATGTAGTTACAGTTAACAAAACTACCCCTTTTCTCAGCAAAATATCCCCAGCAGCTTTAAACAGTGAGACAGAGAACTCACTCTGGAGAATTACTCGTCAAAGAATAAAATATTGACCCAACATGACTCACTTACATGAGGTATGCAGCAATTCTTTTGTCTGCACTGTCAACCAAATAGAGTCCTGTCCACCACAGACCTGATGACAAAATTTAAAAACAAAGGCAATATTTTCAAAAAATATTCATTTCCATATCATGGAAGGAATTTTGGAATTTAGAGAACACGCGAGGGGCATCTTTGAACTAGAATTTCTAGGGCATCCGGATTTTTAAGTTTGTTAAAATACACGCGGCGTAAAACTGCGTTATGACCAAAATAAATCCCTTTCAAGTCAACTTCACACGATCAGCTGTTGTATTTCAAGTTCTTCAAAAAAAAGAATAAAATTGTTTCCCCACCCTATGACATGACTGCGAAAATAATAGCACTCAAATCATTTACTCAATCATTAATGTTAAGAAAATAGAGCAATCCTGATCAGTCTCTACTGTCAAAGCTTTAATTTACCTGCACTTGTGAATAGTCCAAATATTCGAGTGATTGAAGTGAAATGACGGATAATAAAGGGACGCTCTGCTCCTCCTTGCATTTCTTGTCCAATCAAAAACTTTCAAAAATTATTTCAAATGTCGAAGAAACGTCGAGAATAAACTTAAATATTAGATCAATGCTGGTGTAAAAAATGAGCAACGCATCGTGGCGAAATTTGTTTTCGTGGCAGTGAATATCAACAAGGCGTTTTCTGTGAAGTGGTAACCTGATGGACTGGGTACTACTACTTCCCATTCCCCACCCTAGCTATCCAAAGTACCAAGCGGTTTTCACAGCCAAATTCAGCTAAATCCCTATACTCACAACCTCTCTAAAACGACCAACTCTCCCTTGGTTTTATTATTTCCATCGTTTTAAAGACGGAATCTATCAGGAAATCAAGTAGTGTTTTAATTTCCAGCGCCAGTGGACAAATCCTTGTACCAGAATATTTTAAGCCAATGATGTCAAAATGTTCAAAATAGATATAGTTATCTGTAACAACACTAAAGACAATTTCTCATGGGAGACCGAGAAAATAAATCACAGAAATTAAGAAAACCCAGGTAAAATTATAATTACATGCACTAAATTTCCTAATGGATTCCGTCTTAACCTCTTATACACCTTCGATAAGCGACCACTTGACTCATAATGTTGTCTCATTTCGCTGTACGTACTACCCCCAATCAACGTATAGCAAGAACATTACCAATTCATTCTTCTCTATGATGTCTGTTTCCGGGTTAAAAAGAAGCAAGAACTTATCACCTATCAAAAAGTTAGCTGAGTGAAATACTATTGTATATTATTTTTACTTTTTCACTGTGGGTTTTCTGGTACAGTAAATGGGAGGAAATGCAGTCAAATTAACACATACCTAATCAATACAGTATTAGCCTGTTCCAGGCGTTCACATAGTAGAGAGAGTGGCGCGAAATAAAACCGAAGGAAAGTGGAGAGAGGGGGAACGCCTGAGGTATTTGTTCTACATAGATTCTTTACTTCGCGTCGCTCTTCACTCAGTCTGAACGCCTCGAAAAGGCTGTTAATACTTATTATTCATTTATTATTCATTTATTATTTACACCCTAAGTAGTATGTCTGTTTTCACGGCATGCATTATTAACTAGCAGCATAAATTAGGGGCCGGCAGTTTATTCTACTCAGCGAGTCAAGAGGTAAGTGCACGTTTGTTCTTCGGTGAATTTCAGACTACTTTATTTTGCGATCATCCTGTTTTTCTGCCTAGTGGATCTTTCTACAACTACGCCTTCTTCAATCTTTTGCGTCTTCTTTCCGTTTTTTATACTTTTGTGAAATTAATTTTTTAATCTTTTTTTTTTCGTTTTTTTTTTTTAGTCAAACCGTTAGATGTTTTCATTCACTAAAAGATAATGAGTTTCAAATACCCTTACTGTCTCACACGTGCTAATACAGTACTTGGTAGGCTATTAATTTATAGTACATGCTCGTTTTGTTTTTTAATAAAGATGGTACGTACATTGACGTGCAAGAGTGCTACACCGTTGTTTTCTGCAGTGTTACTGGCTCTTACAAAACAATACCATATATGGTAAAACAGGTGTGATTCAATGCCACCTTCGTTTTTCGAACTTCCGATTTAACGAACCAATTTCTATTTTTTTTGGAGGTCAAAAAATCGGGATGCTACTCATGTTTAACGTACAACGCTGCTTATAACCCCCCTCAACTTATAAGCCCTAACCCTCCCCCCCCCCCCCCTTCCAACCCCCAGTTATGAGCCCACCTACCTGAAAACAAAAATATACATCTGGTTATCCGGATAAAAGCCCCCCTCAGATATGTATTAAAATGAATTCGATTCTGACGTTTAAAGCTTTTTAATTAAAAACCAGTAAATGCAAAACATATTTTGATCAAACCTTTTACAGCTTGTTTCGAGGTGCACTTTCTATTAAGGGTCGCAAACTAGAAGCCCCTCCATTTGAAGACTTTACAAGCCCTCGTAAAACCGTTTCGAAGTAGTATAGCCCCAGGGCTTATAAACTGCAGTTTGTAGTACTGATATTAACCTTTAAGTCCCGATATCCACTTACAAATTCTCCAAACTGATCTCCATACATTTCCTTAAAGAACTAGTTGAGAGTAGTCTTGAGTGTATTGATAACAGATCAAAGCATTTTCTCTTTAGTGATCATTTTTTTTTTAATTCTAATAACCATTTCTCTTGGCAACATATAAATATTGTGGGGAGAAAATTGATGTTGGTCACTATTCGGACTTGAAGGGTTTTTAAAAATTTCGAAATTGAATGCCATATCAAGAGAGAATGAGCTCATTTTCTCTTGGCCATATTCAGTGTTCGCACTTCTCCTGCCAAGAATAGTATCAAGGGCTGACCATTTGGCTTTGGAGGAGGGGTATGGGTGATTTCAGAAAAAAAAAACATATCCTACGACTGATTTCGAGGGGAAAAATCTTGCAAGGAAATACTTGGGGAAAAGATAACCTGCACTGAAAAAAAACCTCTCGTGGCGTATAATAATGAAAAAAAATCGTACACCGTTCTGATGTCGGAAAAAATTCTATCTCAAAAGGTATGGAGAAAAAATTCTTACCCAAACCAAATCACCCACGTCCCCCTCCCTCAAAGTCAAATGGTCGACCCCTTAATTGAATGCAATTATATGCAAAATTGCGCCACGGAATCGTGGCTATTCGTGGGGTCTTAACAAAATTGACGAGTCTGTTAACAAACGTCAAAACTGCAATTGTCTTTTTGGCGGGTGTTTGTTTTGGGACGCTTTGAAATAAAAACATATCTCCAAAAGAGAATGAAGTATAAAATTCACACTAGAAGTCGCTAATCAGAGCCAACCCGTTTACAGGAACACACAGTTTATTGATTAATATAGCAGTGAGGGTGATGTACTCAGCTCTTCCTTGCTGAGAATTCTGATTATGTATATGAATGACAAATTTATCGCACCTATAAATGACAGGTGATCGTGTTCAGCCTAAGCCTTAAGCTGAACGTAGTCAACATGCAACTGTTTATATTATTTCGATAAATAAGGACGAAAAGAGGAAGCGTGAAATGTCACACGTTTGTATTGACTACCAAGAAGAGACCGTACACCGCGTAAATGTCTTCTGATAGTAATATTGACAGCGATCTGTGGTTTTGGATTTTAGGATGTCTTTTTACTCTTCTAACAGTGGCTGGAAATGGACTTGTCGCATATCTAATCCTGAAAAAACCACAGCTGCAAACGAAGCCCAACTGCTTTATTGCCTCGTTAGCAGTTGCAGACATTTTTGTTGGTATCACATATTTTCCCCAGATTCTTGTCAAAAGCCTCATCTGTTATTCCAAGCAATGTGATGACGTCTTTTTTATCACCAGACACTTTTTCCAGTATTCCTCGAATGTTAATCTTTGTATCATGTTGGTAGACCGTCACATCTCCGTAATGAAACCACTGAAACATGTTACGTTGATGACAACGAAAAGAGTCACCATCCTTTTGATCGCATCATGGACGGCCCCATTATTCATCTTCGCTATTCCTCAATCAATCTTTCTGCTGTTTGCAACTGAAGATCAAGAAAGCGTCTTCTCGATATTCAAAACCTTGGTTTTCTCTACATTGCCAATGATTTTATTGATTGCATTGACAGCGAGTGTTTTGGCTGTTGCACGGAGCTTATCACGCGAAGCACGCGCGCTAAACGCTCAAGTTCGTTTCAACCACAGAAATGACACACTAGAATTGAATGCATCCGATTCACCAACCTTCGAAAGGCAAAGAACCGCGAAAATGATGATATTTGTCATGGTAATATTTATTCTCTGTTCTGTCGGGGAAAATTGGAAGGGTTTCTGTTCATGTGATTGGAGTTTGTGTTGCGATAAACCTAAAAACATTGATCATGTTCTAAACCTTGTTTGTTTATTAAATTCTGCTGCTAATCCCATCGCTTATTCGTTTCTCAAGAAAGATTTTAAAGAGCAGTTGAAAAGACTTTTTCAAAATAGACACTAATGCAACTGGGATTATTAAATATAGCGGATTTGCCACACAAGAAAATAGACAGTAACAGGTGTTAAAATAAACATAACAAAAAAGTCACCTACATGTACTTTAGAGGGAGGTCTCAACAGCATTACTATAAAGTGGTTTTAAACCTACAATAATGAATGGACTCGCAACACGGCCGAAACTGTAACATACTGAAGTTGTAATAAAGAGCTGAGCCTCTATTTTAAGGGCTGGAAGGTTCCAGTGGGTTAATTAACCGACGTGTATACTTCCTCGTCAGGAGCCGGTAAATTTTCCAGCGGCAATATATGAACTAAACCGGTTGAACCCGCGGCTGATTGCGATGGCTTTCCCTGTAGTCAACCAGTTCGAATTCCGACTGGGAGCTTTTTGAGCGATTGTAAAAGAAGGAAAAATAAATAGGAGCAGCATACAGTGAAAGGCATTTGCACCAAAAGCTGCGAAAAACTGTCCGTTTTGTGCATGTATAAAAATTTTCAGAGGAATTCTCCACGTAATAGGCCTTTTCACGTTTTTTTCAGCTTTTCACATGGACCAGTTAGGGAAAATCCGTCGAGACTACTAGAAAGAGCGCCTTAAAATTAGTAAAATTGCCAGATTTGAAAGTGATACGTCTTAAGGACCTTAAGCGAGCGACAATTTAACTCCTCTTAGTTGCGGAAAATTTATAAACGAAAAGTTTGCAAGTTCGTTCCCCCCATCATACCGCGTCTGTACAATTTGAGGATTTCACATGACGTCACGGCGGCCATATTGGTGTCCCAAAACAATGAAACGGCGGCCATGTTGGTGTCCCAAACCAGTCCTGTGGGAGTTGAACTCTTTTCTTATGTAAACGCTCTCTTTTGTTCCAAAATATTTGCATAGATGCTAGCCACGTGAGTGAAAAACTTTCTATATCTTCGCGTCTTCGCTTACTTAAGTAGTACCACTTTCAAACTTGGTAGTTTTACTAATTTTATGGCGCTCTTTCCAGTAGTGTCGACGGATTTTCCCTAACTGGTTCATATTAAAAGTTTAAAAAAATCGTGAAAAGGCCTATTGTATTCCGCTGTTGCTCTTCGTTTTTGTGGTCTAAAAAAGTACCAAGAGTATATCGAACGTATCGAAATACCTTGGACATAGGATAATTCTGGTGGTCGAGCTCGATTTGCCCGTAATGTATTGAAAAAGATTACGATGAAGTTATTGCAAATTACGATCGCTTGATTAATTACAAGTTGCGACAACTCTTTTATGGCAACTGTGACGGGTAGTAATTACAAATTGCGACAGGTGTTGTATATAGAAATGATGACAGCTAGTACAAATTACGACACCAATTATTACTGACAAAATTACGACAGAGCATTGCAAAGAAATATTCTTCAACACTTACAAAATTCTTGACAGTTACGAAGAGCTTTTGTAACCCATGCAGATCCCTTCATCAGTGTCGTTTGCTGTTATTCGAGATCGTAGCCTCGTTTTGATGAGCGGAATCTTCACTCTGTTATACGACAGAGCAGTTTTAACCGATACCTGAGTAAGGAAAACATCTCCGTCGTTACTCTTTTAAATAGTCGTGATGTGTAAATAAAATTAGACTTTTGCTTTGCAGATTTGTAGTTTTAAGATAAAAGAAAAAGGCAAGGCCCATTCGACAGAGAGATAACTTGATATGATTGCCAATACTTCGAAAGGTACTCTTTCTCACCCTGGCCTGGAGAAAGAAAAAGAAAGGCAGTTCAGTTAAAAATATCACACCAGAGATTGTTTTTCTTTAATTACCTTGAAGCTAAAAGTGTCAGTTACCGGCCGCTAAAGGATCCGATATAAGGATCTACTTAGTTTGGTTTGCTGGAAAATAATGTGTTGTGGTGAAGGAGGCCGAAATGATTGGCTGCAAAACCGTTCAAGCGATAAGCATTGGAGAAAGGCGATTTGAAAAAACAAAGCCGAAATGAGGTTAACCGTTAGAGGTATATAACGGACAAAAATTTCGGTCGTTAGCTTAGGCGTAGTAACAAAAGACAATTTTTAATCGTCATTTGAAAAAAAAAACAAAACAAAACAAACGTTAACAGTAAAAAAATTTCCTAGCCACACTTTGTCATTTAGAGAGAGAGTCAAAAATGGCTTGTTAGGTAGACTTAATGCATCTCCGTCTCGTGGCCGGTATAGACTATTTCAGCCTTCTTTTTTTCATCTGGGAAAGAACTTTCTCGGGAGATCTCGCTACAGACCTTTAAAATGTGTTTTGTAATAATGGAAATTAATTTTGAACTTATATAACCTTGAAACTTTTCAAAGGTTTGTTACCCGTAATGGAAGAAACTACCAAACAGAGACCCTCATAAAAAATACCTTATGCTTCGCACAATTTTGCTGAACTTGTTATGTGAAATCTGATGTTGAAAAGTCACGTGGTAACAAATTATCATCGAGTCAGTTTTATGTTGCTCTGAACTGATCATGTTCATCTTAAGGGTTTTCATTCTCCCTGATTCAGCTGCATAAACTTTTAATTAATTTTTGACTGAAAACCAGAAAATAAAACGTTCGGTTAATTAAAAAGACGCTGGCACTCACAAACTGTAAAAGAAAAAAACATCATTTGCAAATTCCGCACTCTTTATTCCATGAAAATCTTCCTATGGTACAGACAGGTGAATCAGTAGCATTTCTTTTCGCATACGATATATATTTCTCAATATCACTCTAAAAAGACTTCATGCGGAATAACTAAGCAGAATTTCCTAGGGATCATCAGCAGTATTTCACTGATATATGCGAGCATGGAGATTATTTGCGTAGATGGTCTAAATAGATAGACATAGATACAAACGTACGTACAAATTAAGAAGAGAAAAACAAATAGAGTTACAATTTTGAACTGAGCAATAAAAAAATGTTGGTTCTCTTAAAAATTTTAATAATTGACTCAATCCTCAAAAGACGGTGGTAGATTTAAATCAAAAGCTAGACAGGAGTGCATCATGATGTTTTTATTGCTGAAAACTTTTTGAAACAAAACTTGTAAAAGAAATTTTGATAGACACTGAGGAGACTTTTCCTCAAGATAACTTGATTAGATTTAATATTCCATCTACAGAGCCTGTGTAATTAAGTTTCCCCACAACATTTGGTTTTTTCTGCATGCAACATCAGTATTTTTTTGACGTTTGCATGGAACTTTATAAAAAAATTCTCACTTTATCTCCGCGTTTTCCTGAAGTAATGAGGCAGCTCTCCCCATTAACCGTTACCACAAACGCAAGTACCTATCCCCTTTATTAAATGGAGTTTACTTTGTGGCTTTTTAGAAGTATCCATCTGCAAGTTAGCTTTTTAATTAACTCTCTCTTTATGTCTCTCTTGAAGAAGGCGTACGCCAAGGGATTAACGGCAGAGTTTAAAACGAGCACAGGTATTTTATATGTGGAATCGTTACAAGATGTTCGGTCATGGAAGATTATAGCAAAACCACAGCGCATATACATTACATAACAAACAATAAACAAGCCCACGACAATTGTCATCATTACAACTGCAGACTTCTCGTAAGGTTTAAACAAAACTCTGTGGTTAAAATGCAACTGTCTTGCTAAAGATCGAGATGCTCTTTTGTGCTTGTACAAAATACGCACCATCGAGGCAAAGCAAAATACCTGCATAAGACACGGAAGGAGATGGAAAAATATCGTAACTAAGCAAGTAAAAAGTTTGGAGACAAGTGGGGTCTCAAAACTTAGCAACAATGATGACTCGATCAAAACAAAAATAATTGCGAACATCCAAGAAAACAAAATCATTTCAGTTACACGTCGGCGAGTCATGAATGTTACGTATTTTAGGGGCCGCACAATGGCGATGTAGCGATCCACTACCAAACTGCACAAGTTCGTTATGGACACGTCACTGAATATCCATCGTAAAATCTGAGCCCACAAGAAACACGGTGTTTGAGGCCTTTTACAGCTTCTTGTTACCTCACAGAGAAACAGGGAAGGAATCACGCTAAGCCCGACACAGAAATCAGCCACTGCTAGCGAAACGATGAACGCGTTTGTTTTGGTTCTAAGCTGCTGTTTGCTGCTCACGAGTAAAACAATATATCCATTTCCAGTTATGGTCAGAATGGAAAGAAACCAACCAAGTATCCAAAACCATAACGGTTCCGCCATGTTAATTTGATTGGTAAGCGCAAAAATCCTTTCTTCTCGGGCGGTACTCGATGGTTAACCCAGCCACTGTTTGTCTACCTCCATGAGCCTTCTCACCGCAAGCTGGTCCTACGTTAGATTAAAATCTCATACTAATAACACAACATAGCAGAATGACTGATCATTGTTAGGGCTGAAATAGTAAATAAAACCCAATGTTATTAATTCAGGCAGTTAATAGTACTTTTTTTAATCACTTACGGTATATATAGACACTAAAAAAAATTAAAACAGTGTAAGGTTCCTCAAGAGTGTGTAAAAAAAATTGTATCCGTTCTTGAGAAAATTTCAGATTTAAAAAACCTTACTCCAGTAATTTAATGAATGGAAATTATATCTGTTTTAATTTTAATTTGTCATTATTAATGTCGCCTAACCCTCTTAATCCTCGCTACCAATGACAGATTATTTGTCCAGCTGCAACGACATCACTCGCCTCCATCTGAACCATACATCTATCCTCTATTTTGCATCATCAGTAACTTACTGAAATTGCCTGAATATCTTTATACGGGCCGGTTTAACGATGTTGGCCAATCATCTACCCTCTAGATTTTCAAAGCAATATGTCAGGGAAATGTCATAATTATGCTCCAAGGTAATCAATCATTGCCGAAAATTAACAAATAAACGTAATTTAAGCGTATTGCCCACTAATTATATATTTTTATTATTCATTCAAAATATTTCCCCGATTCTGATTGGCACACGCATTATTCACCATACCCAGTTACTGATGACCAAATTTGGAAGAATTTTGTGTTTAGCGCGGAAATGACGTCAAAAATGCAGCGTTTTTGCGGGTTAATGCACCGTTAACCGAGAAGACCTGGGGACGAGGTTGAGTTGTTTTGGTTATGTAAACAAAAATGGCGGACATTTCACTCGTTTCAAGAGTAAGACCTAGGCGAAATAATAACTAAAAACATGGCAAGAACAGCAAGAAGACAACTCGAAGGGTGACATCTGCTATTTGGAGAATATTTGCGGAGCTGAACAACCCTAAACGTGCACTATCGAAGATAAACTTAACATCGATGGATCGACGGAGGTAAGCATGTTTTAGCTATGTTTTTAAACTGGAAATTATTTTGAATGAATAATAAAACAATTTTTGAATTCGGCTTTTGCATCATTTCCCTGCTAGCAGAGGTCTCTCACGGCGAGGCAAAAATGAGAGAAAGGAGAGAGACCTCTGCCGGCTTCCGACGCGTTTCCTATCACGCATGCGCTGGCGTTTCCTTAACAACCAGTGACGTTTTTCTCACGTGCGACACAACCCACAGAACCGGTTTGCGCGCGAAACTTCAGCTGAAGGCGCGGGTATGTTGTGGAGAATTCTTCGCAATGTGAAACGATGCCGAGAACTCCACAATCTCGCAAATTTGGGGAAAGCGCGTCACCTCGGACGCCCATTAAACCAGTTGGGTCTGGAAAAGACGGTAGATGCCTTTTCTGTGGTTTAGATTTTAAAATAAGCGGGCAAAACACTTGGAGATCCCTAAAAAACAAAGAGCTTAGAGACAGAGTTTGTCGGCTGTTGGAGAAGACGCCTGACTTTGATGGAGAATCGACTCGCCTGTGTAAAAAATGCTTTCGACGCATTGAAGCCATATATAAACGAAGCAAGGATATTGAAGACAGTAAACGGGAAATAGTTGAACACTATGAGAAAACAAAGGAAAGTAACAAGGCTTGTTTTGGCGTAAATGGCGATCGCTTTAAACGGCTTGCCAAACAAAGCCCCGGCACGAGCGAGAAAAGAGGAAAGAGGCGTTGTTTTGACACTCCAGTTAACGTGGAATGGAGTGATGACTTTGGCTGTGTACCACTGCAGTATGATGCAGAAGATCGAGATACACAATTCCCGAATTATGGCGAGGAATGGCAACATGACTGTGGCTGTGCACCATTGCAATTTGATGAAGAAGATTTCCAGGGGCAATTTCCGGAACATGGCGGCGCAAGCGAAGTTACTCAGCATGTAAACATTCCGATTTCGCACGGCATTAGTGTTGTTGAATCTGTCCCAGTTGAATCGAACCGTGAAGCTGAAAATGTTAAAGTGAAGGTAAGCTTTCTCAATTTCTGAAACGTAACATTTTGCTTTAGCTAGCTCACAATCTTCTCCTCATTCTGGGGTACATTGTAGTTGTTTTGTTTACCGACGGAGCACTTACTAAAGGTGACCGTGCGTCCCATATCGAATTGAAATTACCAGGATAGGCGCAAAAAACTATCTATTCATTTCATAACAAGACTTGTCTTAGGTAGGAGGTTCTGAATTTTTGTCTCCTTTTTATGAAACACTTTATTTAATATATGGCGGGAAGAGCTCTTCTTTTAGGCTGACGTAATAACTCTGTCGAAGTTTTATGATATAAACATCAAAAAAATAACTCGGCGATTTATAAGAGACAAATTTTTAATTTCGCATTGGACTATTTTTTTCGAAATTGTACATATTACAACTGACAGAGAATCATTTAAGTGGGTAATATTTATTTTTTAATTCGTTTTTAGGTAACCATCTGTTATCCCAGTGGAAACAAGGAACGACTGATCAATAACCCCCACATAGCAACGTTAGTAAAATACTTCGCGCTTGAGCTAAATGAACAGGCCTACAAATCACTTGTTAACATCCCTGAAGCAACTCTAGTAATCAAGCAGGCCTTCATTGCTAACTTGAACAATGAGATGAAAACTCTTGTCTCCTCAAGTGTACTGAGAAACTCATTTTTGCCTCGCCGTGAGAGACCTCTGCTAGCAGGGAATTGTATCATATGAAGGATTATGGAGATCTCGGAGGGCCAAGGAGGATAACACCCTAAGATACTCATAAGATACTCAGCCTCATTCATTAATTGTTAAATAACTGAGCGGCTGACCTAAGCTAATTATACAGAAGTGTGGCGATGACTCCCATTCAATGAGTTGGCGTACGGGAGAGGATGAGATTCTGTATTTTTAAGAAATACAGTATCAATAATATGCTGAAGAGGGAAGTGTAAGGCATGGTAGTGTTGCGGTTCCGCCCAACCATCCGGGTGGTATGGCAAATATATAGACAGAAGAACAATAGGAGAATTACCAACCAATGACGAATGACTGACGTATTTGTTTAAACCAATCAACGGCAGACCTTATTTAGTTCATTTGAATATGGCTTTGTTTTCAAGTTACAATAAAGTATTTACGTGGAAACAATTAGACTATATAAGCACCTTTTGTTTTCACAAACAATAAAAGCGCAATGTATTAACATTTTGCGAGAAACAGAGAATAAAAACACGTCAAACTAAACTTAACCTTTACGTCCTTTATTAAAAAAAACCTTGGAAACGGTCTCATATACAGTTAAGTAAGCCCCTCTGGTTGACCATTGAAAAAGTTATGGCGGAGTAGTCTATCCTTCGAAACTTCTGTTTTCATAGTAGCCATTTTTTTGGCGTAGACGATTTTGTGCAAATCTGAACAAAATATATTCGGTAGTTATATGTCAACAGGACTTTGGAATTGAACATACTCAAACACACAGTAAATTGATTTTATCTGTGAAACCTTCACGCAAATCGATCATAGAATGTTACTGGCCATAGGCATCAAGCTTATACTGAGGCTATGTCCACAAGAATTCTTTTAAGTTAGTAAACGCATAAAATGCTTTTTGTCTATGACTGCATGTCTTCATGACAACAACTGTTTCAACTGTTTCGACTGTTTATTAATTATTGCAAATTTTACAGCAAGCAATATCCACTGCCCGCAGTTAGCAGATTAGCTAGTCGAGGCGAGCAGTGGTTACACTATGTTATATGTGACCTGCGACCTTTGACCAGCCTTAAACTTATTGCTAATGCAAATACTCAGCAAGATTTTCCAAAGCTCTGAAAGTTTACAAGGTACTTGTCTTAAGCGACTGGTTTGAAATTGTGAGATCATTTTTCACAATGGCGCTGGCATTCAATTTTACAGGCTTTTTCAATAAGCTCAGTTTTGTCATCTGCAATGCATCTTTTTACACACCATTCGCAAACGCGGTCAGGATCTGAAAAAGATTTTCAATTAAAATCCAGATGGAACTAAGGAAGTAATGTTTCTAAGAAGGTAAACCAACAACAAGTTTTAGGCGTTTATCGGTGCAACCAAGCCAAAAAGCATCGAAAACGTAACAGAGACAATAAAACTTCTCTGTCGTGCGTTTTGCATTTTGGTTCATACTCCACCTTTCCCTGAGCCCCTGTGACAGATTAAAAAAAGGGGACGGGTAGAGGAGAAAACGCTAAAAGGTTAAAGTGAGAGAGATATTGGGGACTCCTTTTCCCCTTTATGTTCGCCCTCCCCCGCCCGCTTCTCTACAAAAACAAACACTCAAAATTTATTGCGTTCAGTCTTAGCAAGTAGATCCAGTCTTGGATCTTTGTCAAAGCTGTCAGTCTTGGGTGAATCACTTAACCCAGCGCTTTATTACTTTAATCCCCGGTTCGAACAACTGATCATTTTCCATTGATTCCCTAGCTTGCGCATGCGTGGCAGGCGTTTACCCTGTTAGCACAGTCTCCTTTGTCTTCTTCTTGACTGAGGAGGGAAGAAGGAGGCTCTGGCAGAATCACGTCAAACCTTTGACGTCGCCGCAGCCCGTGGATTAGTCAATCTTGTTTTCTCTCTCGTCAAACTGGTTTTTATCGAGTGCGAGAATCCTATATTGATAAGCCAATCGTCATAACTAAGCCCGCAAGAAGAAGAAGAAGAGAAAAACTCTAGTGGGAAAGAGATTTGAAGTGACTAACCTTTGTAAGGAGGAACATCAGCTTCCGTGTCCCTGGCGCGTTGGGAAGAAATATAACTTGGTCCCATGGACATGATCAACACAGCCAAAGTAATAACGAGGCAAGCAGTCTTCATGATCAGAACGGTAAAGCTTAAAAATAATCTTCACTGAAAAAGAAACCATGAGTGAGACAATAAATTTAGTACATAAAATCCTTGCTATTAATTTCAGCGGGAAGAAAAAAATCCGTTTCTGATTATGTAAAACAAAAAACAGCGAGCAAACAAATTTTGATTAGTGATAAATGAAGTGTCCTAGATCAGAAATTCCAGGTTTGCACACAGGCCCGGGTGAGCAGAAAATTTGTAGCTTTTACTGCGAGAAAATTCAAAGAATGTTTACTTTCATTTAGGGGTTGTTTTTCAAAGATCCAGCTAATGGTCAGTTCTTCATGCGCGTAAAGCTGTGTGAGTGTAAAAAATTTTTATATTTCGTCAAACTTAGAGAGAGTAGCAAACTCGCGCCGTATTCTCATTTATCAAATTTTACGATTGCTGCTTCCCCACGTAGCCTACCGCGAGCAGGCGCGCTCTTTTCCTAAAATCAGTGGAGATCTGATTGATCATACACAAATAAGCGGTCGCGTGACCGCTTGCTACTCGCTTAGGATCGCCTGGATCACATCGTTCACGGCAAACTTTTCTCTCTGTTCGCTCCCTCTGCTCACTTCTGCATGACGCAGTATTGCATACCACATTTGAAAGTTTGCGATTATTACTCATATAGCCTGCGTAGCAGGCGCTTGGAAGAAGTGGGCGCAAGAAAGAAAGAGGCGCGTGAGAGGGAGACACGCACCCCTTCTTTCTTGCGCCCACTACTTACAAGCGCTACGAAGGCTAATTAGACTATGAATCTAATACTTACCTCTCTTCCCTGGTAATTATGATGCGAAACGTTCACGATCTGGTCTCAGCGCAGCGACAGAACGTTGATATATGAAAAGCAAAATCTCAAAGACAGCTAAGAATGATTCTTCGACAAACACAACAGCGTCTATTTCAACAAAGAGGTTCCGATATCTGAACCCGGATTATGACTGGAAAACCATGATTATTAGTCGCCGTGATTATTAGTTATTTCCGTTTACGTCTTGACACTTACTTCTGTGTTTTAAAACACAGCGATTTAGTTCCCAGTTCTCCTCCAAAAACTAAGCCTTAGGCTCAATTTCTGCCTCACTTTCGCGTCCTCCTTTTCGGGGGAGGAGAGTGGGCTCACTTCACTAACAGCAGCTGGTTTTTGAGCTTATAGTCTCGTTCAATTTTACTAAAACTGTATTTTAGTGGCGCAAGAGATGCAGTCGAACCTCCAGTAAGCGACCACCCAAAATGTGAAAAGTTAGTTGTTGCTTTAGTTGTGTGCCTCCCACGCAGACGTTCTTAGGCGTTTGTCAAGCGTTCCTGCCCTCATAAACGTCTGCTGAGACGAAGAGCTACTTCCCGTTCTTTGGCTGTTTGCTTTTGTTTAAAGAAACCAATCAGCATTGACTAATTTTGACGCGTAAGGCTAATCGCATGCTGTGAAGGAAGGGAACTCGACACGTGTAGTTCACCTCCGGAGTAATTTTGGCGATAACCAAAATATACATCACATTTCGTGTTCTCATTCAACTGCTAAGAAGGTTATTAAGAGCGATTTCTTTCTACTTGATCTTGGGTAAGGACAGGGTTCGATTTTTGATTCAGTGTTATTGACATTACAAGGCTGAGGCCTAATCAAAACCGCGATTGACAAGCGCTCTTTTCATCCCGGGGAGGACTCCCATATGAAAGGGGCGGGGATGCTCGTCGGGAATTTTGAACTAGACCCCTAAAGGAGACCAATTTGGCTGTGGCCCAACCTGTTTTTGACCCCTAAAAGAGATCATTTTAAACTTTGATTAAATGAATCGAGTAAATAAAACGAATTGAAAATACATAACTTTTTATATTTCTTCGCGTGCAACCCTAAAAGAGACCTTTACGGCTAAATATAATGGCGTTTTGAACAGAGCACCCTTAGTGAGACCAAAATCCCAAATTTACACCCCCAAACGAGACGACGAGCATCCCCGCCCCTTTCATATGGGAGTCCCTCCGGCCGGGCTTTTCATCTGCAAAGCGCGAGGCCTGCACATGTTTTCCACCGCTGGGTACAAGCTGTACCAATCCGATATTTCCCCGCTACAAAAAAAAAAACAGCAACAAAAAAAAACCGTACATAGTTACAAGTACAAAAGTCTGAAAGAGAATTTCTTGTTAGAGCAATACGTAAAATCCCATACCGTCCAAGAAATGCGTCCTGTCACCCCTTGCACGTTTTACTTCAAACATTTCCTTGCTCTTACACCCCTTGCATTTTCTTCACTGGTATAGTAATGATATGGTGTGGTAACTTTATTTTTACAGGGTGTTTCCTTCAGGTACATTTACATTCAAGTATAGAAAAACTACCTATATACCTAACTAATCTAGAATCTAAGATAAAAACTAAAATAATAAAGATGAAAAGAAAACACCTGCTTTTCAGGGAGGCCGTGGGTAAAAATAACATATTGCTAATTAAATTAATTGTCAATCGAAATTTATGTCTCTTAATTTTCCCTTGAATGAATTAGGGGATGTAAATGGCCGCACCTCCAGAGGCAAGCTGTTCCATAACACACTTCCGCTGTAAGAAATACTTCTTTTCTAAAATTCAGTACGGGGTTGTGGAACAGCGAGCTTGTATTCATTCTCTCTAAGGTTATAACTTTGTACAGTAGTTAAATCGCAGCGACGAACAAAACGCGAAGTCAGATATTCTGGAGCTTATTTACAATGTTATGCATGCATCATTATTGATTAACTAACTACGCGCTGATAGACAAGTTTCGACCACTTTAAATTTTGATATAACTAAGAGAAGCGAAACCGCAACAATAACATGGCCAGAAGCTTCAAAAATTGAGTCGAAAACAAACGGTGAAGTTTGAGTAATAGGCGGCCTTGAACATCCAGTTAAAAAATTAAAAACAAACACACCAATCTTCTGCAAAAATTGAACCATGGCTTTTGTTTGATACAGTTTCAGTCCCTAATACCAAACGTTTCGGACATCAACACGACACTTAACCTTTTTTAATCGGCTACGGTACTGTGTGGTCCCGGGAAATATTTTTAATAACAAACACGAGT
Organism: Porites rus; assembly: GCA_964035705.1. NCBI lineage: Eukaryota > Metazoa > Cnidaria > Anthozoa > Scleractinia > Poritidae > Porites > Porites rus. The sequence goes on along the minus strand of OZ037996.1, from coordinate 10,370,364 downwards.
TTACCCAAAGCCGGAAAACGGCCTTTGATTGGTCCGTACAGTCTACGAAGGGAAGTGGCTCTTCATTTCACGTTTGTGGGCAGGAACGCGTGACGAAATTGTAAGAACGTTTACGTGGGATGGAGGCTAGTAAGGCCAGAGTCGAACTGCATGGAGGTCTTTTACGAGGAACAGTCTGGACACATATATTTTTGGGAGAGAACGAATTGTATACATTTTTAGGTTACATACATACATACATCCTTTATTATCTTTCCTTTAAACAAGCCTTTTCAAGGTTAGGTTTCAATATAAGTAAATCTATGTTATTTTTAAAAGTTCTTATCACACTCTGACTAGCGTAAATAGATGGTTTTCACAGCGACGTCATCAAATTGTAAAGTCAAAATAGCGAGGTTTTACGAATTCTTATTTACACTAGATTGAAGATAAACAAATTAAAAAGTTAATCTTTGTACAAGTTTCCATCCCCGTTGCATGTTTCATTACGAAAATACAGCAATTTGAACTTCCGAGTTTTCACAATGCGTGACACCAACATAGAAATGCTGTCTCGTTGAAAAAAGTCTCTCCTTTTAATTTTCAGCAGTAACTATTTCAAGCATTAGAAGATATGTTTATGCGCACCTATGCTAGTTCTCGGGGAAAAAGAAATAGCTTTTATAGAAAGAGTGAACTTCAGATGTTTTTGTTGATTTCCGGCGGCCATATTGGTGCACCAAAACGGTACACCAATATGGCGTCTACATACAAAGCTCTTCAAAGGTGCGTGAAACGTTCCGGCAAATAACTCAGAAACTGTGGGCCACAAAGACTTGAGACTAGGACAAATTGTTTATATACTAGTCTTTTATAACATTTCATTTTCTTGGCTTCTTTCACTGGAGGGTTTTTAATTGTAATTTTTTTTTGTAGCGTCACAGTGAAAAATATCTATAATGTGAACACAAAGATCAGACCATTGTACTGGTCCCTTAGAAGAGGTTAAAACAATGCGAGAAAATACAAAACCTTTATCCTAAAAAGGGTCGCGGTCACTTACAAGAGGTGCTCGTTTACTATCAGGTTTTGAGTGGGAAAATTTTAGTGTTTTGGATAGGTGGTGGTCGTTTACATGAGATGGTCGCACATGGAGGTTCGACTCTATTGTTCTCACTTTTATGTACTTATATTGCAAATCAAAAACTTTCGGGACACAGCGCGCCCGTTCGCATGGAATGGCATGATGCGTAGTCTACAAGAGAAGTATCTTGAGGAGAGTGTGCGCGAGGTGAGAAATGGAAAGTTGCCAAAGGAACTTCAAAGTGCCAAGGGATTGGAAAAATTGTCCGTTATAACAGGGGCACGTTGAGGGCACTCTATAGTTTGGTCGGTTTATAAGGTTGATAACCCGGGGCCCGTTCCTCGAAAGGCCCAAAAACATTTCGGGCCAAAGGCAAATTTTAGAATCAAAACCTGTTGAATAGTAGCACAGTTCCTAGCTCACAAACCAGTCAATTTTGCTTCAGTCGTTAACTGATAGTTTTACTGTAACATTTTCAAAATTGAAGGCAAACACGAAACAGCTTTCCGGGCCCGAAAAGTTATCGGAACTTTCGAGCGACCCTTAGCCTATCAGTTTTCTGGGCGGAACTTTTATATGGGAAGCTACCGCATCAAGGTCCAATCCGTTACCCAGTTTATATACTCTTTGACAGAAGACGTACCCCGTTCGTATATCTTCCACTGAAAAATGGTGCCTTTTTCGTATACCTCAGTAACAGTAGGCTGGGGACAAGTCAAAAGAAGGCATGTAGACATTTTCACTTGAACGTGGGAGGTATCAGGGAAGAGGCTGCTGCATATTGGCCTGAGTAGTACCACCTGCCCCTGCGGGTCGGCACTAGAAACAGAAAGTTTAACGAATACGTATGTTGCTGCTCTTTATTATTATATTTTATAGATAAATACATGACTCGACAAGCTTAACGAAATTAAATAAGCCTTGAAATGTCTTAGTAAAACTTGACAGGATCAAGAGAACACCTTTATTTTCTCTTGACAGGATATATATGTATTGGTAGATGGATGACATGATAAAGCCGGCCATACTGCGACTGGTGCGCTTTCAACAGGTTCATTCGAAGTCCTTAAATTGAAAATTAAAAGCAAAGTTAGATGAAACATAAACTCAGCACAGGCCTAAATTCAGTTCTGCTGTTTTTCTCAACAGTGGTTCTTCCCTTCTAAACTGAGACACGTATCTCCTTTACAGCCACCGGAGGAGACTACCGCGGTTATCAAGATTTCGTCTGTACATACTGTATTTTCTCTATAAACGCCGGGACTAAAAGAGCAAGTTGTAAAAAAGCTCTCTCTGACATTTATTTACGGTATAATTAAAGTCTAAGGGTAAGATCACACCGCTACCTTCCCTGACTCCCCTCGTCCCCATGGCGTTTGGGAACGTTGGACCAGCGCGAAAAGTTTCGCCGCTCGTGACTTCAGCCTTCGGTCAAAGATATTTTGATTCACGGCCGAACTTGAAACATCCCTCCGCACACGAGAAAAAAAACTCTCAAGTACCCAAGGATAAGATAAGTTAACATAGCCCTAGCTGAGAATTATATAACCCAGGTTATAAAACTTACTCCAGTTGTATACTGACCTTAAAAATTGGTCTGAAAAAGCGACGGCGAGTGTTTTTCTGGCAGTGTCGTTTGCATTCTTCATCACATGCTTTGGCCATGTTCTCGCTTTTATCCTCTCCAAGGCAATTTTCCTCACACCATTTACAGGCATCGAAAGGGGTCCGCTTTTCTGTAAGAGTCGAATCAAGTCTCAAAACAAAGTCACATTTGGCGGTTTCCATACAGGGAAGATTTTAACAGACCCTACACCTTTCGTATTCATGTTTAATTTTAACAATTCAGTGCACAGTTAGGTCTTCTAAGTGAGAAATCGAAAGTTTTGAAGGCTGTAGTTCGTAGTCCTGTACCGAGGCTGTTTCCACTACTCTTTAATTTCCTTGCATGTCCTCTTCCCGCGTCCCCCCCCCTCCCCCCTCCCCGCCCTCCCCCAACAAAAAGCCGTGGAATACAAATGAAGATGAATTAGGTTGACTAACCATCATCGTAAAGTCGGGGAAAGGCTTGACGTGAAGACACACACAGGATCATTGCGCACAAGGCGATGGCCAGGCAAGAAGTCCTCATTGTTTAGACACAATACCGCGGATAGCCTGTAGCATTTAAGATAAGATCGTGTTAGTCTTATTGTAGCAATATGAAAGCATTCTTCGTCTACCAAAAACGCCTGTTCAATGCGTTCTGCTAATGAGGAGTGGTGCGAAATGCAGAGCGCAGCGATAAAAAAGGAAGAGAGCGCTGTCCTAACTTACTGAACAACAGTCAGTCGCCCGTCCTTTCTGCCTACGCGAGTCAGCCACAATCTTCTACAAAATGTTAAAAAAAAGAATGGAAGTAACCATGTCTAGTTTCAAGATAAAGCTCTTTAAAGCATTGGCAACTACAAATACTTCCCCCTTGCCCCCGCCCGAAAACTGACAATGTTAAAGTCCGGCTGACCCCGACTAATCAACATTGACCAGGCGAGGGTGGGGCGAAGGGAGGGGTCATAGCGGTACGAAATCAAATTGACTTATTAGAGATGGTTTACCAATTTTATTTGAAGGCTTGTGAAAAAATTAGATGTGTGTGAAATTTACAGGAATCCATATCAACAAAATCAAGAATTAGATCATTCTTTCTTGTGTAGATTTTGCCCTTCCAAGAGCAAATCGGGACAAAGAGCATTAAACGAGCGACTTTGGCATATGAACAACAAGGAGGAAAACTAACTCTGCGACTCGCTTGGCTAGCGGGATTGCAACTCTTCACTATTCCAGGGTACTACAGATCTGCACTGCTGCAACTGAAAATAGGACAGCACTCAAACCTGGACTTCAACAGTGAACCTAAATCATACAGTCACGTAAATCGAAACACAGGGATAACAGTGCTCTATTTACGCCAACCAATCAACTTATTACAACATCACAAAACAAATGGAAAGAATTAAAGCTGAATAAAAACTTCTGAAAACTGAGAACAAACCTGGATAAATTCAGCTTTAAAGTTCATATGCTAAACTAAATGACTCAAAATTAAATGTCAGTCAAGGAAATGAGTTTCCGAAATTACAAAGATTCAGCTCTAAAGCTGTGCAAACGAATTCGAGTTTCCTTTGCTCAGGACACCTTAAAATGTCAAAATAAAAACTACAAACGGTTGGTATTTAAACAGGGGAAAAGTATAGTTGTTCAGTGACTAAGCCGTAAAATTATTCAGAAACTAATTATTCTTTTAAAACTAAACATTGAAGTAAAATGTGTATAATTTAAGAGAACTAAAACATCGCAATGCAAATTCAATGTAAATTACGGCTTAATCTAACTTCAAGGAGAATATTTAAAAGCTAGATATGAAATTCGAGGCAAATAAAGAATACATGGAAAACCTCTCCTTACAATATTGAGCTTTCACTAATTTGTTCTGAAGGAACGTCTTTGAAAGAAAACAAAATATATGTCGCCTAATGGGCGACTTTAATTTGAAGAAATATCAAAACCATGGTCTAAAAGTTGAATTTTAAACATTTTTTGTCAGGTCCAACATCATCGCTTCCTATTTTCGTTGTCAGTTTACAGAAAGTAAAGCGGCACGTTTGAATCGACTTTTTTCCTGTTCTATTTTTTTTCCTCTCGCTGTTTAGTTCCACATATTATTTGTCCCAGATAAATAGTCTGCTTGTTTCCCAAGATATTGAAACTATTCCTGTAGTGTGTTATAATAGCTAGGGTAAGCGATACCATCAACGGACCACTATAACCCAACACTAGCCTCAATTAAAGGAGGCCGTTTTACTTCTTTGTGAGAAATTCATTTTCAAGTAACAAGAAAATGATTGATCGAAACATTGAGTGATTTGGTAGTTTCCTTTCAAATAATATGTAGTTTTACTAGCTGCATGGCCTTGATGTAAAAGAGCTTTTCAAGGTTTGATAGAAAAAACATACAATACCTATTGTCCATGGACAGTATTAGTCTAATACAGGTCGAGGTGACGAATACTTTATTAGCTTGGCTTGAAGGTACGCTTAGTTTTGCTGCAGGCCTTAATCAAAGAAAGCTTTTAAAGTTAAGTGTCGAAAATTTTTCATTTAATAAAGTTACACTCAGATTACTCAACGGTCTAAACAGGCCCGCCCATGATCACCTAAAGCCCCGTGTAAACGGAGGCATCATTGTCGGATGTTACATATTGCGTCCGTTTGCACACTCTGTTGCATGCTATTGCGTGTTGTTGGGAGTAGTTGCGCCAAGTTTGAAACCAGTAAGACGTTTAGCTGCCTGCAAACGAACGAAAAAACTTCCAACATTGTTGGGCCCACAATGTTGGGAGTTGTTGGGTCCGCTTGCACGTAGCTAAAAATCTACAAAACACTCAGAACAAGTTGCTGTTGCTAATGAATTCTTACTTGAGTTTTCATGGGAAAATTAAACTAAAGATGCCTGTCTTCGGTCGGAAAATGGATTAACTTAGTACGAATCATCTAAGAAATTATACCTGACGCTGTGGAATATAATCTCGGCGATATAGTGTCCTTTCAGCTTAGAGGCTTTTAGAAGATGTGTTCTTGTCCCCGACAGAGGCAAAGTGGTTCATATGTTATGTTTATTAAACATATAAATCGTTAGTTTGACGTCACAGCAGCGCGGGCGAATCTTGAGGGAGGGCCCGGGAACTTGGGATTCCCCCTCCCCTCCCCTCCCCTCCCCTCATAAATGCAACGACTATGTGTCCTTAAAACTAGCGTTGTTACCACAAATAAAAGCGCACAGCATTTATCTGGTAGGATAAAAATGAAACTTGTGTCACATTTCTGTTACTAGAAAACATCTGGAACGTGGACAACGTGCCGGGGTAGGGTACGGAGCCATACCTTCTTGGTAACACAGAGTCAACCTGGTATCCCGCTTTTCAACAGTTTCCTAGATCGACCGGATCGTATATTGAGATTGCGCCACGCAATGCTCGATTCAGCTAAATTAAAATATGGCCATTTCGTAAGGATTTTTTTATTATTATTCAAAAGCAAATGGTATTAGTTAGGATTTATCTTATGTATTAATTATGAAAGTTCTACTGCAGAAATCAGCTCAATAAGTGAGTTGCGTGTAAATTTAGCCGAATTAACGGAAGCGTCGGAAAAACAAGGAGTGACTTCCTCTAGACTTTTATCGATATATTTATTTTTCATAAACACTAAGCCTCTTTTTGGTTCAGTTTATTTTTCGAGGACGCAGAGTACTTTTGAGCTTTGTATGATTGGTTCCAAACGGTTTCCCAACTACTTACTTACGCTCAGAAAGCAAGATGATAGCAATAGTTGCTACAGCATAGGTATAGTAAAGCAAAAGCAACAAATTTATTTAGTAGATTTAATATATTGATAAATACTCTAAAAATCCCGCATTTAGATTGGCTCACATGCTTTGTTCCTCTCAAACAGCTCCCTATTTATTAGATATAGTGACTAGACACTAGACGGGTTTCTACCATTGTAAAATACTTGACAAATACCATCTATCCAAAATTGGAAAAGAATGCTAGTCCAACTTGTTCTATGTTAGGGACGGACCATTAGAAAACTTATGGAGGGTGGGGGCGAGCGAAGTACAAAAAAAATATTCGCGGAAGGGAAAATTAAATGAAAAATATTCATGCACGCCAATTAATCCTAAAAAATATTCATGCTATGGCCTAAAAAAAATTAATACAAGGAATTTGATACCAAAAAAAAGTTCCTGCAGCTCGAAAATTCCCCTACCCCCCCCCCCCATAACTTTTCTAATGGTCGGTCCTTTACTAAAAGGAGAAACGAAGAACCTGAACTGGGAACAGGGATCGCCAACCATAATGATTCTTGGGTGATTTCTGCAGGCATAGCATAAAGACATAAAAAAATTTTTTTTTCAAGTCGTTCACTCCATGTCCATCCTTGCCATCCATAATTTAAACAGACAACAGGAAAAATCGTTTCAAAGCCTAAATATAGTCTTAAATAACAAAACTGGGCCATTATTTTGAGAATTCAATAGATGCCAAGACAAGCTTTAGCTTTTTGAAGGCACAACAAATAGAATGCCTAAAACCCACTGTGGCCATCATTTCTGGAATTTGAAACCAAAATCGCGCTTTCGACAAACATGGACCTAAACCTTGGAAAACAATAATTAGGCGAGAACGTCCATTCCAGAGATGAAATAGTGATATGAAGGTCTTGATATTAAGCATTGTATTGGTAAACTGTCTGATATCGAAATATCGATCACTTGTCTCGTTATAACATGACCTCATTGATCTGACCCTTACTATCGTAAACACACTCAGGGTCTACTCGTGAGAGAGGACCCTGGGTAAGAGTTTTAACAAGGGATCGAGGATGTGTTATAACAGATCCTCGAAAGGTCTAGAGAAACTGAAAATACTTTTTTGTTGTCGTTACAGCGGCCCACACTTTTAAGTCCACCTTCTTATTATCTCTTGCTTAGCCTCCCAATAATTTGGAAAATTTTTCGCGCTAAAAAATCACCCGATGCCCGCCCCTCGGAACATTTAAAAACAGGGTGGCCGCCGATACGGGCTTTGACCGACAGACTGTGCTCGCAAAAGTAGCACATAATATACTACTAGCAGTGCTTGAATATTTCTAAAATTTTCTCAAAACTTATGCTAGTTTTTGTAAATTTTGCTCATTTTAGCAAAAAATGCAAATTATTCTTCTACTTTTTATTTTAAACTTGGTAAAAAAAAAACACCTCATAACCATGATGCAACAAACTAGTAAATGTCAAACACGTTTACCCTATTCACAACTAGAGACTTTAATAGTGCATAATTCATTATAAATTGCCTGACAATCACTGTCTTGCAAAGAATTTGCAGTGATCGAGTAGAAAGTAGATATAGAAAGGTAAAACACGGAGACAACAAACTGTATAAAAACGCGTCCGCCGCCTGTTGAAGTAAGCGCTCCATAGCGGACGATCTTACGGAATGATAGGGGGCAGCTGTTTTTCTGGCCTAGGCTGAATATTCTTATTTTTCTGTCGATTTTAGCCTGAAAATGTTTTTGAATTATTCTTAATTTTCTTAATTATACATTATAGCTTATGGCATTTCGCTTTAGAATGTGTTGGGGTTGTTCTTGCCGTTTAGTTAAAGGGATAATTTTCTAACAATTTTAAATTGTACTTTATTTACCGATTTTCAACACACAAAATTGAATCCTTTTCAACCTTTTCAGCCTCAATATTCTCATTAAATATATTCTCATAGAAAAAGAAAAGTGTACATATGAACATACCATTCTCATTTAACATACGGTACCATTCAGTTAAGTCCCCAGATTGGAATAACAGATCTTAATGCTAAACCTAGTTGTTACGGAAATTAGCCACAGTAATTTGTCCGTTTTTTTCAGCGAATAAACCGTCCTAGCGAAACCGCCGAAACTACGGACAAATTTTGCCGACTGAATTGCAAATTTTTCATCGCGCAGAGTTACAAGGAATAGGATAGGTCAACGCGATGGGTTAGCAGAGGAATTGAGTATAATTTAGAGGACGGAAGAATGTTGTGGGATTCGCTCAGTATCAACCGCATTTTTTGTGTAGTCCGTTTTGCATTTCATTATCGCCCAGTAAGTATGACAAGTATGACCAAGTATGCACTTTGTTTGCAAAGGCTCCTTATGGATTTTAGAAAAATTTAAGGTATTTTATCGTTCTTTATAATATAACTAAGATAGTACGCGCGTTCTGATTGATTAAAAACCTATGGTTTATTGTGCCGGTAAACTCATTGAAAACTGAAACATGCTTTAAAGTTATTTTATTAAGCAATAGACCACACTTTCTATGGGTTTACCGGCGTGATAACCCACTTGGGATGTTGGGAGAACACTCGAAAAGCTTGTAGTAAATCACTCGCTTTCGGCTCGTGATTTACAAACTTTTCTTGTGTTCTCCCAATATCCCGCGTGGGTAAATAAACCAAGGTTCCTTATAATTCTCTGTAAGTTCATGCATGCAGGAAACCATCCACCATGGCAAATGACTGTAAAAGCAAAAAAGTTCCGGGGATTCAATTTTTTTAGGAATGCATCGCTAAAATTTCAAAAGTCAGAGGTTTTGACCACGGCCTCGCTCAACGGTGAAAAACAAACCCGTACGTCCCCGGTGAGTCCTACAGAGGAATTAGAACCGAAAGAAAGAAATCCGGTAAACCACCAACGTCGCTACTGACAAGTAAATTGCGAAAAAAAAGATTGTCGATTTTATGACTGCTTATGACCCAAAGCTCTACCCCTTTACCGCGAGCTGCGTCAAGCAGGAAAGCAAGAATGGGCCTTTCCATATAAAACACAACGTGGTGTGAAAATAGGGCAAGCTGAGTTGAACTGGGTTACTCACTCTGCTCAACTTGGATCTACAGACCCGGCAATACACGCCGGAAAAATAGCTCAAATTTAGTGTAACAACGCAACCCGTCGAACCAGTGTTTTCTCTTCTAAGGAATTCAAGAGAGTAGACATCCTCACTTGTTTTTGTATCTCCCAGAGACAATAATGGTGTCACAAGAAAAACATTTTAATGTTTTGACCAAATCCGAAGGGCTTTGTGCGCTTGGGGACCGGCGTTTGAAACAGAATGAACTCCTCACTCCCCACTTGGATACATCTCGAGTGTGATGGTCGAGTAAGGACAGTGAAGTCTGTTGTTAAGGCAGGAGAGAATTCTCTCTTAGATAAAGGGATTATCCCCAATTATGCAGAGTTTCAGTATCTGAGCTCAACTACATAGTGCTGTAAACTATGCTATTTTTGTAAGTCGAGCCTACTTTAAAGAAAAAGATTGACAAATAAATGATGTTTTGGCTTATTTTCTATTTTCTCTGATGAGAGATAATGGAGCTTCTGGCATCTGAATAAACAATATCAATGCTCGCATTTTAACAACGCCTGCCGAAGGAACGTTGATAGTTGTGCTTTATTATATTGAGTCCATTATAAAGAAGAAAAAAATTGAACTGAATTTCAAAGGCAACTTTTTTTTTTTGTTTGGCAAACTGATGATTATGGTACAGTTAGTTTATCTCCAACAAAAACCTGCGAACCACGTCACCCAGATAAGACATTACGGTATTAACGCGAGTATATACAATTTCATTCAATGAATCTCTTAAATACTTTTCAGACTGAGTCTATAGATTTTCATAATTTTCCTCATTTTTTCCTTCTTCAGTACAGTGCACAAAATTGGTCAAGAAGAGATCATGGTTATATACTTCCTGATAATCACAAACAAAAGCGCTCACCAAAGTCAAGCCGGCTTCTCCCTCGAGCAAGACTGAGGCCAATATCACAACTGATAACTTCATTAGGCCTTCCCGCGCGCCGCAGTTTAGTGCGTATATGATAGCAACGTCTGTTAGAATGGCGTGATGTCGTGACTTCAAAGCATTATAAATTTAAAGCTCATAACAAGAATGAAGCGATTAAAAATTACAACGTACAAATCATATGCGTATATGTTTCGGGCTGACAATCAGGCAAATTTTCCTTGTATTTCAAGTGTGGACTCAAGTGAAACTTTTTGAGCCGGGAGGTACATATCTCGGGATACGTTTGAGAAAGTACATTTTTATACAACCGAATTAACTTCCAAACCAAAGTATTACATGGTATTATTTGTGCCTCATTTATCCTTCTTTCTCTTATGGTTTCGCTAAAATTCAAAGCAAAGAAAATCCAAATTTTTGGCGCGTACAGCTAAATAGGGAAGCGTCAAACCGCTATGAAGGGAAGGAAAACCGAGAAAGCCCGAAATGAGCGCCGACGAGGTAAAACGGTAGTCTTATTTAAAATACGATGACTCTCTACGTAGTCAGCAGTTCACTTGAAAGAAGTGTTTGTTAAAAACAGCACTTACCTAATCGGAGATGTAGCCTCTGCAAGATCGATCAACAACTGATTGTTAGCTTACATATTTTAGCAATTTTGTTAATTGCTTGCTAATTATAGAACATTTTACTACGCTTCGGTTCTCTCATTTCACAATACAGTTCTTTCTGGATGAAAGGAATCCTGCTAATCGCTTATTCAGCATCCGACAGCTGCTAACGATCGATCGTAACCATTTCTAAACTTTCATCAGTTTCGTTCATCAAGGATTACATTAGGAACACTTTTACCGTATGTAATTGTACTTCCGACTTCAAGTTAAACAGAATCAAACAAACATTTGGGCTAAATTTTGATCTTTCCCGCCAACTGTAATTATGATAATTGGGAAACTTTGTCTCAATGTATTAATTATCAAAAAAACTCTTGAAACATTCGGCGCGTGAATCACCGGGCTGGATGGAATCTCTCTTCCAGAACTCAGCAATTATAGCAGAGCAATGTCTGTCGATGTAAGGACGCTCAAATTCAGTGAACTCTCCGGTTTCAAAGTCTCGTGATCTTGGTTACTGTTGAAAGACCCGTTTACGTTGACGTCGGAATGGAATTCTTTTCGTTCCGATACACCTGCAGATAATTTGTCCGAACTGACAAGTTATGTGGCCTTGTGGCCTATTAAAATTTTAAGCTCGACACAGAATTACCGTCTACCCTCTCCTTACGGACGCTGACTATTACGGACAGCTCGTTTAGTCCCAGAAATGCCAAAAATCACACGTTCCCTACCTCTATAATACGGACACCTCTGCAAAGCGGACACTTGGTTCTGTCCCTTTGGTGTCCGTATTAAAGAAGTTTGACTGCTGACTAAGTTCGTGTTGGTCAACTAATTTGAATGGAGCTATATTTCTGTTTCTTTAGTTACAATTTCAGGCAACCAAGAGCCTGGTCCAGTCTAACGGGATTTTTCGTCTTTTTCTATTCATTTAGCCTGCTCCAGGCGGTCAGATTGGGGGAAGGTGCGAAGAGATATAAGCAGGAAAAGCAGTGACTGGGTAGTGCTGACCACTATTTGAACGCCCGGAACAGACTAATAAAAATTTATTTACCTTTTCAGCTTAGGAAGTGGGATAGGGGCGCAAATTTAACCTTTTATGCAAAGCTTCTAAGGGCTGAACTCGTTATGGGCTGGAGTAAAGTGTATTCCCTCGTATTGTACCTTCAACTTAAATCTTCTTTTGTTTGAAATAGATTTCTAATTTCCAATAATTTCAAACATCAAACACCTAAGAAATTGGATTAGAAACCGAAGAGATTTGATGATTACTAACACGTGGCTTTGTATATTCCCTCAACAACGGCCTTGTTAGGACGAGATAACCAGCTAACTGAAGCGTGCAAAAATGCCAATAACTATCATTTCGTTTTGTTGTTAAATCCAAGAAAGAAATAGTGCTATGTAAAAATTATCCTATGGCCATAGTTGAGAATGGAGCTGCAATGCTCCCCAAAGCGTTCGTGGAGATTGCGCTTGGTCTCCCCAATGTACTTTTTGCTGCCTTTTTTTGCATTCAAAAAGGCAGATAAGGTTTTTGGATTTACATTTTAAGGGGTCATGCATACGTCGTTTCTCTTTGGTGGAGGAGAAAGTGTAGCTGGCTAGACCTTGCTTTAAAAACGGACAGGTGAGGCAGCGTGGATGAATGCATTTTGAAACGTCGGGAGATGGTTTTTCTAGTTAAGTTGTATCAGGGCTGCAATCATGAAAAGTGCTTCTAACAAGTAGGTCACGAAGGTTGGTACTCCTTTTAAAAGCAACCATGGGTGGAGACGGAAATATTTGTCTGCAGCGATTAGCCTGTGCCAGGCTTTCAGATAGTATAGTGCGGACGTATTTTAAAAAAATAAGACGCGCGTTGGACTTTGGAAACCGGGCGGTGGCGGCGAGAAAAATGTCTCTCCCCAGCCCCCGCGCGTTTTTCACATTTCTTTTTACTGAACGACTTTTCAACACTATCTCGGAGCCTGGAACAGGCTAGCAGCGATTGGATGATTGAAGATGTTTATATTTTTTCGGACAGTGGTGGAAACGTTAGAAAGAGCTGGATTATACGTGATGACAAACAGAGTGCGGTTTGAGTTGTTTTTTCTAGTAGCTTTACTGAAAATGCAACCCCATTATAGTCAATCCCAGTCGTGAAAATGCGAGTCCATCCCCGAGGGGGGGAGGCACTTGGGTATTTTTTGGGCGGGTATGTGCCGCCAGGGACTCCAAATTGGCACCCCGTTCTAAAAAAATTTCCCCTAAAATTGATACCCCGTTCTAGAAATGGGCCAATTTTTTATACTCCGTTCTAGGGTGCAACAAGAGTACAACAGTTTGCTTGTTAACGCATTGAACCGTATTTTTAAAAGCAATCTGTCCTTGAATAAAAAAGTGAAATGGCTGCTTACAAAACTGGAGCTTTCGTAAAGTTCGAAATATTATATCCCGTTCTAGAAAACGCCTCTGAAATGGATACCCCGTTCTAAATCAGGAGCTTCAAAATCACGACCCCGTTGGGCGGCACATACCCGTATAGGTAATGTATGGGAGTTCCCCCCCCCCCCTCCCCCCGGGCTCCATCCAATGGAGCCAATAGCCAGTTCACTGTTCTTTCTATTTCGAAACAAGAGAAGCACTTCCGGAGTCAGATATCATCCACTGATCGCAACAATCTTTATACCGCTCGCTGTCGGGGTTTCAACTTAACTGCGTCATAACAAGATTTATACCTTCAGACAAAAACATCGCGAAGCAGTATAAACATACTGTAGTCAGCAACAATGAAGATTCTGTTGTTAGCTGTTTCATTGGGCCTTGTTCTTTCTGTTGACTGTAGACGACGTAAACCGCAGAGAGGAGGTAAATATGGACTCAAAAAAACAAAAGGTAAGTCTATAATAATGATCAATCCTGTCGTCTTTCTTCCGATAGGGTAAATACTTTCCTAAATACTCTAAAATGTGTCGGGCCTCAGACTTGCTACGAGTCGACCTCTTGCCGAGCGGAGCGAACCTTGTTTGGCCGCGAAGCGGCAACCAAGAGCGACGAAGTCGCGAGAGGTCGACCTTCGTCCCGCGCCATATCTAATCCGACAAAGGACCTTTTGAAAGTCCAGTCGGGCCTTTGTGCGTAAAGAGATTGAATGAAGACTGAATAAATCGTCCCTCAGAGTTGCAATTACTACGCTATGAAGAAATAGACTGTCTTCAATTCGCTTTTCCGTTTTAACATATCACTCCAATTCTTATTTCACTTTGCTCTCAGGCTTAGGCTCGGCGGCGGGGCGTGGGGGGCGGGGGGGGGTTACTCCCTTCTTATAAGCTATATAGGTATGTGCCACCACAAGGGTAGAGTTCTCGCGCCGTTATGGTCTGAAAACGGTTTTGGACTGGAATCGGGTATGGTTTTCGAGGTAGCCTGCGTAGCAAGCGTTTCCAATCGAGTTATTGCGCGAAAGTTAGAGCGGAAGCGAAAAACAAAAAGGTGGAAAGGGAGGGGGAGGCCTTCTTTCCCCTCCCCCTCCCCCTCCCCCGTCATTCCTTTTTTTTTTTTGCTCTCGTCCCGACGTTCTCGACGAACTCGCGCGGTATTCAATTTCACTATTAAGCGTCTCGTCAAACAGGGTGTCTTTTTGGCCCGGAAGCCTTTGAAAGTGTGAAGGTTGGCGCTCAGCCATCTGTGGTACTAAAAAAAAACTAAATCCGTTAGGTTATTTAAAAAAATTGCTTTCACCCGTATATATACATAAGCGAACTGACTTCAATTTTGCCGGTATAACTTTGCCCGAGTAATAAAGTTTTGACCGTCGATCGCCATGTTTGATCATGATGCTCGTTCGACGGAAAAAATCTTTGAGAAGAATTTTATGGGACAATGTTTACAGGTCTTTTTATCCCCGCGAGGAAATCATATCGCTCGTGGAAATTCAGGCGGTGTAGCCAGGATCAAATTCATGAATCGCAATTGCACGTGATTCTTTGCGTAGGTTCTGGAACTGGTTCGCTGAAAGCAAATAAAGCTTAGAGGTAAGATCTTCCTCTCGCATTTCCTTGAGGCTTTATGACTTGTTTCTACGAGCGAATCCTACACCACACTACATACCAACCTCACCTACGAAGGATGTATTTCTTTCCCTTGGCTTTTCTTCTGTGGCCCAGGGGGCGGGAGTACTCCTGATTTCAAGTGACGGTTATAATCGAATGGGAGCAAAAATCAAAACCCACTGCAAAAGAAATCCCTACGGCTTCCAACAAAACCCCCAAAAAATCTCTGGACCAAAAATTACCCCTTAAAAATATCCCATGCCGAATTTCCAAGCCTTAAAAGTACAAGAGAGCAGAACAAGTTTGGTTCTACTTTATTCGCAGAACTACGAGGCCGGAATGTGCGGGCACTACCACGAATCTTCATATTGTTTTGAATAACCCAAAAAATCCCTACTTAAATCAAGCCACCTAAAAAAAATAATTGCCGAATTTTCCTACCCTTCCCCCTCCCCCCCGGACCACAATACATATTATCCCCAGCTACGGAAAAGATCTTTTTTTCCCTTGGCTCTTCTGTGGATGCCAGATTACAGGCCAATGTTCACTCAAAAGTACTTTGCGCGCCCCACTGACTATAAGGCAAAACGGAAAATCTGCGAACTCGGCAGTGGGCGCCATAGAAAGCAGAGAGACGAAATTCACTTGCGCGTAATTTGGGATTGTTTTTTCTTTTGTCGTTTTGTGTTTCTTCTTTTCTTCCAAGCTCCGTGCGATTGTAATGTACTTCTACAACTCCCACTAACAAGGTTTCCGTTATAGATCCGTTCTAAAGGGGCTCCCGCAAGGGGAGTCAGTTGACAAAAAAGGGCATATAATAAGTCAGGAAATCATCGAAGACAGATTAACTCAGCTCTCGAGTCATGATGAAAGAAACCTTCTCTAAATATATCCGTGTTTATTGACTTTATTTTTATCATTCTCCTCTCATTTTGTTAGTCGACAGGTGCTTCATATGGAATTGCAAGAAGCCTAAGTGCTTAAATGTACGAACATGTGACCAGTGTAACGAGGGATTCATGCGTATAGAAGCACCTATTGGTTTTGCCTGTGCACGTAACTGTCCTTTATCACACACGCAAGTCAGCAAAACAACGTGTGTCAGAGGTTCGTATAAGTCGTAAATAAGTTTCCACTTGCAACTACGCCGCAGTCAGAATCGTTATCAGACTAGGGAAAATCAAAACGACGGAGTCCTAAACAGAGTAGCCTGAGTATCAGGCATTTGGGGGGAAAGGGCGAAGAGGGAGGCGAAAACAGCAAAGGGAGAGGCGAAAAGGGGAGAAAGCGAGCGGAAGAAACGCTTTCCTTTCTCTCTCAGTTCTCCCCCTAACCCCCCTCAAATCTCAATCCCCTAACCCCTAAGACAGGCCTGATACAGTAAAACCTGCATTTTTCCAAGTTAGCCTAAACAGGTTCTTACAATACATAAATGGTAATTAGAACAAATTTAGCCTGGCTATTTACTAGGTTGTTAAATAGGTTCTTCATTTTTTAAGAAAAAATGTATTACAGCTAAGAGCATCTAGTGGTATTCAGCTTATTCATTGAATAAAATGTGCGTATCATTATATTGCAGTTGGAGTGACAAAGTGCCTTTTTGTCGTCTATAAGGATCCTGAATGTTGACTTATCTTTTTGCCTAATTGTACATAATTTTTTATATGGATTTTAGAAAATAAGAACCTGTTTCAAATCTTAGACTAAACAGGTTCTTGTATAGAGAGGGCCTAACCGGGTCTTAAAAACCAGGCTGTTAGTCTTGGGTTTTTACTGTACTCAAGTTATAAAGTCAAAGAGAGTACTAGTCTTCCATTTTGTGTATGACCCTGTCGCTTACAATCTAGTGTAAACTATTGTAGCTTGCGCAGTCGCAAGCTGAAGCGAAAGAATAAGCCAAACACAGTGGCTTGGATGGAGCACAGTGATTGGTTTATTCCGCTTCCATTGGCAAATTCGACAATCTGGTTTTCATTAGATAGTAAGCGATGGCCGGGGGAAGTTATAAAGCGGAACAAATCATCCAGGGGGGTAACATTCCTAGTCGCCGCTTCATGCTGTGGAAACCGGGTTAAGCTTCGGCCGTTATTTGAGCCTTATTCTTTTTGTTCTCCTTTCCAATAAAACATAACTATTTGCAAACGATGAATATATGAATTTCATACATTTAAACGTCAGAATGGAAAAAGCTCTCCATTTTCTCGTATTGGAGGACTTAAATTACGAAGTGTGAGTCTACTGTAAATTAAAGTCGGTATCAGTTCCTGCTGAAATTGTTTTCCGATTTTTAGCATTTTAGAGAGTCATCACGGTAATTTAATGTATCAGTTCTTACCCTTTATCCTTGAAATAAGATTCCTTTGTGATTTTTCCTTAGCATGCACCAAGAATTGCAAGAAATGTGTAAGAGGTTCTTGTTACGTTTGTGATCGCGGCTATGTGCTTTCCAAAGGCACCTGTATTCGCAGATGTCGTAGAGGATACAAACTATTAAACGGGAAATGTTTGAAACAAGTACCACTAAACAAACGTAAGTACCATTAAATGATAATATATAGATTTAGCCAGGGCTAAAAGTGAAGCTCCCGTTAATAAATTTATTATTCAAATCAAACAATAAACTTGTAATCCACAAATCATTTAACTTAAGGGAACATTCATATGACTTGTGGGAAAGGCTGAGTGACTGTAGAGAAAATATAATTTGCAAACCGTCCAAGAATGAAACAAATTGCACGTCGAGTTGATAGTCTTATATGTACACCCAAAAAATAGCAATCATGCACCTTTGATCACAGTAGATTAGGCTTGGAAAACAAATTCTGCCCACACAAAATATCCCGGTACCAACCTGGAGACTAAAAGGGAGGCTACAATAAAAAATCACTGGGAAGCTTAAATCTGCAAGGTTTTATACATGACTCAGGATTTTCAGTAAAACGTGGGTTGCACAAACGCATCGCACGATTTCCCGCCAAGAAAATGTAACACACTCCTCCCCCAGACCGGCTGACTCCGGAGTCCCTTCCCTCCCCCCCCCCAGAGAGTGAACAGACGGACGGCGTACGCTGACGTCACAACCAAAATTTCTCGGATGGATAGATTACCAAAGTAATCACTTTCTTCTGTTTATTTTTTACAGAATTCAATCGTGCCGGTTTCAAAATCGCCCCATGTAAGGGACTCCAAAAAAACTTTGCTTGTGGAATCCTGAAACCTAGGCTACTTACTATAGGCTCTTATATTAAATATGTTCTTATTTTCTGAAGGAAAAAATACGCTGAAGCTAAAAGTATCTAGTGGTATTCAGCTTATTCCTTATATAAAATCTGCATACCAATGCATTGAAGTTTGAGTCAGTGATAAGGGACCAATTTCTCCAAAGATGATCCGGAATGTTGGCGGATTTATCTCATTTGCCCAAGTGTACAGGGTTTTGAATATATATAGATTGTAGAATAAAAATATTTGTTTCAAATTTTAGGCTAAACAGGTTCTCGTATACAAAGGGCCTAACTGGCAAATTTTAGCCAAACAAGTTCTTAAAAACCAGGTCCTAACTCACGAGTTTTTGCTGTAGCAAAACTAGTCGTTACAAGAATTAATGAATGAATTTTTCGCTTACCTCCATTGTAGCTTGTCGTGTGATGAACTGTATCCTTTGTCCCAAGCGCAAGAGTTTGAAGTGTTCCAGATGCAAACGTAATATGTACAAACTGTCGGCAACACGACTGCGGGACTTTTGCTTTTCTCATTGCCCCTCAGGATACGCCCCTAAAACAGTAAACGGCGTCAATATCTGCAAGAAAGACGGTAAGGAAAAGATACACTAACTTTCTTTATTGTATCCATTTTGAAGTCACGGTGATATTTGCAACTTGGCCTGAGCGAAATTTTTTTGTTATATTTTTGGCTCTAAATTGCTCCATATGAAAGGCATTATTTCTGTTTGCATAAAAAATGATGATTGAACTTCAAGTGCTGCAGTTTTGGTCCGAAATCATATTTTTGCCTTTAAATCCTTCTCCTGTGGCGCGCTCGTTCGATTTTGAAATCATGCGTATAATCGGTTCAAACCAAAAAATTGCACTCCACTCAGTTCAACAAAAATTTTAATTATACATTGTACTTACATAACGTCTTCTCATTGGCTAAGAACCAACTGTTATTTTTGAAAATTAGCGCAACTTACAGGGTACAGAGTTCGTTATCTGCTAGCAGATAATATCACAAAAACCTCATTCAATAATTGTGTTTTAATAGTTAGGGTAAGGAATTAGAGTACTAGATGGCAAAGGGGCTAAACCAACAAGGAACAGAAAAAACATCTATACCGTGTTCATTTTTCAATTCTTGTCTTTAGCTCAACCTTACACTAAAGGGGCTGCAGTGACCACGCCCGAACATACCACACAGCCTGAGTTCAGTACCCTGGAACAGACCGCTGTACCAACAGCCGAACCAGAAATCCACACGACAGATGGTAGTAGCACTGAGACATATACTGTGCCAGAGGAACTATGGCCATAGCCGCTTTTTCGTTTTTCTATTTTCTTTTTAATTTCTTCCGTTTGTTTTTTGAAGCATATAAACCGGGATCGAGCTTATTGTCTTTTAAAGTGAGAATTCGTGCGTAATTAAATTAACTTTGCGCAAAAGCTGGCTGTCCTCCCCTTATTTAAATGTATTTTCTACCTAGGAAAAAAAAGAGCTAGTCTTATTTTTAGAAATGTTCCAAAAGTAGCTGGCGGTGGTAAAACTAGTGGTATAATCCTCGCGAGTTGTCTCTTAGGCTGAATTTCCTCTGTCGCTTAATTTCTAGGTGCTTACGAGCGTTAAAAAATAGCGGCGATCGATGAAATGTCGCGCGTAAAAGTAAAACGTACATTGTGCAAGTTGAACCTCCCTCAACTTTTATGTTTACACGTGACCTTTCATATAATAGAGAGACTTACGGCGCTTTCCAAAAGACAGAACTGACCGGCCGGACCATAGCCGGACCAGTCATTTTGACAATGACAAATGTTTTTTCCAAGAGTTTTTTGTTGAAACACCATCGCTCTCGTGTATGCTATTTAGGATTTCATTGATCTGGCTGGATAGTTTTGATTAAAAGTGAAATTCTCATTGTGACTGGATTGGTCTGTCCGGTCAGTTCTGACAAATGGAAAGCGCGCTTAAAGTGACGTTTACAGCAAACCGCAAACGTCAGATTCAAGTTGAGAATCAATTTCTCAAAAGGGAAAACGTGCTGCTATATAAGAACATAGTTGATAGAGAAGAATGGTTATGAAACCTTTTAAACTCCTTTGTTCTATGTTTTTGTAAACCTGACGGTGCACAACGTTCAATAGTATTTCCATCATTTTGATCTAATTTACCGATACAAATGTCTCATTAATTAATTCGGTCACAACATGCCAACAGAGAATAAAGGATTGTGCACCGTCGTGGAGTTTGATGTTTGCCGCCTTTCATAACCTGCCTCCGCCCTAAAGCCTCTATATTATTTACACACGCCTTTTTTTCGCGCGTTCGCAAATAAAAATTACGCGATAGTAGAATCCACCCTTAGTTTTCTTCCATGGCGCGCCCGCCCGCCGCCCGGCTCACATATGCGATTTCGCTCACCATGCGCGTGGCTCGTTCGTGTTTCGTTAAGTAAGAGGTTAAACGAGAAAAGGATGGGAGAGGGGATGAGAAAAAGAATTTCCCTCGTTCCTTCCCCCATCGTTTTTCTCGTTTTACCTCAGTTATTTACAAGCTTTTGCGTGGCTGTATCCCTTAACACAAACAAAGAAACCCGCTAGCTACGCAAGCTAGTTTACAGCGTCCCTGACTGCGAAAAATTGTGCGAGACGGAAAAAAAAAAACAACATAATGAAATAACAACAGAACACAAAACCAGACTTAGAGGCTCATCACAACCGCCTTTAAGATAGAGATCGACTAAAGTTTTCCATGAACCACGATTGTCTAGTCTCAATTCATCCTTCGAGACTCCAGTTAATCTCTAGCTCGACACTCCTTCAAACATGAAAGACTTGTTCCTATACCAAAAGTTAGACTATTTTTTTGTAAAAGCTATTAGTCAGTTCATTTTCACTTGGCTTAAAGAAGTCACACAAGTCTTCTCAGTTACTGTTCACGTGAATTACTGATCCCTTTGCCACCTTTCCGCGGGTTGTAATTAGGAAGGTTAATACAACTTAGAATAAGTTTAAACTTATTCTGCTTTTACTTCCTACACTTCGGATATAAGGTATTTGAGTCCGCGTGAATTTTTTTTCTGTCAGGCCAATTCCACGAAAAAAAATGTTAATTTGACATAATATCAGCTGGAAAAAAAAGGAATTTTAAAACTTGTTTTATTTTAATACAACAATCTGTTGAAAGTTCTTAAATTGCTTTTTTCCTTTTTTGTCAATGTTGCTTTTGTATTTTTTTATAACCTCGGATGACAAAAACTTCTAGAAACGGGACGAGCTTCCACACACCTACGCGCTGTTGGGTTTCGTACTGCGCGTCTGTTACCATCTAACAACAGCAAAAGTTTTAAAACAACTGACCGTAAAGCGTATTACGACTTGAGGCACGGGAATCGATCCTTAAAAGCTCATGGTGTTTACAAAACGGGACAATTCTGACTCATCATTGGAACATTTTAAGCACTTCCTTGGCAGAATTTATAGATTAGGCTATTATCATATGTACGGTTATGCCTTCAAACTGCAGCCTGTTTCAATTCTCAATAGATAAAATATAAATAAGAACTGCTTGAGTCTTGGACTTGACCTTGGTGAAATAAAAGGATGGCCTTTCAATCTATTTTGACCACCTGGTGATATCCTAAAAATAAAGTTGTATTGAATGTCCTCATGCAATAACAACAACAGGTGTAATTTTAAGAGTAAACATAAGTTTTAAATCCATTGACGGGTTGTACATAAGCCGTGAATGACGAATGGATGTCCTACTGGGATAGGAAAGCCAAGCAATTTGTTATTACTGTAGTAGGAACGTTGCACAAACAAGGTCGTGGGAAAATAGGGCGCGAGTTATCTGAGAAACGAGGCGGCGGCGGGAAAAAGAAACATTTTCCCTCCCCAGGCCCGCGCGTTTTTCTCATCCGGTTATTAATACCCTACGTTCGATATATTAAAATTCTAACATGACTCCGAGGTTTTAGGGTCATTTTTCAATATTTGGTTTGGTTTTCTTTGTGCTTAAGTCTCTTCTGGGAATTGCGAGACAATGGAGTCGTGAAAAATTTGCAATTTTGACCGTAAAGCCTCAGAGTCATGGTAGAATTTTAATGTATCATGTGTTGTTGCTACTTTACATCTTAATTGTGATTTGTATTTTTTTTATGGGTATTAAATTTCGCGCGCTTAAATTTCGTGAGGATTTTCTCCCGTCTAAAGTTCCCTACAGACCACCATACCGTACCACGCCATGCAGTGCGTGACAATAACAACCACACACTATATGCTATCGCGTACTCACTGGAGGCCGCACGCAACCTCGTCCCCCGAGCGCTTTTCCCTGGCTTTGGAGATGGGCCACCTCTAAAGCTAGGGAAAAGCGCCCTGGCGACGAGGTTGGGGGCCGCACGCAACCTCGTCCCCAGGGCGCCTGTCCGTGGATTAAAGCGCCCAGCTGGGGACGAGGTTGGGCTGCCCGGCCCCCACCAAACGAAATACACTAAAACAGGTAGACCGCGAATTCAAAGATACGTGAGGCAGTTGATTTGGGCGCCAGACGTTAACGACTTCGGTCAAACCAAAAAGGTGAACTCACGTGGTTACATTTATTTTATCACGCTGGCATCGTTGTTCGCGAATCAGAGTGTGGTCAGAGTTTTTATAGTGCTAGAATGCTATAGCCGAAAGAACTTTCCACGAACGAAAATTTTTCCTTTTTCGTTGACAGAGAGCACCATTATTCGTCTTGGCCTATCTTTGGCCTACCAAACGCTCAGGAATGTGACCACGTGAGTTTGTCTTTTTGGCTTGACAAACAAAGCCACGTGGCCCGAGGCGTTAACGTCTGGCGCCAAAATCAACTGTCGCGCGTACCTTAGCCTGCGAGCAAGCTCTCCGGGGCGCTCTGGCGGCGGGGCGGGAAAAGGAAGGAGAGCTTGCTCGCAAGCTACGCGTGTAAAGAAATTATTGCGTAATTGTGGCGGGAAAACTCGTCACGTGGTCTGAAAACTGAACTTTGCGCGAGAGTCTAGGAACTGAGTAGTCGTTCGGAGACGTGGAGCTGATCGAGTGTGTAGAACGTCATCGAAATTTTTACGCGAATTATATTGATGTCGATAAATTCTTTAAGTGTCAGAACAGAGTACAGAATTCTAAAATATGAAAATGTGAAGAAATATACTTGCAAGGGAGTGAAGAATTAAAGCTAAAAGGAACTGGCCAGTATCACACATAATTTGCGTATCTCTGAATTCGTAACCTGCGTAGCTGTCGTTTCCGTTACGTAGGCTACTGAATTCTCGGTCTACCCGTTTCGGTGGTAAGAGAGCTTAAGAGATTGCTCCCAGTCTACCACAGCACCGTTTTGTGAACGCAGATGCAATTCCAGGCCTAGGGGCATATTCATTTTCCGGCATTTCCCCCTCCGTTGACTGAATTTTCATTCCATGCAATGAAACGAAAGCTCGAGCTATAGTTTTAATTTTCTTTCAAAACCGTCAACTTTCCAAATACACTCCCTCTTGCTCTTAGGTCATGTTAAAAGCTTGACCGTAGAAACTCAGCATCTCACACTAACCAATCTTCGTTTCAAGATATTAAACCGCTTTCGAATTCTCGAATACTTGCATTGTAAAAGGAAGACTATTATTGTCGTTTCCTGTGTGCGCGGCGCTCTCTCCTCCTTTCGTTTTCATCATTGCCTAAAACAACAGTAATACGAACCTGTATTAGCCAGTTTTGACTAATTTCCGGGACTTAAGTTAGTGACCTCTCAAAGGAGGGTGACTCATGCTTAATACAGGTTGATTAATGATCTCGAGTATAGGTTTGATTATATTGCAAGTTACTTACGAAGCCTATCATAGTTTTGTCTATTTTCAGCTTTCTTTTTTAAGTTCTTTTCTACGCTCTGTGAATAATCGCAATAACGCTTTTAAGCACTCAGTTTAACTTCAAGGCAAATACGTGTCCGGATCTTCGTCATGATCCGCATTGAAGCAGCGAAGAGCTGAAAGGCTAACCGCATTCCGCATTGACACAGTGAATGCTTGAAGTCGGCCACCAGGTTTCAAAACCACACTTAAGTATCCCCCTACTGTACATCATAAATCTCAGTGCCTCTTATATTGATAATATTCTAAATTGTTATGCATCCAAACTCTTATTAAACTTTCTAACCATAAGAGTAGCGTAGAAGCCGCGGTACATAGCCAAGTAATTTTTCTTTTATGATAATATTCAATTGTTTCTTTCTTACTTACTTAATTTTTATTTTACTTTTTTCAGTGTCATTGTTTTGGTACTGAAATCTTCATGTCGAAGATAAAGTCAGTAAAGTTGTTATTGTTGGGCATGCATAGTTACTATAAGTTAGCCTCACTGTCCAATGCCCACCACTTGAGTGTCGATAGTGCCAAAATCAAGCAGTTTAATTTTAAGAAAAATCTACGGCTTCACTTTGCGACCGAGAATCTACTAAGTGCCAGCTAAAGGTACATGTATTGCCAATGATCGCTAAACGATATTCTTCAGACTATTCAGGTTACATGTACAGTGGACCATCAGTATGGTTTCATCATTGCGACTAGGGGTAGACGCCGGGTTCCAGAGACTGCTTAATATCGCAAACGTTCATTAGACTTGAAATTAATAAAAAAGGCTTTGCGACGCTATTTACGTACGTTGTCTGACAGTCCATCAATTCCCGACGGATTACACTGAGAGCTTCGTGACTCAAATTATGCAAAGTTTGATTAATATCCACTTGTGAAAAAACTGTTAAGGCAAACCTGCCCTTAACAAGACTTAGCTTATTGCAGCTACTCTCTGGGGTTTATTTAACACCCTTGCTTGAGCCCTCTCGATTTCAGACTTCACCCAACAGTAAGACGCGATTGCTGAATTGATCAACAGTATATTTCCTGTGTTTTTCTCCTCACCGAAAAACTTGAATTGAAACGCCAGTTTAGTGGCTGATCTGAACACACACACAGCCCCTCGAATTTACAGCATAGTTTAAACCCTTATATAAAAAAAACCCTGATTTTTGTTGAAGCGAGAGTTAAGGCGTGGACTGTCCGGGCACCATCGCAGGTTTAACTGATTGAACTGACTTTCTAGTTTCCGACCTCAATTTCCCTTATTGCATTTGCGTTGTAGTGCATATGAATATAATTGAGTGCAATCACTCGTTGTAAGAGTGAAGGCATATAGAAACTATTTATCATTGAATACTGACTCTAACACGAGAACGTGAGTAAGGAAGCCTCGGGAAAATGCAAACCACTCTTGTGTGTAACCACAAGAAGACAACTTTCAGCCCCTTACAAGTAGTCTCCTTTCAAAGCACAGGTGTGAAAGCCCATATTTGTGGCAGTGGGCGTGGATGTCATTTTTATAAAGCCGGAAAAAAATCTTAATATTTTAAAGGAAGACCTAATTTGCCATTCTTTCATATATTTCACTCACGTCCAACATTTCATTGTTTACTTTTCGTTGAAAAATCCATTAACGACTAGGCACGTCCACGATACTTGATCTTATAAATGGATTATAAGTCTTCTTCGCTTTGTAAAACACATGATCTCCTAAACGTTTTATTACGGGGAGTGGAGGGGGTAAGTGTGAAAGTGTAACAAAACGAAAAAGTGATGAACTTTGGATGCGTAAAGAAAAAAAATGTTGAAAAGAAAACGTTAGAATTGGAGGCTTTGGTGACCGTTGCGACGGATGCCACTAACTCAACAGTTCTCAGTCATTCGATTCAAGTTGAGGAAACGATATTCTTCGCACAGCCAATTGGTAGCACTTATCGCTCGATGGCCTTAGATGAATCTTTAATTCGACAAGTTGAATATAAGATAGTTCACCAACAAGCCCAGAATGAAAAATAGCATGAATAGTAGCTCGCAAGGCAAATTCGAAAGGTGAACTTGAAAAGTAGGTGGACTTAAACCAGCAGTATCCAGTCAGTGAATGGACTACAGGGACCGACTTTTCATTTAACCCGCTTTAATAACTGATGTATAGAAACTTTGTTTTGAAAGTACTAACATGCAAATGAAGTCTCTCCTCTTTGTGATCATGATCTATCTTGGTAATCTTCGCTTCTTTAACTGATATTTCGTTTTGAAGCAGATCACGGCACTTAAATAGTATAACTGAAGGAAAGATTGCTTGATTAAAAATGCTTGGCATTGTTGTTTCCGCGGCCACGTTGTAACGATTCAAATTTCTCTTTGAGATAATCAATCGGATGTACTACGACTTTTATAAGTCACCATATTTTCACTTTTTTTCATAAAAAAACCCCCGTTACCTAATATTACGTTCAAGAAGACGCAAAACAAGACACAACTGCTAATAGCCTACCTGATTTTTTGGGTAACTTAAGTATGAGGAAATCACAAGTGGTAGAAGTCCTTCCATTGTATTTTTATTATGGATTATCACACCTAATAAACATTGTTCGAGTCCAAACATGAAGTGGGATTACTGTTGGAATTACATTTTAACCTTTTTAGAAACCATTGTGTACTTATGCTTTTATTAGAAAGAGGAAGCCTTGGCTTTTTCTGCTTGGTCTACTTCTTGCACCGTCTTATTACTATCGGTATTTTGTTTTGTATCAGAAATAAGGAAAAACACGCGCACAAGCAAAACAAACACTTGCAATCTAGCATATTTTTGCCTTTATGCGATTTGTTTTTCTGTAGCACTCAGCAGATGAGGTGTTTCCGGTGAAACAGCAAGGGACGTGACCCGCATAACTTTGTGATTTCCGCCTCATTCATCACCATCTTTTTAAAAGCTTCCGCTGATAAAATGACATTGAGAGATGTTGTGTTATCGCACGTGGACCCAAAGAATTCAGATCATGGGCCAATGGAAACACGCTTTTTAAATTCTTCGTACGAGCACAGGAGAACTTTCCCTCCCCCGGGGCACGATCTACAATTTCTAAAGGGATCGGAAGCACATTTGGCAGATGATGCGATAATCTGGTTAAAATTCATGATATTAAATGCGGGTATCTTCATCGAATTGTTTACTTTCCCGAATAAATACTTGAGTATAGAAGTATCTAACTACAGTTAAGTCTATGCTGGGCGTTGCTCCAGGCGTGTTCATAAACACAGCCTGATATGCATGGTGGCTATTGATGTGTTTTCAAATGAAACATATACCTGAACAGATACGATGAGGTAAAAAATAAGAATGAAAACTGCTTTCCAAGAATAGATGCATGAAAGAAACAACTCGTTGCTCAAATTTAATACCCCTCAAATGTTCGTGATCCTGAATCAGTCCCACACGCGAGCGGGGCCATATTCTAGCGTGCCTACCCTGTTCCTTTTTGTAACACTCACGAATCACTCCCGTACATGTTCTGAGTCGAACTTCGGCAATATTATCGACAGATCTTCAAACAAACATTTTCGCTTGAGGCAGATTTTTTTACAACTCGGTTTATTTGAAGCATTTGGCTCATTTCTATTCCGTGCAACTTACTTCACCAAGACAAGGGTTGGTGGGGCGAACATTTATTATTCGTGACAGTTAACTGTCTGACCGCAGGTATAGTTATTCTTTTATTCTACCAGTTTAGCTGAGTAGTTCTTTATATTTATGTCTTGTTTTTATTCCCTTTAATTGAAAGATCATCAGAAATGGCTTTGCTTATCGCGCCTCTAGGGGAGCTGAACACCAAACTCTCGCGACAGGCGTAATCTCAGTAATATAGTGACATGAAAACCAGAAAATAGGAATTGGCAAACCATAAAAAAAACAATAACAGTTAAGTCAAAACATCACGAATCTCTTGGAAGAGGACCTAAAGTTGGTTTACAAGGATTGTATCTGACTCACTTGCCTTGAGCTGGTTTTCGTTGTTAACCAAGAATTTCTGTCGCGGCCTGTCCGCATGTTGTCTGCGTGCAGCCCTGTTTAATTGGTTCCGCCCTCCTTCAGCCACGGTTTGGGGAAACTCTGTTCCTGTCATAGAAAGATCTCAGAGAGCAGCTTAGGCCGCAGTCCGCCTTTTCTCTTAAAACCTGTGCAGTTCTCACCCCGGCCAGCGGAATTGAAAACAATTTTTACCTTGTTTACGCCCTCGTTTATCCCCGCTCGCCGCTCGCCGCTCGCGTGCAAGGGCTACGCTCGGAGTAACTTTTAAAATTGAAAAGAAAAATAAGAGACTGCTCGCAGACTAAAGTCTCTAAGAGCAGCTTGTCTTACGACCAGGCTTTTCCCTCTTCCTATTTGAGAAGGTGGCGGGTGGGGGTCGGGAAGGGGGGGGGGGGGACAACAACTCTCCTTCCCGCGAGAGGAGTATAGACATCATAGAGGGCATGATCGCAAGCTGCCGGGAGCAACCTGTCTTTCCACAGGCGGTCAGTTACTGATTTATACAGTTTTTCTTTCCGTTTAATGCACTACGTTTTTCATCGATTAACAAGTTCTAATTAGACGAATTTGCAAGTGCATGCTAAGTGTATTTTCCTTTTCTCTTCATTTGTTTGTTAAAGGCGACAAATTCAAAAAGTAATAACGAGATGATTAAGAAAATTGTAAACAACTTCGACTTCGTACATTTACGATCATTTACTTTGCGAAGATTTTCGCCGGGACGTTTTAGTTCTTTTTGTCAAAAATATCTGTCGGCCTTATACACCTTAATTTAAAGGGTTAGGTTTTTACATTCATTTGGCCAGGTTTCGTTCCATTTTTTTTTTTCCTTTTCTGTTCTTTTTTTTAGGGAAGTGCACTCAGGGGCCCTGAAACTTGAACTACCCTTGATTTCGTAGCTCATTGAAGCCATTTGCATTCTTTCCCAGGGAGAAATTAAATTATCGACAAATCGAACAAAAATCTCTCAGTCGTTCTCATACATAATCTTCTTTCTCTTGACTGAATCATACTAGCATGGCATAACCTATTGATGGAAAATAAAGAAAAAGCAAAACCTGGCTGATCGAGCCAAAAATTAAGCTCTGATCATAAAGAATATAATATTTATAGGAACATGTTCAATGAATAATTCATTAGCATATATTTTAACTTTCAACTAAACAGATGAATATGGAAAATAAAAGCTCTATAGTGCTATAGGCTTTGAAACGGAAATTAGGTTCGTTCGAAAAAGAAAACATTTTTCCTTAGACCTCTCAGGCTATCAAAGAACCCCTTCAAAGTGCAAATCATCTCATGTAGCGCTTAAGTTGCAAATTTTTCCAAACACGAAGGAAGGCGATCTAAAAGTACGTACAAAAATGCCTCATTGAAAACGTGGTTTAAAGTTTTAGTGCCATATTTAGTCCAAATATACAAATCCGTACACAGAAAAAACAACAAACGTTGTTTTTTTGTTTTGATTGTTGTACGATTGGAAGCAATCATTGATGAAAGAAATCCACCGCCAACCAATGAGCACGTTGGAAACAGCGCAAACACGAAAACTGGCCACTCACAAAAGAGCATTTCCATGTAATTTTTGATTGACAGCCACCATGCATAAGTACATGTCATCTGATTTATGCACGACGCACACGATTGGCCAAATCTCCGATGTCCCTTTATTAGCTTCATTTATTGGTTGTGGTAATAGCGAGGAAGAGATGTCACATTTCATCTGTCAGCAAAAGAAATCAACATAGAGTCTTGTTTCCAACCTGAAAGGCTTTGTAGCCAAATGAAGTTGTAATTTTAGAACAGAATTCGAAGGCCAAATGTTCTTCTCTTTGCTTTTAGCATTGTGGATGACCTATGGCGTTGCGGGTAAGTAATGTCGAAACGTAGTTCGCCGCGTTGGCACTTGCATTACGCTCCTTGAATGTTTCTACTCGCAAGTCCGTGAGGTTCCTTCACTATTCCAACCTTGGTCGTCCCCGGGTGGGGAAAATTGGCGGTTGCAGCTGAAATAAGCAAACGTTGAGGAAACTCAATGGAGAAACAATTTCGCTGAAGCGTGAGAACAGTTCGTGAACGGTAGCAATTGTTTTGAGAGCGAAGCAAGTGAAGCGCGGCAGCTGCTCATACAACATAGCGCTGCCACGAACTCCATTTGTGAGACGCACTTGAACGTTTACGTCCTTATAGTAAACTGACTGTATCGAATGGTGCTTTATGCTAATGCTCTTTTGAAAATTTTGTTCTGTTTTCCTTTGTTATGTCTATAGTTTCACTGTTTACGTTCCTTGGTGCAGAAAATTCAAAGCTAATGGCGAGCGAACTCTGCAAACTCTTCAACCGCAAAGATTTATATACAACAGCCGATTGCTCCATAAACCTGCAAATTACTGTCTGAGGACCTTTAAATAAAATCAAAAGGAAAGGTCACCTTTTCGTAATTCATTCGTGTACCATTTTTGTGATAACTAAAGGAATTCTTTCCAAGTTACTGAACTGTTTTCCATAGGGGGCTTTATGTTCCATGCTACGTGACACCTAGTAGTCTTAGTAGGAAGGCATCAAAACAACCCCAGCTTATGTTTTCCTCGATAGCATTTGCTGCATCATTCCACCATTGTGTTGCTTGCTTCGTCTCACAGTAAGGGATTTAATTGTTAGCATTATTTCTTTCGCTAGCGTTTTCATTTGAACTAACTGCTGGAGCTATTTCATTTTCATGCAGGCTATGCTTACAATGCCTTCATACCCCTTGGTTTTGTCAAAGAACCTACAAACACAGTGGCTCGCAAGAATGAAGCCGTCAGGTTGCAATGCGAAGTACAGGGTTCCCCTCCTGCTACAAATTTTACGTGGTTAAAAAATGGAAAGGTGATCACAGTTGATGAGAGAGTGAAAATAGAATCCAGAGGAGCATTGCTCATAAATCCGGTACACACTCGAAAGTACAAACTCGATGTTGGAGAATACCAGTGCTTTGCTTCAAGTTCCAAATTCACAATAGTTAGCCGCAAAGTGCGTTTGGAAGTGGCCGGTAAGTCATGATTACAGTGCATGTTTCTTACTCATTGTGGTTATTTTCTGTTTCTAGCATTCTTAATGGCGTGATCTGAACAGCTCCAGTTTCGGGCAGATTACATCGTTGAACGCGAAGTTTGTATGTCATCTCGGCAACGCTTAAAATTCCTTTCTGAACATAGCGTTCTTCCGGCTGCTTATGAAAATCTCGAAACGTACGATATTCAAAAACGGGAATCGTACGTTGGCTTTTGACACGTTTAACAGCGGTCAATTGAAAGGCGAAGTACAATTTTTCAATCGTGATTGCACATCAGCTGGCCAATTTCGGGTATTTACTTCGGTTCTTTTTTTCCTGTTGCTTATCACGCGATCGTTCTTTGCTTGCTTGTTCTCTGATTTTCATTTTCACTTTTGTAACGACGTTTCAATTATCTCTTTCTAACAAGCAGAGGGCAATTTGTTTAAAAACATGTTTACAATCTTTTAGTGACCCGAAATTTTAACCTTTCAGTGAAACGTCTTGGTGAAGCTTTGCTCAGCCTTAAAAAATTGTTAAAACATTGTAGATAACCTGGTCAATAATCGTGTTTTTCCAACACTTTGAATTCACTATCGTTTTATCGTATTATGGACAGCTTATTCGCCCAAACTACGGTTTTATCTGTCGTGGCTTTTCAAGTGTAAATATCGCGTTCGTTAACGTTAGGAGGAAGGACAAGAGGTTAAGCCTAAGTAAGCGTACACGCCTTCTAAACGAACGTAGCAATTGAATGTTTTAAGTGTATATTTAAGCTTATTTCTTGTCTTTCGTAATAAGTAATGCTTTAGCGAAAATGTTTCTATCGTGTTGGTGATTGATTCAAAATGATTTTTACAACTGCAATACTGCCTGTACTGCTGGAATTAATACAATTTTGTTGTCACGTCCGCCGATAGATAGCAGTAAAGGTTGGAAACCTTCTAAATAGGTACATGCCAAGAGTCGTTTTGACTCTCAACTGCAAATAACCTTTAAATACAACGTTTAGTCTTCTAACCAATTCACACCACGCTGTGTGTACCAACAACTCATAAACTCCTTAACTCGTTATGTTTTAAAACACCTTTGACCTGTTCTCTAAAAGAGTTTGTGCAAGTACAGAATTGAATGACCGTAGCGACTTTTTTTTTTCGCGTAACCTGACCTCGGAAACCCGCGCTAATATTAACATGTAACGGAAGAATAACAGTACTAAATAAAATATACCAGATTATCAAACACAAGAAAGAAACTGGGTATTTTTCGTCTCGTTCTAAACATGGCGGATATTGAAACGCCAAAGGCCAAGATTGCAGTGATTGGTCTTTTGTTCTATGGCCTATGGGAATCCACTATAACACAATAATCACGTGCTCATAAATATTATCCGCATACATGGGCAAATGTTGCGGGTTTGATTTCAAGTGATCATTTTGTCGTAAGATGTCTCTGTGATCAAATAAAGAAAACACACAGTACCTCACGATGTAGAACAAAACAAGTAGTGATTGTTCCATGCAATGGAATGAGTGCCTGAGAGTGCGGCATTTTTAGAACCACATTGTGAATTCATCTTTTGATAGGCTTTACTGTTGGCACTTAGAAAAGTAAACAATGTTGCGTGTAGTTTACTAGGAACATTTTTTGTTTGTGGCTTTTATGGTATGTTATGTCTTCTTGTTTTTTTGTTATATTTATCCTGTTGGTAGATTTGAATGTGCTGATTTTTTTATTATTTAAACCTCTAAACAACAGGGGTTGTCATATGGTAAAATAAATAAGAATTATTGTAATGTAATTACTTTTATTTTTTTTTCTCTTTTATTGAATGTTGTTTATTTATGTTTAATGGTTATCTAATTTTCATTACTTTTTGGGAAAAAAGTACTGTAATATCTGTGTGTTTTTATTTAGCCCGCATGTTTAGGCAGGAACGTTTATTTTGCCTTCTTCAAGGCATGTTTAATCTGAATGATAGCTATGATATATAAGCATAACATGTGACTCAAACAATCACTTTAAAATGGAACTGTACAAAGATGAAACTTAATTTATTTGATGTGACAATATAACTTAACCTTTAACCAAGGCACATGATCTGGCACCCCAGGGGGATGGGGACAGGCAGAGGCTTGGAAAATTGAGTATACCTCTAGAAAAATCCTGGCTATTCCCCTATGTAAGGTACATGTAGTTCTAACTTTTGAGGCTAGGAATGAAATCCTTTGGTATGACCATTCAAATAAAACCTCTCTAGCAGTACTTTCACGTGGTGTTGTTAGTTTTTCTGCATTTTACTCAATAAATTGTAGATTTTTTGTCAATTATTTACTTTAGTCACTTCTGGGAGTGAAACTGCTAGATTGCCCTTTCAGTTTGCCCTTTTTTTGTACATGTAAATCAAAGGGAGAACTTGACTTTGGATCAAGTGTCACCTAGGGTGTAATTGTTTAAGTTTTGTAGAAATTTAACTTCTCAGAGTCACTCTTAGTATCATTACCTTCTAATTACAGGTATCTCCAGGAAATTTCTTCAGGAGCCCAAAAATACAACAGTAAGAGTTGGATCAGTAGCAAGGTTTTCTTGTAAAGCACGTCATGATGTTCCACCTGCCACAATAGCATGGGAGAAAGATGGAAGTCCGCTCAACTTATCTAGTAGACTGGTTATCTTGGATCAAGGAGTACTTCAAATTAAGAATGTTCTGAAATCTGATGAAGGAAACTACAGGTGTATTGCAAGCAATATTGCTAAAACAAGATACAGCCAGGCTGCCAGCCTCTCAGTGAAAACAGGTTTGTGTTAATCATTCACAATTTTGAAAAGAAACAGCAAAATTGTCTCAAATTGCAGCAGGGTGAACATCATTTCTGTTGTCAATGAGAGTATACACCGTGGAAAATTGATGTCAATATATTTTTTTTACAAATATACATGTACCATTGACAATGGGCATTGACAGCCCATTTCAGGTGAAGTGTCTTGAAAAAAAAAAGCACATGAGAGAAAGAGAAAAACAAAATTATTTGCACTGCAAAAATTATTCATTTCCATAGTCTATTTTGTGAAAGGTTTGAACCCAGGAGTCATTTCAAAAGGTTGAGTTTCAAACTCAACCTTTTAAAATAGTCTGTTCTCTCATCCATAGTATTTTCACCAATCAGCTGACAGAAAATCACCCTGCTATTGTTAACATGTACATTGAGCCACAAGGGCACCATGCATGGCCGTGGCCTGCAATGTTTTCAGAAATCAAGCTCTAGTTTTTCATTGTTTCTGCATAAACTCTCTCAAAAAAGTCTTTAAAATTTCAAAGAAGGATATGGAAAGTTCTTGAAAAGTCCTTGAATTTTTGGTCAGAAAAAAGGTAAGAACCCCTGAATGGGTAAAAAGGGCCCAGGCTGGAGTAGCACTTTGCCCTGTAAAGCTATTAAAAGTAAAATATATCAGTTGTTCCGGGAAAGTGTATTTAGGTGGTTCAACTCCAAGAATAACTCCAACTTACTCCCTTCATTGAAAGAATGTTTATTTGGACTTTCCGAAAATTCACCCAACAATAGCTGCCATACAGCAAAATTAAACTACACTCTGTTGTTTATGAGATTTTACATTAATTTATTCTGGTCAACTTCATAACAAAGCACTTACATGTACTCTCTCAGACTTTGCCAACCAAATAGAAATTAAATACCAGCTAGAAAAATTATTTTTTAATTCCTTATTTCATAACAGGGTGCAAAGAAATCATTTTTACAGCTTGCCATTTGGGCAAACTGAAGCTAGCATTTACTATTGCAGACATATTTCAACTAGCCCCAAAAGCTTTTTGAAGAGCGTAATTGATTTCACAGTTCTTCTGTTATTCGAATTCCTCAAAAAACTTCACTTGCCCGTCAGGCAAGTTAAAAACAGAATTCACTAGCCCGATAGCAAAATCCACTAGCCCTGAGCTATTGGACACTACTTTCTTTGCATGCTGCGTAATTATGTAATTTTTGTGAACTATAACACTGTGATTTAAATTTGAAAAAATGAAAGAAAAAAGTAAAATATATTTAGATTTCATCTGTGGCATCGTAAGGAAGAAGGACTAGCACAGTCATATAGTGCATAACGTTCTGAGGTTGATTCCCAGGTGTGACCTCAAATCCTTTTTCGATATCTTTCTGTATGTTTAGCTGTAAGTAGCTTAAAATATCTGTAAAACAGAGCACTGATGGAAAAACGGGAGTAAAATGAGTGCACCGTCGGCTTCAGGATTGTCAGTCTAATAAGTATCATTACCAGCTAAAGACCTATCATAAGGACCTTTTTCATCCTTAATAACTATTAAACCTTGCAGCACTAGTGAATTGGCTGTTTGATCAGAGAAAAACTCCTCAGTTACACATCTGCAATCATTATGCTATGAAAAAAAGTTAAAATGGAATAACCTTGCGTGATATTTAATTAATTGATTGCTCTTTGATACTGTTCTAGATCAGTATCAATAAAATGTTTCACTAAAATACAAGAACAAAGGGACTGGGGTAAACCAACCAATTATTGTCTAGAATATTAATTTATGGCTTATAATATTGGCTCATCTGAAAGATGCACAAATCAGTAATAGTTCTTACAGTTTATTTATTAACATTATGTGCAAAGTTTGACCTAAGTTACTGAAGATAACAGTGATTACATACAAAACTGCCTACTTCTTTATGAAGCTTTATTGATTGTTTATGTGAGTGCTGGTAGTAGTAATAATATTTGGTAATAGAAGAGTCAATATAATGATCACCCTTGTTACAGCAATCCAATATTATCTTTCTTACAGCCTCAAAATATGTTTTCAAGCAGTTAGGAGTTGCTTATAATAGTTATTTTGCCAAATGTTTAACAGTTCTCTTGTAAAGTTATAAAACTGTGCAGTTCATCTGTGAATGAAGGTAGTTAATGTAGAAGTATAACAGTGATCCCAAAAGAATCAGTCTGTAAAATGTTCATAGACCCCTCACATAGTTGTCATATTTTCTATTAACCCTTTAAGCCCCAATATCCACATACAAATTCTCCAAACTGATCTCTATACATTTTCTTAAAGAATAAGTTAATTCTCATAACCAAATCTCTTGATAATCTTTGGATGTGGTTAGGAGAAAATTGATGTTGGTCACCATTGATTTTTACATTTTTCTATCAAAGCTTAAAGTAGGCCCTTCATAAGCATATCAAGGGCATGTTTCGTGAACCACATCTTCCTGTGCTGTGAGTGTTTTGTCTGAGATTATTTGCCCTGCTTTGGTTAGTCTCTCCTAGGTCATTTTTTTATATGAAAGATACATTGTACCTATTTTTTAAGTGAGCAGTGGGATTAGAACAGATATCTGATTTGCAATGTCAGTTGTATATCAGCCTTGTCTTTCTTTGGGCAAGAAACATTGCTCCATTCATTGTCCTTCTGAATCACCCATGCATAAAAATCTGTATCTTGAAAAATGATAAGTGGATTCTGGGAAAAAATTTATTGTGATGCTCTCCATTATTTAGCATGCAAGTTTAAGCAGTGTCTTGGCACTGACATCAAAGCAAACTACCATAACGTATGTAAAGCTTTGTTGGAGGAAACTATTTTCTTTCCTATTGAAAGTTGCAACCACCATTAGACTGTATTTTATGAGTGGTTTTTGAAAATATATTGATGGTTATGGGCTTAAGTGGAATTGCGTGTCAAACGCCCATGAAATGAATCCCAGACGTCTGGAATGAGACAACAGTAAGGAAATCAGGTAGTCCAAAGGGCAATATGATGAATCACATAATTACAGGTAGCACAGTGCTGTGAGAACTGTGAGTATATAGCCAGCGTTCAAAGAAAGTCGTGTCCCATATCCGTAGGCCAATGGATTTTGCTATCAGGCTAGTGAATTCTGATCTTAACTTGCCTGATAGGCAAGTGAAGTTTCTAGGGAAATTCAAATTACAGAAGAACTGTTATCAATCCTGCTCATCAAAAATTTATTGGGGGCAAGTTAAAATGACTCGTGGGCTAGTGCATGCGAGCTACAGGTTGCCCTCCTTTCCTTGCACTCTGCTAGCCTAAAACTACATTAACTAACAGTGTTTTTCCTCAACAAAATCAACACATTTTTCATCTCTGTGAAGCAGTGAAGACCCTCAATGTCTATCTAAGACATTCTTGTTCTAGAAAGTGTTATGTGCCATTAATTAGCAATACTCTCAGAAATGTAAATTTGTTATTATGGAAGTAGCATGTAAATAACAAACTGAGTCAAATTTGTATGAGGTGAAAAGGCATAGATATTCTTTACATGCTCACCAATGTAAATAAAGCAAATACGCAAAACTATAAGGCTCTCAAAGGATTAATTTTTGCAGTGTTGTCATGAGGCACCCAACAAACTACTTTTACAGTTGATATTGGTCACTCTTGGCTGGGGTTTAGTATGGGTCATGCCATCTTGTCTTCATTGACAACAAACTTTGTGTTAAAAAACCCAGGCACTGTATAATTGCAGCCCAGTGAAAATGAGCCAGCAGCCAGCAATTTTGCTACTTCCAGGGGAATATTTGGCTTCTACTCATCGCTTAGATGTTCTTAATGATATTAAATAAAAACCCCACAAGTTTTGCCTGCTACCTCTGGTTATCCTGCCTACTGCTGCAAATATTTTGACAAGGCCGTGCTCTAGCAGGGCTCATTGGCCCCTGACGCCTAACTTTTGCTCCTGGGTGACAAGAAAATCGTAATTTTTTCCGAGAAATAATAATGCTGGGCACCCTGGATTTCACAAGTTCGAAGCACTGGGCTTCCTTCAATTTTCCTCAGAGCACAGCCTTGGTATATGTGACATATAGCAAAGAAAAAATGTTGGAATTATTGACTTGCATCCTTTCCAGTGGGGAGTAAGCAGTTACCCCTGAGTGGCACTGAAGGTGGGATACGCTTGGGCCAATTTGGCCTCATTGGCCCAAAGTGCACCCTTGCCTTTACTACACACCATATAGTTTACTCTTATTAATAATGATTTGGAGAAACATAAACATGTATAAACTACCAAAATAATGTGTCGACATTTCAGCGACCACGTTAAATATGTCATTATCAACGAGCTGAAATAAAAATAATTAAACTTGCATTAATTTATTTCCATTCCTTGATAATGACATCATGAGGTCGCTGAAACATTGGAACATCTTTTTGTTAGTTTTTACATGTTTACAGCTTACTCTTTACTGAAAAATTGCCACTTATGTTTCCTACTACAAACATTTTTATATTGTTCTGCTTTCTTTTAGATTCAGATGTAGCCACTGTGAGTCTTAAGTTCATTGGTGTCCCTCGCAACACAACTGTTTTAAAAGGAAGAAATGTTGTATTGGAATGTGCGGCTACTGGTTATCCTGTTCCAACTATAAGATGGACAAAACTGGGTGAAAACAATGGAAAGTTTAACGCACCTAGGGCAACCTATGGAATTGGCAATCTTAACTTTTCCAACGTTGATGAAAGTGTTGAAGGACAGTATGAGTGTCAAGCTACTTCTAATGGGCAAACTATTTCCAGAACTGCATGGCTTCTTGTTAGAGGTACTTGATTATAACCCTTTTAAGTCCCAAGAATCACCAACATCAATTTTCTCCTAGAAATATCCATACATAATCAAGAGAAAAGGTTAGAAGTATTAGTAAATTATCACCTAAGGGAAAATGCTTTGATCTTTTATCAAATTCTTTGAACTAATTTTTTAAGGAAATGTATGGAGATCAGTTTGGGGAATTTGTATGTAGACACTACAGGCTTAAAAGGTTGGTGATGAAGTGAGCTATGGATTTGAGTTAGATGAAGTGCTTGCAATTGCAGGGGTGCAACTTCAGAATTTCAATTGCATTATGTTCCTACAGTCATTATTGCTCAGGTGCTGGTGCCTTAAGCTCTTACTTCCTTAAACTTTAAAAATCAGGTTACTCCACGTCATTTTTGCAACCTTCATTAAGTGTCTAAAAATCAAAGTAAACCTCAAAAAAATTATATTGGTATAATAAAAGAGCACCAAGAAATTTGAAAAAGTAAAGCAAAACAAAACAAAGAGACACTTTCTGTTGTACAATAAAAAATCTCTCATAGAAATTAAAAAATGCCTGCAAATTCTCAATCAAATCAGAAGCACACACGAGAATACCTAGACAGCAATGGTGAAACAGGTGAATTAGTTTTTAATAAATTTTTTATTGGTGAAAGGGTTCTTGCACATCTAAACCATTTTTGGTTTCTTGCCTTATTACCCACTACAACATCTTATTTATATACCAATCGCAAGTATTTGTGCTAATAGTCATGATTATATTTTCCTGTAACATTGATGTTTTTACTTTAGCATCCTGCATCCTTGATGCATAAAAATCTGCAAAGATGCAAAATTAATTTGTACGACACTAAAGTTGATCGATCAGTCTGAAGATGTTTTTCTAGAATATCCTATTCATGTGATTTCTGTGGCTGTTATGATTTGTGGTTGTAGTTGATGCCTATTTATTAAATAGTCTTTTTATATAGAATAACTATATTTTAATTAAACTGTGATATTAGAGTCTGTCCTCAGATTAACTGTCTGGTTACATAAGGGCCCAAGCAATTTCGATTTAGGACTCATTGCAGGGTTGTCATTAAGAGCCGGGGGCTGGGGATTTTCCCTGGCTACTAAGAGAGTGGCCCCCGGCTACTTTTATTGGAAAATAGAAAGAAAATAGAACCAAAACAAATCCCTAGCCGTTTGATTCCCCGCCTACTTGTTGTATTTACCCGGCAACTTGAAATCTTAGTGACAACCCTGCGTTGTTTGTTGAACTGGGACTTGTTGGTTCTGTACTGAGACTTGCTATTTTTCACAAGATGAGTCCCAGGACTCACCATAGCTAATTGTAACAGAAACTTGTCTAATCATAACATTCATAATATAATAATTATTATATATTATTATTGTTTCTAGTTCCTCCAAAGTTTACAGAGATACCCGCCAAAATGCAGTGGACAACTAATAAGCCTATCATATTCCACTGTGCTGCCACTGGACTGCCGCGACCAACCATTTCTTGGCTAAAAAATGGCAAGCCGCTGATCACAAATAACAGAACATCAGTAACCTATTACGAAGGAGGAGCAGACTTGACCTTATCTGGCAATCACAAAACAGCAATGTACCAGTGCTTTGTGCAGAATGAAGTTGGTAGCATTCAGGCTGCAGTCACCGCTGTGGTTCAAAGTAAGGAGGGTTTCGGCTCAAACTTGATCAGTAAACTACCTCATTGGTACTTTATTTGGTGGGTCTTAATTTTCGTGTTTTCACCAACTGCAAAAAAATTGCAAAATTAAAGACCTGCAAATAGATATCCTCGCGAAATTATACTCTCATAATGTAATAGCAACGTAGAAAATTTAAATCACAGGGAAAACTAATGAAAACAAGACACATGAGTGCATGAACCCTGCCTTCTTTTAGTTCATAAAATGATAGAGTGCTGGGGGAAAATGTGCACTGTGTAATGATGCGCTACGGCCCAGATGAACTTTGATTATGAATTGATGATGAATAAATGGAACATACTTCCGGCTAGCAAATCTGACTGGAAAGACTCGAATGTTCCAAAGGGATGTACTTGACCATGACTGCATAATGCTTCAAAGTAGTGTTTGCAGCTAGTTTTTGTTTTCTTTAAATTAGCGCGAGCTTCAGTCACAATCCTAATATTTTGAGGGAAAAAACTTTGAAATAACACCCCATATAAAGAGGAAGAGAACATAATGGTTGGAATAATTGAATAATTATGTCAGGATTTTAAATTTGTTCTGGTTGCTGAAGTGATTATTGTACATGCTAAATTACTACAAAGGAGTAAAAAATCCAGATCTCCCTATGAGTAAGATCTTTATTTATATTATATTTATATTATAATCGTTTTGTCGATCCTTTTAATTGCAAGTTTGAATGTACAGTAGCTGAACACAGCAAAGAGAAAAATTTCTAGCATCAATAATTGTGAAATTTCCAATAATGTTGGATCAATCAAAATGGAGTTTTGCAAGATCGAAATTCGATAGTAAGCAATCGCCCATTTTTTCAATTAGAGCTATAAGCTTACATTTAATCTGTAATTTAACTTAACAATGAGATGTTGTTTGATCGATCAAAATCATGTTGAATTTTAGCATTAAATAACTCTACGTGCTTTACAAACCTGCCGCTTCCGTGCGAGCCCAATACAAGTTAATTCATATATGACAAAAAAAGTCAAAGAATATTCCTTTCCCTTGATATACTAAGTTTTGTTTTTATACCGAGACAGCCTGGAAGCACAAGACTTGGACCAAGCACAAACTTCTGCGATAAACAGTCAGATTTGTTTGTTTTGATGAATGAAAATTAATGCACTGAAATGGCAATTTACTGCCACTTTCCTGCAACTTGGTACAAACTATGCTATATTGCTAAAATCAAAGCTTATTTCTCTGCTTTTAAATTTTCTAATGTGTCTTACTGTTTTGTGATAAAAGCTGTAAAGCATAAAATTTCTTAAGGTGTTTACAGTGATGTGTGTGGACATGTTTATACAGATTGAACAGTCAAGTTGTGCAATTTAAAGCACAAAAACGGTGCATACATTTTACAAAACTGCTTCTTCCTTGCACCTCGGTACACGCTTAAAGTTTCTTCAACCGCTATATAAAATCTCACGACTTGCACTAAATATATAAAGTGAAAATTACCCACCTTTTTAGCATGTCTTCTTCTCGCAACCAGCGATCACAATGCCGATCTTGATAAAACAGATCGAGCCACTGTGTTAGTCTGACAGTTCCGGGATGCATTATCCTCTATATAACACATATTACTAAACATTTGGACCAAAATAATTGTCAACCTCTCACAGAGGCAACAAAACAACAACGTTAATGCCACCGACTGACAAAAAAGCTGCATTTTGCTCTTGACAACATGTCAAGGGGAGTTTGCCTCTAAACCAATAAATTTGCCCGAAATCAATCATGTGATATTCTGCCAGTACAGGCATGCGCTTTCAAGAGCAGAGGGCGATTCGAAGACGAAGGAAAAACCCAGGCCATTTTATAATTCGTCTCTTCCTGAAAGGAAGGCTGGGTAATGATTAACATGTAGTAACAAAAACATATACAGGATATGTGTCAACAAATTCGCGTTACCCAGACAATTAACTAATGGTAAGTTGTGTTTTGTTACCTTCTGTTGTGAAATAATGTGAATTTGCAGAGATTTCACACATGAAGTAAAGAATCTAGCCAGCATCTTAATTGTGTTAATCGCTAGATTCATACGAGTCCCTTATCAAAATAAGGG